>JARHVA010002012.1:1982500-2147500 GCA_037957365.1 Torreya grandis | reverse complement strand
ATTAAATTAAATATATGACCCTTAAAAAACTTAAATGAATATATTTAGATCTCAGGTAAAGGTTTCACATGCCAATGAGCATAAGAAAAACTTTTTTGGGTCTGTAACACCTCATTCTGTGCACATAGAAAACCTCAACACCAAATTTCATGATTTATCCTTCATTATTTGACCTAAAACTTGGTAAAAAAACTTGAAACAACTTATAATACATATAAAAATGATCTTATTATCTTTGTCACCTTGGGAACTAAAATTTACTCCTCATTTGGTCACACTATGTCTCTTTGCACACTAGGCTTTGAACTGCCAATTGTACTTAGACCTTGATCACACCTTAAAACCTCTTCTATTGTTATCAAAACATCATCCTAATGTCATATAACCTCATAAAATAATAACAAACTACCAAATTTATTAACAAAATTCTCATACTTCTCATCTCATCATGTTACTAGGCATATGCCTTCTCAATAGGTCTCTCAATTTAAGGACTAATATTAGAAATTGACCTTGGAAATATTATGATGGATTATTTTAATGTTTAACATGTTTAAAAAACTTTATACACTCTCTCATTATTTTAATAACATAATTAAATAAGATTCACTATGCTTTATGCATACACCTTCTCACTAGACTAGACTATGCTTCTCAAGACATCTAGTACTCAACCATAGCTTACCTTGCATCATGATCTTGACATTTACATGACATAAACCTCAAAATAATTACTATTATACCTTAAAATTGTCTCTCAATAAAGAGACAATAGGTTTCCTTCAAATTTTCTCTAGTCACAAGGCTCCTTGTCACATACCACTTCACCATGCATGTCATCAACTTTTAATTTGACATTAATAACCTCTATCTTGATATTTAAAACAATGAAAACAACAATGCCACAACACCAAAAATATTTAAATGCCTAAAAAATATACCCATTTATCATTGATGTAATAAACTCTAACATAGTTGATCATTCTCATCTCCCCAAGCTGGATCTTCTTCAAACTGATCTTTCTTCCAAATTGGGACTTTCTCCCCCTTTAAAATTAATAACAAAGGGTCATATTCTTGGAAACTATATAATCCTTAAACCTAGAAAGACACACTTTTTCTCTCCAAATAAACTCATTATCTCTCTTTGACAAAAACTCAACACATATCAGTCTCACATACCTACTCTTAGAGCATGATTTGCTCCCCTTGTATCCATGAGATATTCAGACACTATCATGACTATGACTTGGTTTGATCAATTCATCATACAAACTCTTTATGACCCATATCTTTTGATCTGACCTATAGAACATTTTTGAGTGAACTTTGGATCAGAATGTCAAAAAATAACACAAATCTTCCCCTAAGAGCAAGTATCCTTCATGCTTCTACTCACTATTTGAGTGCCTCCATGGAGGCTAATAGATTCACCATTTCTCTAGAGTACTAAAAAAAATTAAATAAAGAGATTCTCAGATCTCCATTTCCTTACTAGACTAAACTTCCTTCATGATCCTCTTTGGATTGAATATCCCTTTTGTCTTGACCTCTTTAATATGTGTTTAAACAATATTCTAGATTGGTCTATTGGTCTTGAATTGTTATCCATAATTTGGGCTGATAGGGAGAATTATTGACATTATTTTGTAATTGGACTATGATCTACCATGGAAAATATTCCACTTGGACTTGTAGTTTGGTCATCAACCTTAGCTACCTTGGGTTTTCACTCACTATCTTGTCTTGTTTCTTGTACTCTAGGGGCCTCAACTTTATTTTTTTGACTTGAGAATCCATGCTTACATAAATTTTTAATATAACCAACCTTTTGAAAATTGAAACACACTATTCTTATTAATGGAAACACACCATGACCCATACTTCTTGAATAATGACTCTCCTTATAATTCCATGCATATTCATTCTTGGAAGACCTTCTACAATGCCTTGATTTATGACCAAATTGGTTACATGAATAACAATAGACATTGAAAGGATTAAAATACCTTATACTAATAGGTTTATTGATAGGATTATCTTTTATTCTACTAGTACCATCATTTATTAATTGACCATTGACCTTCTTGATCTCATTAGCATTCATATTTTGGTCTCTATTGAAACCAAGACCTATTTTGTCATTAGTAGTCTTTTGAATAAAGATGTTGTCCAGATCATTCGTCCTCTTTTCAAACTTCACAAAGGACTTAAAATTAATTAATGCCTAATCCAAATTAGATCTTAATAAATCCACTTCATTTGCATACCTTTCATATTTTTCTTCTTTCGCCTTTAGGCTTGGAATCATAATCTCAATTTAAGTCTCCACCTATTTGACTATTTCCTCTTGTTCCTTGGAGTTGTTACTCAGTCTAGATTCAAACAAGTTTATTTTATCCTCATGTTATTTTATAATATACCTCATCACCATATTATTATTCTTCACCAACTTTAGTTCTTTTGGAGTATTCACCAACTCAACCTCGATGTCCACCTCATCTTCTTCTTCATCTAAATTAACAATAGCACCTCCAATCCATATGGACTTTTCTTGATTTGAAAAACTTGATTCCTCATCCAAGAAGAGTAATTCATTAATATTAGAATAATAACCTTCATGGTCACTCTCAAAATCACTTCTCTCACTCTCATCATATGCGATACAATCTTCTTTGGTGTAAAAGCTTCTTTTATTCTTGAAAATTTTCTTCTTATCATCATAACTTCTAAAGCTTTTCTTGATCTTATCAAACCTATAGGAATTTTTATCATAAAAATGACCTTCATCATGGTATTAATCATCATTTACCTTATAATTATGAGGTCACTTGTTATAAAATTTTCCAATCTCTCCATAATTTAAACATTTAAAATGTAACTTAGCCTTATATTTACCTAAACCAATTTTTAACTTTTTTATAAACATAGTTATCAACTCATAATCATAAATATAATATTAATCATTGTATTTTAATTTATTTCCTTTTTTATTATTATTATCTTTTTAATTATTTTCTCCTTGAATACAACTTCCTTCTTTGAAGGTCTTCCTTCACTAGTCCTCATCTCATAGGCTGTTAGGGTGCCATGAAGTCCATCCATCTCTAGCTTGTATAGATCTTGCATCTCTTCAATAGAAGACACTTTATAATAAAATTTTAGATTAATATAGCTTAAAATCTTTTAAATAATATTATATTCTTTCAATTATTCACCTAGGCCTCTTATGATGTTGACCACTTAATCAACCCTCAACAAGTAGGTTGTAATGGTCTCATCTTCATTCATCCTTAGGCTTTCAAATTATCTTCTATGGGTTTGAAACTTATCCAACTTGAAGTTGAAATATCCCTCATGAATATATTAGAGTTGTTTCCAGAATTTGGATAATGCAAGTGCAATGGATACGTGATCACACGAGTTGAAGCAAGTGCACACCACATAGATGCTAAAGCAATTTGAAAATAACACAAGAAGATAAATTGCACAAGACAAAATGGAGAAAACCAAAATCTGATTAGCATGAGATGGCCAAAGTGAGGAATACAAATAGGAGAGTACGTAACTCCTCTACAAAAGGTGGACAAGGCACCCCAAGAATAGAATGTAGCTCTTCCATGAAAGGTGGTGACAAGGTGCTAAGAATAGAGAAGTAACTCCCATCAAGGGAGTTACTTATGACATTCTTATGACACCTATGACACATCTATGACACACACCTCCACATAAGCTAGCCTATCCCACAAATGTAGGAAAACTCCATGTATGCATAAAAAATACAATTTCCGTAATTAATAAATAGGGAAAAATAAAAACCTACACTAATACCCCCCATAAGTGCAGCTTAGGTGGGCAGTGTGGAAATATAAAATGGGTCCTGGTAACTAGGCTTGATGAGGTACCCATGTACAAATGCAATCTCCCATAAGATAGAGAAAAAGAGAAAACCCATAGAAAAAAACTCCCCCCCAAAAGAGAGACATAAAAGAAATGAAGAGGTTAGAAGGCCTCCCCTGAAGATGATGTTTCTATACATGTAGACCGCACCCCAAAAAGAGCTTGTAGATGAATGAACTTGCTCTCGGTGAAAGGTTTGGTGAAGATGTCTACAGCCTACTCTGAATACTAGAAAAATATCAAGTTAATGACCTAACTATGAATAAGCTCTCAAATGAAATGCATGTGAATCTCTATGTGCTTGGTCGGCTGGTGCTGAATTGGATTCTTGAAAATTTGAATGGTACTCTAGTTATCACAATAAATGGTGGTGGGCTGTCTGATAGGAATGCCAAACTTAGAAAGAATCCCTTAAAGCTAAATAGCCTCAGTAGCTGCATTAATAGCTCCCTTGTACTCTACCTCTATGGATGATATAGCAATAGCATTCTACTTCTTTCTAGACCAACTGATAGGACCTAAACCTAGAGAGAAACTATAACTAGAAGTGGAGTTGCGAGTCTGTGAATTTCCAGCCCAGTCTGAATCTGTATATCCAACCAAGTTAACCTCTACACCAAATTTGTAATGAATCCTATATCTATGTGAACCCTGTATGTAATGCAAGATCCTCTTAGCTGCTTTCCAATGTAGCTCATGAGGTTCTTGCATGAATCTGGAGACAAGTCCCACTGTATATGATATGTCAGGCCTGGTGTGAGTCAAGTAGATGAGACTACCAACAAGTTGTCCATACCGAGTGGCATCAGCCAATGGTGAATAACGATCAGCCTCAAGCTTGACTCCTGATAGAAAGGGAGTCAGAGATGGCTTGCAATCAGCCATGTGAAATTGAGCCAATAAGTCAAGAGCATACTTAGGCTATGCAAGAGAAATCCCTAAATTTGACTGTGAGATCTCGATGCCAAGGAAGTAGTGAAACAAACCCAAGTATGTCATGTCAAATCTATCCTGAAGAGATACCTTCACCACTATAATAGCTGATGAAGAACTCCCAGTGATCAAAAGGTCATCAACATATAGAACTAAGATCAAGAGCGAATCATCTTGCCATAAGAAGTATACATTGGGATCAGAATGGCACCTAGTGAAACTTGCTGTGAGAAGGAAGGAATCCATCTTGGCATACCAAGCCTAAGGGGCCTATTTGAAGAAAGGAACTCTTCACATCTATATGATGCACATCCCAACCATGTGTTGTGGCAATAGCCAAGGTGAGTCAGATAGAAGTCATATTTGCAATGGGTGCAAAGGTCTTTGAGTAGTCAATGCCTGCCACTTGTGAGAAACCCTTGGCGACCAATCATGCCTTGTACTTATCAACTGACCCATTTGCTCCAAACTTGGTCCGATATATCCACCTACATCATACCATCTTTCTTCCCTTAGGAAGTGAAGTCAAATCCCAAGTGTGATTTTTGATTAAGGAAGAATATTCTTCCTCTATAGCATTATCCCACTCAGGTACCCTCAATGTCTCTCAAAAAGTCTGTGGATCTGAAACTGAAGCAAAGAAGGCATGTTGATATGTATAAAAATACCCCTAGTACATCTATCATATGTGGGATCTCCTACCCAGGTGCCAGCACTCTCAAGTGTCTGTTTGGCCCAAAGTGGCCCAAAAGTGGGCGAGTCAGGTGCTAACTCCTCATCCTTTGACTGACTAGAGGTTGATGACTCTGCATCACTATCCTCACTATCTGAACTTGAAGAAGTAGAAGATGTTTCTAGCTTAAGAGCCTATTGTGGCTGATTTGAATTTGATGAGGAATCATCATGAAGAAGTAGATCTGATGAGGGAGAAGAAGTGTCGAGTGTTGAGTCTCTAGGACTCTCCTAAAAATGGACACTTCTCTCGATGAATAACTCATGAGTGACTGGATCTAGAAGGTGATATCCCTTAATACCATCCAAATATCTTACAAAGATGCAAGGCTTAGACTGACATTTCATAGCTTTGCATTTCTTCTTCAGAATGTGGGCCATGGTTGGGGATCTAAAAACTCTTAAGGTGCTCAACATCAGGTTTCCTTTTATGACAAGCTTCAAAGGGTGTTATCCCTTTTAAATCTTTGTGAGGAACCCTATTTTGAATGTAGCGAGCACAATTGATGGTTTTGGCCCAGTACTATGGTGTTAAGGATTTGGAGTGAATCATACAACTACCCATCTCTTTCAAGAACCTATTCTTGCATTCTATAACCCCATTTTGTGAAGGACTGTAAGTGACAGTGTGCTACAAATCAATCCCCTATGTGGTGCAAAATTGCTCAAACTTGATGCTGACATACTTCCCTCCATTATCAGTTCAAAGAACCTTGATGGATTTCTCACTCTATTTCTCAATAAGAGCCTTTAAGTCTAGAAAATTTTCAAACACTTCAGACTTTTGTTTGAGAAAATATATCCAAGTGTACCTGAAAGTGAGGATGTACTTGGCCCTTATGAAAGATGGTTTGGGAAAGGGTCTCGATACATCACTGTAGACTAACTCCAAAGGTTGTGAAGCCCTCCAAGCTTTGCCTTTGTCAAAATTTTCTTTGGGATGCTTCCCAAGTGAGCACCCCTCACAAAGTCCTTTTTAGAATTAGACACGAGGCAAGCCAATGACCATGTCATTTTTGCAAAGTTGCTCAAGGTAGCGGTAATTAAGGTGGCCAAACAACTCATGCCACAATTTGTTAACTCCATCTGTATGTGTCAAAAATGTTGTTAGAGAAGAATTTGATGAAAAATGTGAGAAGGTGTATAACCTGGCTTGGTGATCTGCCCTACCCACTGCCACTGTAGTATCACTATGCAATTCCCTGATAGCCACTAAATCTAGTGAAAACTGAACTCTCATGCCCCGACCAATGTCAGTGATTGGGTACACTGATAGGAGATTGGTTGTAAGAGAAGGAACACTTAGAAAATTATTGAATGTTCCTCCTTCCGTTTCAATTGACCCTCTCCCTGTAATGGAAATTGATGTGTCATCACCCAAACTAATAGGAGTCATGCTACAAGGCTCTAAAGATGAAAACTCAACTAGTGAAGAGCCCATGTGGTGATAAGCACCCGAGTTAATGACCCATGAAGATTTGGAAGCTGTTGTAGCTACAAGGGCCTTGCCCTTTTCTTTCTCCTTACCCTTGCCTTTTGCCTTAGTATAATCTTGGGTAGATGAATTCTGCTTGATGGACTCAAGAACACCTATGTTGTTCTTCTCTAGAAGATGAGTTAGGTGATCTATTTTTTTATTCATGAATTTATGTTAATCATGCCTTGTCTTTTTAAAATATACACACTTAACCTTCTCCTTCTTAGGTTTAGCATTGGAGGATGAAGAATCAGTGTTGTTTTTGGCAAGATTGTTGTTTTCTTTCTTCTCCTGGTCCTGGTCCTTGTTCTTTTTCTTCTTTTCCTTTGTTGAAGTCTTATACTTACCATTTCTAGCTATCAAAGCTTAGGGTTGAGTAGACTTAACTATGCCCATTTGAATTAGCTTATCTTGCTCCCTAGTCAAGTTGGCAATGAATGAATCCAAAGAAGGCATTTTCCATGTAGTGCCAAGGGCACTTTTTGTGGCATGGAAAGTGGAGACAAAGACTAAATAGCTTAGACCTAACTTTGTGAGAATAAAAAGTATGAGTTGATCATATTTATTCTCTATCTCGTATTCTTTCAATTGTAATCTAATGGCCTTAAACTTAGTGAAGAAGTCCTGTAGGGTGTCAAAGTTGCTAGGACTTAGACTTATGAGTTCGTTTTCGAGCTTATGACCTCTCATCTCATCAAGCTTCCCAAATAAATTTTATAAGGTGTCCCATATGTGGTTAGGAGTCTGGGAGGATTATAAATGGAAGAGAAGTTATAGAGACATAGACAAGCTCAATAATCCATAGGCTTCATCACTACGGTTGTACCACTTGACCTTTTCAGCATCAGTGTTGGGTTCTACTTCAGTACCCATGGTGATCCTATACAACCCTTTGCTTATAAGAATGATTGAAATTTTAACCTTCCATTCATGATAGTTGAAGGGCTTTAGGGGTTTAAGTTGAAAATAATCCATTTTTAGCTGAATTTAGGTGAAGTTGTGTTGATTGCAAGTTGTGAATTTATGTAGAAAGGAGAATAAAAGCAAAGAGGTGCAAGTTGTGAAAAGCAATCACACCCCCTTGAAATGTTGGGACCCTCCCCCCAAATATGCAAGTGCATGCTCAAAAGACATCAGACTTAGCTGAAAATTCATCTTAGAACAATCAGTGCAAGACTTAAGCAAACAGGACGTCGGACTCAGCCGAAAATGCGTCCCGGGAGACCCAAATTTTGGCACTTTATAAACTAGTGCATTTTTGACAATTAACAAGTCTATGCTATGGAAAATTTAATTACAAACACTTTTTCAAAAAATGGAACCCAAAACTGAGCTACTGTTTGCAAGATATTAAAGGTACAATTTTCCTGTAAACTAGTGTTTTTACAAAAAAAAGCACTAAAACATTAAAAAAATGCCTGTTATGGGAGAGAAAGTGGCCTTCTAACCACTCATTGGATTTGGCACAAAATGAGGAATCCAAAGGAGGTTTTTTTGAGGGAGAATTGGCCTCCTGCCAACTTGGGCCTCACTTTTTGTCTTCGTAGGTCGAAGATACAAGTTTTAATTCAAACCCCCAAAAAAACAAAATTGTCTAAAAAATTAAATACTCCGTCAAATTGACTGATTTTTGTTTTGAAAAATCAATTTTAAACTGAAAAAAATAAAATAAATATAGTTTTGATGAATGCCAAATGTCCAAGGGGTGCCACATGGGATGCCAAGTAGGAAGGGGCGCCAAAAAATACACTGCATATTTTATCTCAGAAAAGACAAAAAAGTAAATGTAGACCTGTTGCTGGGCATACGGCCTATCTGAGGCATGGAAAAAGTGGCAGAGATGACCAAAAAACAAGGGTACAATGTTGGATCTGACTATGGCATGGCTGAAGTTGGTGCAGACTTGCACCATACAGCTTGGTCAGCTGTAAGCAAAGAGAAACAACAAAAAGTTTCTTCCAAAAAAAATGCAGACCTAGACTGTCTGAGGTGCCTTACTGGAAGGAAGGCAAAAAATACTATTTTGGATGTCATACAACTGAAGGATAATAGCAAAATTTTGGTGTAGACCAGAAGTTTGGTGCCTACCTCCTTGCTCTCTGCTCAACAATGGCACTTGAGTGCATCAACCTATAGATTTATCTGCAAACAGCTTGTCTGTTAGTGGTATTCTGCCAAAACATCCAAATGCCAAGGATCGGAAGGAAACTAACCAAAAATGATATAGATAGATTTTTTTTAATTTTAGACTAAATCTAGAATTAAAAAAATAAAGAGAACTCCAGTCCTCTTGATTTCAAAATAAGCTAAAAGCATAATCACACACAAGATTACTGGGTTATCTCTTATACCATAATAGAGTTGTTTCCAGAATCTGGATAATGCGAGTGCAATGGAGACGTGATCACATGAGTTGAAGCAAGTGCACACCACATAGATGCTAAAGCAATTTGAAAATAACACAAGAAGATAAATTGCACAAGACAAAATGGAAAAAACCAAAATCTGATTAGCATGAGATGGCCAAAGTGAGGAATACAAATAGGAGAGTATGTAAGTAACTCCTCCACAAAAGGTAGACAAGGCACCCCAAGAATAGAATGTAACTCTTCCATGAAAGGTGGTGACAAGGTGATAAGAATAGAGAAGTAACTCCCATCAAGGGAGTTACTTATGACACCTATGACACATCTATGACACACACCTCCACATAAGCTAGCCTATCCCACAAATGTAGGAAAACTTCCTGTATACACAAGAAATAAAATTTCCATAATTAATAAATAGGGAAAAATAAAAACTACACTAATAGAATATTATTTAAATTTCTCATGTTTATTTATCATACATAAATTACATCATCTTCACAAGTTTTTCCTCTAATATGTCAGACAATACCATTCATTGCTTTTGAATTATTGTCACTATCCTTCTTGCCTGTTACATCTGTCAGAGGAATAAGAGGTATAGTATATCCATCCAGGGATGATTTACAAACATTATGACCTTGATAAATTAAGTATTTCCTCATATTGGCACTCCAAAATTTTTAATTGGATCCATTAAACAATATAAATTTACTTTTAGAAAAACCACCTTGTGCTTGACTAACCATCTTCTCTTAGGATCTCCTTTAGGATATTAGGCCTCCTTAAAAGGACCTAATATGATACCAAATTTTGGAATTAAATATACTAATATGGGTGGGGGGTGTGTCATTATCCTTAAAATAATCCTTCAATTTCACTTAACATCCATGAAGCATTCATTCATATACATACATTAACTAATTCATAAACAAACATATATGAAAGTAAACAACATAAAAACATAGGAGATATGTGAGAAACCCTCTTGGGGACTAAAACCCACTAATACACATCTTCTAATATATTCCTATAATTAATTAATAAAATTTTAGTGAGGCACCAACCACACAAGGATCACCAACCCCTTCTCTAGTCAAGCACCAACTCAACTAGTCCTTTAACAAGCATCAACTTACAAGGAGGTACCAACCCACTAGATAAATAAAAATAAACTTAGATACCTTGAATATATGATCACCTTTGGACATATTTTTATCACTCAACTAAATATGACCACCTTTTTTGGCTCTTCTCTCTCTTCTATCTCTCTCAAACAACCTACTAGGCTTTCTCGCTCAACTAGCCATTTCCTTGGTAGAATTAGGTCATATAACCTTACTCACTATCTATTGTAACATAGTTATATCTTCATGAAATTTTAATAAAAACTTTAATATTTTATTTAATACCTGTACTTAATTTCTAAAACTCTATATCATTTACTCATTTCCTTAATATTCTTACTAGTCAATTAGGCCTATTAGACATTCTTACCCATCTTGGTTGGATAAGAACCTTTCCATACTTAGATAGTAAAAAATAAATAAAATTTAAATAAACATTACATAGGTTTTTCATTACCATTAAGGGCCACAACCACCATTAGGCTTAATAGAGACCTAATGAAATTAGGCCTTCTCAAAGCACATGTTTCACTTTGGCCTCCTTGTAATACCTTGAGCCACCATAAATGGATGAAAAAATTAATAAAAACTTAAATTATACCAATTATAATCTCACCTTACATCCACAACACAATTTATCTCATTTCACTCTTTGAACCACATAATTAGGTTTACTCGCAATTAGGCCTTCTCACTACCAAAAAGTTTATCTTGCAAAGCTGAAGCATACAATAAAATTTGACTTATAAACCAATAAAAAATCACATTTATACAACCTAAATTACCTAAATTTCATCATTATATTCATTTTATTTCACCAAATATGGTAGAAGACTTCAAACCAACCATTTTCATATGCTTACTCAAAACTGTACACATGCTTCAAAAACTAAGTCAAGAACCTTTGACTTTTCACACCTTCATAGGAGTTTATCATGCATATAAATACATTAAAAATAACCTATAAGAAATTTATAAAAAATTAATGTTAATTTTATTCTTCAAATCGATGCAAAAATACTCAATAACATCACTCTCACTTATATAGAGAGAATTGCTTGTAGCTCAAAAAACATAGCCATGAAAACTAAGTCTTAGAACACATGTGGGAACACTTTTATGAACTTAAAATGGTTTTATATGATCCTTTATCATTATTAAAACACACACACACACACAAATGTGTGTGTGTGTGTGTGTGTGTGTGTGTGTGTGTGTGTGTTTTAATAATTATAAAGGACCATACACACACACACACACACACACACACTGTGTGTTTTAATAATTATAAAGTACCACACACACACACACACACACACACACACACACACACACACACACACACACACAGACCTCACTATGTTAGACATGTTATTTTGAGAATTTTTTTTTTATTGTATATGAGAATAAAAAAAACTTATATTCAAGGGAGAAATGTGATATAGGTATTGAAAAATAACCCCATCCATTTAGATCCATTGTTAATGCATTTCAATGCATCCATAATCTCATTCTCACTTCTGCTTGGTTTTATCACTATCTTCCTTATTAGGCCTATTTAGTGATAGTTCAAACTCCCTGACTAGTTTAAAATATATAATTTCTAAAACATACTCATAAAACACCATTTACATAATATATAGGTTGAAATATTCAACCTCCAATAAAATTCATCCTTTGACATGGTCAACCCTACTTATTACATCAAAAATCTAGAAATAAGGGGTTTCATGTACCTTTAATTTACTATTTTATCAAACCAATTCCACATGGATAAACTTGGGAGAGTCCTCTACATGATCATAAAATTAGGTGATACAATCCATTTTAATCCATTTCCAATAATATCTCTCCTATCGAGTCATTATGAGGGTTGTAGGAGGGTTTTGATTGCTTTTTATTCTTAGAATTTATTCATCAAGGATTTCCAATAAAACTCAAAAATAATTGCAGTAAATTAAAGATATGACCCTTCCAAAAATTATATTAACTACTTAGGATCTCATGCGAAGGTTTTACTTGCCAACAAGCATAAGAAAAACCTTCTTAGGTCAATAACACCTCATTTTATGCCCATAAAAAACATCAACACCAAATTTCATGATTTATCCTTCAGGATTTGACCTCAAACTTGGTAAAAAAAATTTAAACAACCTATCACACCTATTAAAATGTTATTATGATATTTATCACCTTGGGAACTAAACTTGACCCCTCATTAGCTCACACTAGGTCTCTTTACACACTAGGCCTTGAACTACCAGTCATACTTAGACCTTGATCACACATTGAAACCTATTTTACTATTATAAAAACTCATAAAAATTTCATAAAACATCATACCATGATCAAAAACTTATAAACTTCTTCACACAAGTCTCATACTACTCATCTCATCATGCTACTAGGCCTATGCCTTCTCACTAGGTCTCTTAATGCAAGGACTAAGCTTCAAAACTAACCTTGAAACTATTCTAAAGGATTATTAACCTATTTAACATGTTTACATAACTTTATACACTCTCTCATGCCTATAATGACATAATTCACCAAACTTCACTATGATTTATGCATACACCTTGTCACAGAACTAGACTAGGCTTCTCAAGACACCTAGTACTCAATAGTAACTTACCTTGTATCATGATCTTGACCTTGACATGTCATCAACCTTAGAATAATTACTATATTTACATAAAATTATCTCTCAAAAAAGATACAATAGGTTTCCTTAAAAGTCTCTCTTGTCATAAGACTCTTTGTCACATACCACTTCACCATGCATGTCATCAACTTTGACTTTGAAATTAATGACATCCATCTTGATATTGATATAAATGACAACATAAGTGACATAAGACCAATAATATAAACATACCTCAAGACATTTTAAGAATCTTTTAGTGTGAATAACATGCCATTTGAGTGACATTTATGTGTCTACATGTAAAATGGTCAATTGTAAGGTTTTTCTTAGATTCCAAATTAGCCAAAGGTATTATAAAATATGTGATAGACTTCCAATTTTTTATTGGAAGAATTAT
The DNA here is from genome assembly GCA_037957365.1 of Torreya grandis. Lineage (NCBI taxonomy): Eukaryota > Viridiplantae > Streptophyta > Pinopsida > Cupressales > Taxaceae > Torreya > Torreya grandis. Next base: position 2,133,921 of record JARHVA010002012.1, on the reverse strand, counting down.
AACTCCATAATTTTCTCATTACTTTACCTTTTCATGACATAGTGATTATGGAAGGCATGGATTGGTCTATCTACTAACCTAGATCATGAATCTTGGCTTGAATCCTAGGGCTGTAGGGCACTATTACATCATATAGAACCTAAAAATTACCTTAGAGATATGATTGAGTATCATCATTACCTTTATTGCATTATTTGACTCCATTTGGGTGCATATAGTCATTAATTACAATGCTTATAACGTTTTTCTTGATGATCCAATCATGGAGGTCAATATGGAGGCTACTAGAGGGCTTGATCAGATGTTCTAGGATTAATTCTCCTTCTCCAACTTCATTTTTCATATAAATAATCCCAATTTATTTGATTTTGAGTTCAAACTAGAACTTTTAGGACCATTATATAAGATTGACCCTTGAAAATGCTAACTAATGGGTCAATGTGATGCTTAGAGGACCTTATAAGACCTTAAAAGTCATTTCATAGTCAAATTATCTCATCTACATGGGTTTTAAGGTCAAACTCCACCATCAGGTCACTTTTGGGCTTTTTGTAGGGTTTGAGATGTACACCATCTTAATAATGGTTCATAGAGGACAAACATCCAAACTAGGAAAAAATTCCATGAATTTTTAGGTTACTAATCTCCTCATCTTCCATGAATGGGCCAAGTTCCCATGCAAAATGTGATTAGAGATATGAACGTTAGAAGATAAGGTTAGGGTTATTTATAGATCATTCTAAGTTATTATTTTCTAAAGGTTCATTCATAAAGGTTATAACGTGATTACCAACTAGTCCTTAATGAATTTTCAGTCCATAGGGAGACTTAAAATTCCCTAGGAGCTTTGGCCTTGAACATGCATGTGGTGGAGTGGGTGAGCATTATAAAATGGTCCGCAAATTGACTGTGTATATGTTGACTAGATGGAGCAGGGTTTAAAGGCATCTAAACCATTTTATTCACTACCCTACACTTGAAATATATTTTTTAGGTCTCACACATCTTCATACACTTTATCTTTACCATCCAACTTGTTCTAAGGGCTTGGAGGTATTTCAAGATGACAGTAAGGTTTATAAATAGGCTTATATACTTGATTGTGGTAGCCTATCCCCAAGGGTCTTGACTATAACTCTAGGTATTATACCTTTTTAGGAGGTTTGGGAACTCTTGAAAATCATTTTTCATTGAAAAAAAACCTTTTGGGGGTCCCAAACTACCTATAGACCCTATATGGCATGGATACACCTTTTAACTTACTAAATAGTTATGGAATAGAAGCCTTGGTTTGAGATAAAACAATGGGTATACCCAATATTTTTATATTCCAAGTAAACATATGAACTCCTTTAATTTTTAACAATGACCATTTTTACTAATTTTTGGTCTTATTCATGCCCATAAAGGTCTTAAACCACCATTTTGGCTTAGACTAGTAGTCTAGATGTATGTTGACTATGTGCTCATTTATGAAATTTCTAAGTATGGCCTCAAACATTGTATTCAAGGTATTTGGAACCATCAAGGTTTTCATCATGTTATTAGGTCCATTACCATGATAATATGATGTTTTTCCAATGATTTTTACCTTTTATACCTTACCATCTACTTATACTTAAGTCTGATGTCTCCATATGCCTATGTGGTTTCAAGCATGTATTGGTGTTCTTATACCTTATTATAGGTGGTAACCATCAAGTTTTACCCTATTAAATAATATTAACCTTGCCCATTTATTTTTAAAAAAAATTATTTTAGCTCATGCAAGATGAAGACACCAATATGCCTTAGTAATGTCAAAATTAACCACCTACAAGTATGATTATCTATAGGGTTTGGTTATCATGCTTGTATGAGAAGAAGGTGGTCTGCATAATACTTACAAATATAGTGTGACATTTTAGTATCATCATTCATTTATTTAAGATTCATATACCTTGATACTCATACCAATACTCGTGCCTTAAATGACATACACAATGCCCTTTTTGGAGACCCTACTATAGTAGGTTTAAAGGCTGACTGTAGGTGTACATTTGCATTCTCAATTCACTATATGACCATATGAGTCAAAAATTGTGTGGTTTCATTGATTGTTATGGTTCTAAGGGAATATTGAGGCATATTGATATGATATAACTTTAAAAGGAAGGGTGTATGAATGGATGAGGGTGGTATTGGAGATAGATGGAGTGTGATGCATGAAAATAGGAGCAACATAACATGAATGGTAGTAGAAAAGCTGTTAAAAGATAGTGATATGAGAATGGTGTGAAATGGAGAATAAGGATCCTTTGTAGACAACCCACATAGATTTTTGAGGATCTTAGACATATATCTAAGAAAACATAAACTTTGGAGGCACAAATAAATCATACATAGCCCTAAATTAAAACCTTGGAAACTCAAGAAAACCTTAATTTTCACAAAAGATCTTAAACTTTGCTAAAAAGGACTATGTGTATTTTTAGATAATAAAGGTGGTTTTGAGGCCTATGAGGCCACCTTGAAATATGTGAGATTTATTTTTAAGTTTTTTATGGCACTCCATTATGATTTCAACACCCTATTACATGTTTTGATCTACATTTGAGACTCTGTAGATACCATTGAGCCACCCACAGGGCTCACTGCATAGTGGCCTTCAAGTATGCACAATTATTTCCTCTTTGTGATATTATAAGGTAAAAAGGGTCTATTAGACCTTAAATATAAGCAATAATGCATAATAAAACTTGACACACCTTTTCAAACTATTTAACCCAATCCATAACCTTTGATGAAGGCATCAAACCTTTGTCCTTTTCACAGACTTGTCTATAGATCATACATAAGAGCCAATCATGAAGGTTTTCCAATAATTTGAGCTCATATGTGTGATAAAAGTGTTTAAATAACTATGAAAGTATCCTTAAATACCTAAGGAAAGAATATACATTACTATTTTGATTAGATAAGTCAAAAGTCATTGAAAACCATTCAATCCAAGTTGGCTTGTGTAAATGAGATGGGCATGGGGATTTATTTAATTATTAAGGAATGTTCATAAATATTATGAGACAAATACCCATGGGTGTAATATTCCTAATTATATTTTCTATGGTTATGATCTTGGTCCCCTAATCTCTCTTCTTTGTATGGTATGAGCATGAATCTAAAAAACCCTTTGAATCTGCTAATGAGCTTGAGGGAGAGATGGAACATTTTTGAGCTTCCATGGCACTAAAAATCACTAATATCTTCACCATTTGACATTTCTGACCTCCCTCTACAAAATAATGACTCCACCTTGGCTGGTATGTATACTATAGATCTGTAATACTGAATAAACCTATGAAACCTACCATCTATGATACGCATTGAAGGAGTTGAAAAGTTACTATTTAGAATGTGTTGGGCCAATTTGGAAGGAATTAACATTTACCATAGTGATATTATATTAAATTAGGCATGAAATAGTATAGTGATGGATTGATGAGGTTTATGAGGTCCATTAGAGGTGTGTGGGGTGACTTAGTGGGCTATTAAGGCCATATATGGTCTCATTATGACCAAAAAACCATTGACTTTGCACACATATATGACCTTAAAACGGTATATAAATTTAATTATCATTCCAAAACATATATAAGACCCTTATTACCTATGAGAACCTAAATTTAACCTTAAGATACCTTTAATGATGATATTTTAAAGCTTGAAAGTGAACATACCTTATGTTATTAGGTAGAACCAATGTGCTTATGAGCCTCTATCAAATGAAATACTTTATTAACCTTCACCATGGAATATTTCACATTTCGGGGACCCTTAAAATTGATCAATGACCACCTAATCATGTTTTATCATTATGACACTACTTGATTCAAGTTGGGTAGAAGGAAAAAAGGTTGATAAAGTAAAGATGGAACATGACTAAACAATGAACTATTCAAACAACCCTCAAAAACTCATGATATAAATTAAAACTATGGTACCAATGATAAATTAGGATTTAAGTAATTAATTTGACCCATTTTTATGCCTAGGACTAGAAAGTGGTCAACATTTTTGGTGACTCAGCTAGCTTGACCAGCCTGCTAATCAAAGAACTCAAAAATTTTGAACCTATTAACGATGGATTTAGTAGGTGGGACATGAATATACATATAGTATACCTTATTACTTACATAATTTTGAGACAATAATACAAAATAAAACAGCAAAGACAACACACAACTACCAAGTAAAAATATTAAGCAACAAATGCGACACATGTGCAGAAGCACTTAGAGATAAAAGACAACTCTGTCTACCTAAGTACAAGAAAAACATGATGAAACTAATAACACAATTTTAGGAACCTAAAATTGACATGGATGGGGTGTTCCTCACGATTCAATAAATAAATTTGGAAGGAATTTATTTCCTTGTAGTAGGTGATGATGTAAGGTCCACTCCAAATGCTATCAAATGTGGAATGTTTCCCTAGTTTTACACGGTCCTCATCCCACTTAAGGATTAAATATCCCTAATGGAATGTCATAGCTGATTCCATTTTTTCAAATGAATTATTTAATTGATGATGGTTATACCACATGGTATGCATGACATTTTTTCTTGTCTCCTCTAACTATCTTATCTCATTCATCATCACTTGTAATGCATCATCTTCTAAGAGATCAAGCTGATGAGCAAGCTTTAATGCAGATAGTTCAAGGGAAATAGGTAGTATTACCACTCTACCATAGACAATTAAGTATGGAGAGTTTCTATTATAACTCTTAGGTATCACTCTATCTTCCCATAAGGTAGTTATCAATATTTTATGCAACTCTTTTTGGTTGTTCTCCAAGGTTCTCTTGATAATCCTTATCAAAATCTTGTTTGTGGACTATACTAGTCCATTTCCCTATGGGTAATAGTTTGAGGATGCCTTAAGGTATATTCCATGGCTAATATCCCACTCACATACCTTATTACTACCAAAGGCCAAGGCATTATAAAATATTATTGTTGAAGACACACCAAATTTGGTCAGTAGATTGTCATAGAACTCTAAGATAGAATTCTCATTGGCCTCCCTAAGTGTAGCTACCTCCACCCACCCTATAAATTATTCAGTGGCTATGATGACCCACTTATGTCTAGCACTAGAATGGGGAATGATCATTCTTATGAAATCTAAGACCCACTACATGAAGGGTTATTTAACTTGGATTAGTTTCGAGGGAAGGGTAGCTAACTTCTATTTTCCAATCAACATGGCACACTTTGAGCACTTTCTTACCCAAGTATTTGAATCCTTAAAAAATTTAATACAAACATATCCAACTCTAATGATATTGGAGGATATGGTCTTCGCTACAAATTTCCCACTAGTAGGGCCATCATGAAATTATTCAAGTAGCTTGTCAACTTGGCTTGATTCAACACATCTCAAAAGCATGCTTCATATGTATTTATTAAAGAGCACTCCATATATCAAGACATATGATATGGTCTGAAATATAAAGTTCCTCCTTTTGTCCCTATCTAATCCAATAGTGTATTGGCATATTTGAAGTAATTTGACCACATCATTGGTCAAGTTGAGGGGAGTAGTACTTGTAACTCCCTACTGACCATGATGGACTACCAACACTTGGTATTTATCCTCCTTTTTCTCTAATTTAATATTCTCACATGTCCCTCTATGTTTGATCAAAAATTTCACTCTCACCTCAATGTCATATTCCAGGCACTTTATTACCCATCCAGCTCTCTTCTGATTTAAGTCTCTGTTGAGTATGAATTCCTTGATGTTTGGGTGCACCACCATGACTTGGACACAATGTGCCTAAAATTATTCAATAATATCATTAAATAAAGCATATGATTCTCCAAAAAAGTATATATTTCCTCATATCCTTCTAAATCCTAACTAAATAAGGCAATTGGTTATTCTAAGCCTTCACTATTTTGCTATATAAGCATAGGAGAAATTACATCTAATGTAGAGAATGCATATGATAAAAATTCTTTGTCAAAGTTAGGATTATGGATTTTTTGAGATTTAGAGATAGATTATTTGATGGACTCAAAGATACTTTTTCATTCCTTTCTCCATGTGAGTTATTTGAGCTTCATTGGCATGTGAGTAAGAGGCTTAACTAGTTTTGCAAAACCTGAGATAAATCTCCTTATGAATTTAATTTTCCCTGAGAAGATATATAAACCTTTCTTGTGCTTGGTTAAGGGTAAGGACAAGATTTATTTAACTCTATTAGGTGGTATATAAATACCATCCTTTGACACCACATGCCCCAATAATATATCCTCATGAACAATAAAGATGCATTTCTTGGGATTCAAGGATACTCCAATCTACTTGTGCCTATCAAAAACCAAGTTTAAATGTGCCATGTGGTATATTGGATTTTTTAAGAACATATTTATGTCATCAATATATATTATCACCATCTCATTGATTAACACCTCAAAGGTAAAAATCCATTGCACTGTAAAAAGTTTCCCTTGTATTGGATAGTCTAAAGGGCATTTTCATGTATGCATAAGTGCCCCACTTTATAGTGAAGGTAGTATTATATCTATCCTCATATTTGAATAATATATTATTTTAATAAGAGTAACCATCAAGTAAGGAAAACCTCTGAGAGCTTGCAACCTTATAAAGGATCTGATCTATGGAGGGAAGTGGGTAGTGGTCTCTGAAAGATACCTTATTAAGGTCTCTAAAGTCAACACATAGTTGTATCTCTCCATTCTTATTCCTCATAAGCAAAAGGTTTTATACAAATGAGGAATAATTTATGTATAAAATTAACTTTATGTAAATTAATTTTAAGTAACTCTCTTCTCATGAGCTCTTCCACCTTAGGGTTGATTGGCCTTTACTTCTACCTTAATTGTTTTACATTATTTTCCAATTCTATGGTATGTTTGGTAAGATTGGGTTTAAAGAACTTTAGATCTTGGTACTCCCATGTAAAAACATATAAATAATCTTGTAAAATTTAAATTAATTCATCTCTCTCTTCTAATTTGTTTACTTTTTTCAACTTAAGTAGCTTGTCATTAAAGATAACTATCTTCTCATAATTCTCTTCTTTAGTTGAGATACCTAACTTATCCCTTCTAATATGATCATCTTCACTAAATATTATTTATTATGTCACTATTCCCTTGGTAAATTTATTAAACCTTAACTATACTATTTGATCATCAAATTTATTTTATAATCTACCTTGATTCTTATGGCAAAATTCTGCCTCTTGCATGAGAAAGCACATAATTTTCTCATCATTTTTAAAGACCTACTGGATTACTTAATTATTAGGTATAGATGGCCTACATATGACCTTGATTTTTTATTTTCCTTGAGTGCCCTTGACTCTATATACAATTTTATATTGGTCACTAATAGATGCAAGTCTATCTACATGATGATTGGACTCTTTTGGTATAGAATGGGTGTTAAATTATAAGAAGTCCTCTAGAAGGTCCCATAATTGGTTCTTGTAGGAATTTAACATATGTTTTTTTAATACACTAACACCTCTAATTTTTTTCACTATCAAATTTCACTTCCATATGTTTTATTCCTTTCCTCCTTGCCTCTTGTAGCCCATATATAAGGGCTTTATACTCAGCTATGTTTGAAGTACAACTAAATTGGGACCTCTTTATTGAGTATTAATTCTAATTTAAATGGGAAAATAACATAAATATATCCCCACTACCATTATTTGACCTTGATCCATCAAATAAAAAGGTCCATATGCCATCATATTATTGAATTGAGCTTGTGAGATTAGGAATAACAACTCCTTCCTCATGCATGTAGTATACTCATAGGTCTACCTCCTTAATTCTTTTTTTAGGGGTCAAATCCATGGTTATTAGTTTCCCATTCATCAAGGAGAATATCTAAGATGCATTCACGATGATCCTGGTTTTATTCTCATTGACATTCTCATCCTTATCAAGTATAGTGCAGTTTACATTAGAGAGGTTGGGCATATAGGGTACTAAGTGGAACCTAAAAATAGGTTTAGACCTAATAGTGACCCTAGTCCCATATCTGGTCCTAAAGACCATGTATGACCATTCAGACAAAAGTTATCCCCCAATATTTAAAGTGAAGTCCCTAGATAGGCATAGGGAAAAGTATGGATGTAGATCAATAACCATGACATCTTGTGAGATAGTGTAATTAGGGAAAACTGCTAACACAATTTTGAGATATTTTAAGACACCTACTATTTTTATGGGAAATCCATCTAATTACAAGACTCCTTTATTTTGGGATTCATACTTGAGTTCTATTTTATTAGTTATGGCCTTTGGAATGACTGAGGTAGAGGCACAAATATATATCATGCAATTGTGGACAAGACAATCTCCTATTATGACTAACAAGTAGAATTGAGGTGGCTTAACTACCTTGGGAGATTGAACTTCACTAGGCTAACCATCATTAACATAGATTACACTCACCTTGACAATTTTATTATTCATGAGAGAGATATTAGAGAGATCTTGTTGGAGAATGTATTTCTACCCTAGAATTAGTAGAGAATCCCACATAATAATGCTAACATTGGATCTCTTCATGTAGTCCATAATGATGAATGGAGAACTAGCACTCTTGGGACGTAACTTGGAAGTGGGGGCATCACTTGTGACTTGAGTAACTTGAATAATTAATGGATTCTTCTACTTATACCCATGATTTTGAGATATTGTTTGAATTTGATAGGGTTTTTTTATTATACACTAAGTGGCAAGTCATTGAGTCACTTGGGTGTGTGTGTATGAGAGACCTTAGACTGCCCCTATGTGGGATACAATTGGATCATCTAGATTTAATGTATGCTACCCCAATTTTGTTTCCACATGCTCAAAAGTGTTTTCTCCTTATTGTAAATTCACAAAGGTGGTGTCAGTATGTACTTTGCTCACATTTTATTGTTTTTGGCTTATAATTTATATTGGTGTCATGGTAGGCATATCACCATGAGGTATTGGAGGACCTTGTGGTAAAGGAGGCATAGTGTCATGAGCTTGAAATGTAGGATCCTATTATAAACCATAATTTTTATATGTTTCACCACTTGTAGACATCACCATCTCATTTTATTTCCCCCACAAAGTAGATAATTGACCCTCTTGTGTAATATTATTTTGTGTTGGCACCAATGCCCTTAAGTTACTTACAACATTAGGGTTATATCTATTGTATGGTATTTCCTATGTGATATGACCTTGGGCTTGTTGATTTTTTGGATAAGGGGGTATATTATAAGGATAAAGTGGGTAGGGATCCTGATAGGGGGCTTGATATGGTTTGTAAGAGGTATGTTTCTACCTCTCTAAGGTTACCAACTTGTTGTTTTGTGCTTTTAGAAAACCTTAAATCTTTCCAATCCTATCTACTTGGATATCATCAAATTATCCTTTATTATTTGGATTATTAAATGGAGAAATGGTGGGGGAATCAGGTTATAGCTCAATAAATAGGGGTATGAAGGGTCTAGGAGTCAACTTTCTTGCTTGGATCAAGCAATTTTTAACCCTGTTGAATATTTTGTATGCCTCTAATAATGTTGTCCCACCCATGGACTATATAATTATATCAACATAAAAATTTAAGGCCCTTAAGTAATACATAAATTAATAATTTTATTTAGGCTTGATAATGACAAAGATTCTATCCTGGGTCTTTTGAAATCTATAATTAAAATTTACCATTGATTCTTGGGGTACCCTCTTAATTGAGGTGAGTTTCTCAACTAGTTAGACATGGTCACTTATATCTCAAAAGTGTTTACATAGGCACTCAAAAAATATATCCAAAGTATTTATATAGGAATTATTGATACCTATATATCACTAAAGAGCTTTTCCTCTCAAGGAATTTGTTAAGAGACTCATGGCTACATTTTCCTAGATGATATGTATTGAACATCAGTTTGCTATATCATCTATGTGTTCTGTAAGAGTTTTGGAGTTTTCCCCTATTAAATATGGAAAAATATTCAAATAAAATATATTATATCATCAAATTATTTGAGGTTTAGAGGGATGCCACCATTAAAGGGTATAAAAGCTTATAATCTAGGCCTTGCCATTATGATTGGTGGACTTGTAGCAGGCTATGTATGGATATAATTAGAAAAGTTAGGATAATTGGGACAATTTGGGGCTGTGGGATTTTGTTTAACTCTAAGTACCCTCTTTATCCTTTCTATGTCCAATGATAATTTATTAAACTCAATCTGCTTACCTTTTGAAGCTGACCTAGTAGAAACTTAGTGCATGAAACTGCATTCTAATCTACTATTGATTGTCCTTACCCTTCCAAATGTATTCCCACATTGTTAATATTGTCAAATAATGTATCCAAGACCATTTATAGATGGTACCACTAGGAATTCCAATTTTTTTGGTGATCTAGGTTGCACCTTTGTAGAGGAAAAGATTGTTCATATCTATTACAAACCTAGTCCAACATTAGAATGACCTATAGACTATGGGTTGCCTAATATATAGGTCAAACCTCTATATTTAATGGGGATATATCCCATAATTTTTAAATTAAATTCTCTCTCTAATACCTAAAATTATCATAATGAAAATGGAAAGATATATGAAAACTAATGAAAGAACCTACTCTAAGTGGCGATGCACCAATTGAATAAAGATCCACTCTTAGTTATATCCTTTGAAACTTAATAATGAACCTGATGGAGAAAATGATTGATAAAAAATACTTTATGGTTTTATAAGAATGAATATTTTGTATGGAGGTTGAATAGGATTCTATAACTTGAAGGACTAAGCCTAGAGCTACAGAAGATACTAGTGACTTGAAACACTTCAAGAACACTCCTACTTGCTAACACTTCATATAACCTATAATATAATAGTATCATAAATTTAGGTGCATGAAAATACATACATATGATAAAATAACTCATATATTATGTAAATAAAACTCTCAAGAATCACACTATCATTCAACAATAATATGCAAATGTCTTCTATTGATTTAAGAGAGTTTACAAGGTAATTTTGGTAGATCTTTGCAACACTCAGTCAATGGATAACAAGGTAAGAGCTCAATTCCTAATTTAAAAAAAAAAATTAATGAGAAGAGATAATATTATAGGCATGGTAGAGTCCATGAATGAGGCCAACGTGGTGTATGACAGTTACAATAGGCCTATTTCCTTCCTTAAGCATTGACATGCCATTAATGAGTCCATTTTAGAATTTTGGGAAGATGTGGAGGTTGTAACTCCCTAATTTGACTTTTTTAAATCCTTAAACATTATTTAATTAGTAAAATATTGCCTTCAATGGTAGTTTCACAATGCAAATGGAGTGTAGATAGGCCTTCAAAAGGTTTTAGGAAGTCTCCCTTCAATATGCATGCAGAATGGTCCTTGAAACTACTTATAACCTATCATAATGACATTAATTTTGTGGTATGATTGATTGGATGTTAGTTACAAATTTTTAAATATGGTTCATCAATGATACCATGTCATTATTTTCCTGATATACCTCTCTACTTGCAAGATAAGTAGGCCTTTTTACTTGTCTTTCAACCTTATAGTCATTGATTGAATGATTAAATAGTTGAACTAGGATCCCAACTCATCTGATAATACTTCTATAATTATTAGGTTAACCCATCATGTATTTAAAATAATACCTCTTAATTTTTCTTCACTTGAAAACATAGTAGCCTTTCATGACTAGGCCATTTGGATTGCATCATAAATTGGTAGTTTAGATAGAGGTAGTAGAGACATTTTTAGTCAGTTTCATGTATCATATTGGCATATAATGAGTATAATAAGTCTTGAGCTTACCCTTTCAATAGTTTATAACTTTTAATTAGGCTCTAAAACATAATTTTATGCCTAAAACCCTAAAAAAAATTATTTTCAAGAAGTGTCCATATAATTTCCATACTATCAATTGCCCTAAGAAATAGCCCCTCTAAGTTGGAAACATGATACAAGTGTTTTATAATTAATTCCTAATAATTTTAATTCATTTTTCCTTAAACCTTCCTATTCGAGTCACTATTAGGGTTTAATGGATGTTTAATAGTGTTTGGGGGCCTTAGGGATAGTTCATAGGGATCAAATCTTAGATCTCTGAATTAATTACACAAAACTCAAGCCAATAGACCTTCTTACCTTCCCTAAAATATTGTACTCCCCATGAATAATGCTCAAGCTATGTTGAGAATTTGAAGATCCTCTTAGTGTGAAGATCATGCCCTTTGAGTGACCTCTATGTGTCTACAGCTAGAATGGTCAATTGTAGGGCTTTTTTGTATTTTAAATCAGCCAAAGGGATTCTAAATAATGTGATAGACTTCCCCATTTTTATTGGAATCATTATTACTCCCTAGTTTTCTCTTTAATTCACCTTTTCATTACATAGTTATTATGTAATCCATATATTGGTTTATTTATAGACTTGGATCATGAATTTTGGCCTAAATATTGGGTATACATGGTATTATTACATCATGTATAACATAAACATCACCTTAAAGATCTCATGGAGTAGAATCATTAGCTTTATTGCATGATTTAAATCCCTTTGGGTGCATATAGTCATGAATTATAATGCCTGTACCTTTTTTCTTGATGAACTAGTCATGGAGGTCAACATGGAGGCTAATAGAGGGCTTGATCAAATGTTCTAAGACTCATTCTCCCTCTCTAAATTCATTATACACATAAATAATCCTAAATTATTTGATTTTGTGTTTAAACTAGCACTTCCAAGCCCATTTCATATAGCTTGAACCTTACACATGCTAACTATTGGGTCATTGTGATGCTCAGAGGATGTTAGGGGACCTTAAAGGTCATTTCATAGTCAAATTGTCTCATCTAGATGGGTTTTGAGGTCAAAATCCATCATCACGTCACTTCTTGGGTTTGTGTAGGGTTTGATATGTCCACCATCTTAATGATGGTTCATAAATTAAAAACAAACAAACTAAGAACAAATGATATTAATGTTTAGGGAATTGACCTATTCATCTTTCATGAATGGATTGAGTCACCATACAGAGGATGCTTAGAGATATAAACATTATAAGATGAGGTTAGGGTTATTTGTAAACCATTCTAAGTGGTTATTTTATTAAGGTTTGTTCATAAAGGTTAGCCCCTAACTACCAACCAATCCTTCATAAATTTTTAGTCCATAGAGATAATTAAACTTCCCTAGGATATTTGGCCCTGAGCATGCATGTGATGGAGTGGGTGAGCATTTGAAGATGATCCTCAAATTGATTATGCATAAGTTAACTAGCTCAAACAAGGTTTGAAGGCATTTAAACCATTTTCTTCACTTACCTTCACTTTAGAACTCCTTTTTAGGTATCACACATATTCTTACACATTACCCAAACCATCCAACTTATTACAAATGCTTGGAGGTATCTCAAGATGACACTAGGGTTTATAAACAAGTTTATATGCTTGATTATGTTGGCCTCTCCCCAAGGCTCTTGACTATAGATCTTAGTGTTAGACCTATGGAGGAGGTTTGAGAACTCTTTAAAATAATCCTTCACTAAAACACAACCTTATGGATGTCCCAAACTATTTGGAGACCATATATTGGATGGATGTACTTTTTAACTCACTAAACAATTATGATAGACAAGCCTTGGTATGAGATAAAATAATGGGTATACACAATATTTTTATAGCCCAAGTAAACATATTAATGCCTTTATTAGGTAATTATGACCATTCATACTAAATTTATGGTTTATCCATGCCCATAAAGGTCTCAAACCATTATTTTTGCTCAGATTGGCATTTTAGATGCTTGTTGACTATGTGCTTAGGCATGAAATTAATGAGTATGGCCTCCAAATTTTTTTATTGAGGTATTTGGGATCATGAAGGTGTTTATCATTTTATTAAGGCCATTATCATGCTCAGATTATAGTTTTCTAATTCTTGTTCTCTTATACACCTTAACCTCTACTTAGACTTAGGTCTAATGTCTGCATAGGCCTATGTGGTTTTAATCCTTTGTTGGTGTTATTATACCTTCTTAGAGGTGTTAACCATCAAGTGTTACCCTATTCAATAGTATTAAAAGTTACCCTTTCTTATACCAATATTTTATTTTATCTCAGGTAAGATGAAGACACCAATATGCCTCAATAATATCACAAGTAACCACCTACCATTATGACTGTCTACAAGTTGTGTTGTGGAGCCTATTTCTAAATTACAATGTATTTTCAAATACTATACATTTTAAATGTATTGTACACTCTATATTTTATAATTGGGGTTTGGGGGTGGTAGCCCCCAAAAAATGTTTTAGACCCCTTATAATGGGAAACTATCTTGGCTTGATTAAGCCCATGGTTTTGGTACCCATTGTTTTATAATACCGCTTTGGTGATGTATTATGTATTGATGGATATTTCATAGGTAATACATCATGAGAAAAAGTGTTTCAGAAGCAAGAATAGAGTGTGCGAATTCAAGAGGGTTTGTTGAGTGTAACTCCAAACAATATTTTTACATTGTAATTGTGAGAATATTGATCTGATAGTGGTTTGTACTCTTATGGCTTGTAATAACATCTGAACAAGTTTTTATTAGTGGATGTAGCCCACATTGGGTGAACCACATTATATCTGGTCTTCTTATTGTCTATTTTATTTTTATTCTTTTTTCATCTCTATTTCTATCTATTATTGCAATTCTATGAAATTTTTTTGCATCATTTTTTGCATTTATTTCTAACACTACAGGGCTTGGTTATCATGTTTGTATGAGAAGAAGATGGTCTACATAGTACTTGAAAATCTTATGTGACATGTTCATATCATCATTCACTTTTTTAGGATGCATATCCTTTGATACCCATACCAATCCTCATTCCTTGAATGACATACATAGTTCCCTTTTTGGAGACCCTACTACAGTAGGCTTAAAGGTTGGTTGTAAGTGGACATTTTCATTCTCAATTCACTATATGACCATATGAGTCCAAAATTGTGTGGTTTCATTGATTTTAATGGTTCTAAGGGACTATGGAGGCCTATTTATATGATCTAACCTTAGAAGGAATCATGGATGAATGCATTATGGTGATAGTGGAGATATATGGAATGTGGTGCATGAAAATAGAGGTAACACAACATGAATGGTAGTGGAAACACTATGAAAAGACAATGATATGAGAATGGTGTGAAATGGAGAATAATGATCCTTCTTAGACAACCCACATGGATATTATAAGACCTCATACATATACTTAAGTAAACATGGAACTTTGGAGGCATAAATTAAGCATACATAACCCTAAATTTAAACCTTGAAAACTCAAGAAAACCTTAATTTTCATAAAAGACCTTAAACTTTTCTAAAAGGGTCTACATGAGTTTGTAAACAAGGGAGGTGGTTTGTAGGCCTATTAAGCTACCATGAAATATTGGAGAGTTACTTTGAAGGTTTTGATGGCACTCCATTATGATTCCAATACCATATTACATGTTTTGATCTACATTTGAAACTTTGTAGATATCATTGAGCCACCCACAGGTCTCAATACATGGTGGCCTTTAAGTATGCACAAGTCCTTCATTTTTTATATATTATAAGGTAAAAATAATAAATTATACCTTTATTCTAATCAATAAGGCATTGTAAAACTTGACACACTTCTACCAATTCTTTAACCTAGTCCACAACCTTTGATAAAGGCATCAAAACTTTGTCTTTTGCATAGACTTGTCTACATACCATATACACAAGAGCTAGTCATGAAGGTTTTCCAATCATGTGAGATCACACATGTGAGAAAAGTTTTTAAATTACTATGGAAGGATCCTTCAAGACCCAAGGAAATAAAATACATTACTAGTTTGAATAGACAAGTCAAAAGTCACTAAAAACTATTCAATCCAAGTTGCCCTATGTAGATGAGAGGGGAATAGAGATTAATTAACTTATTAAGGAATGTTAATAAAAATTAGGATACTAATCCACACAAAAATTCCCATGCATGGAATCTACTTAAGTCTACTTTCTCTATTTTTGAGCTTGGGCCCCTACTCTCTTTTGTATGGTATGAGCATGAACCTGAGGAACTCTCTGAATCTTCTAATGAGCTTGAGGGAGAGATGGAATTGTTTTGATATTTCATATCGCTATTAAGCACTACTCTCTTCACCATTTGACATTTCTGACCTCCCTCTACAAAATTATGACTTCACCTGGGCTGGCTCATATAATACAAATCTATATTACGGAAATAACCTCCACAACCTACTATTTTCTTTATAATTCTCCTTATTTTAGACCTAAAACATCATTATCATTTGTTTTATATGGAAAATAAGAACCACATAACACTTTTAACTTGATGGTGTGAATTGAAGGAGTTGAAAAGTTACTATTTGACATGCATTGGGCCCATTTGGGAGGAATTGGTGTTGACCATGGTGTTAGTGGATTAAATATGGCATGAAATAGTCTAGTGATGGCTTGATGAGGTTTATGAGGTCTATTAAGGGAATGTGGGGTGACTTAGTGGTTTATTAAGGCCAGATCAGGTCTCATTATAACCAAAAAACAATTGACTTTACACACACATATATGACCTTAAAATGATATATCAATTGAATTATCATATCAAAATACATATAAGACCCTTATGACCTATGAAAAACCTCAAATGAACCTTAAGAAACCTTCTATTATGTTAATTAAAAATTTTAAAGTGAACATACATCATGTTATTAGGTAGAACCAATGTGTTTATGAGCCTCTATCAAATTGCCTCTTTCGTTCACCTTCACCATGGCATATTTCACATGTTGAGGACCCATGAAAGTGATAAAGGACCACATAAACATGTTTTATAATCATGATACTACTTGATTCATGTTTGGTAGAAGGAGTGAAGGATGATAAAGCAAAGATTTAACATCACTAAATAATGAACTATTCAAACAACCCTCACAAAATCATGATATAAGTAAAAACTAAGATACCAATGATGAAGTAGGATTTAATTCCTTAATTTGATCCCTTTTTGGGTCTATGAATAGAAAGTGGTTAACAAAATTTCTTAGGTAGTAGAGGGATATTGAATTCCAAGCCCTTTTTCATCAACAAAACACCCTTTCAAACTAAGAGCAACTAGCTAAGGTAACCACTACATCTCCTTTTTTACCTCTATGAGCATTGGGTATTTATTAGTTCATATTTTCTTATTTGATGATAGGGAAAACAATTCATTTATCCCTAAGCTAGTGGCTGACAATTTAAACTTGGTGTATGATCCTACCTCTAATGTTGAATTATAATTGAATAGATTAGCTAAAATAACATTTGGCCTTATCAAGAACATACAACTTACATTTCATGCCTACCCCAAGCTCTCAATTCCATAAGACATCATTGTTTCAAACTTGCCACATCATTTTTCCCTATGTTTATATAATGAATTTATGGCCAAGATTGGGGGGTACTTATATTTAGATTTATCTTACATGGTTCATAAGTTTGGTTATGATATATGAGTCATAATTAGACTTAGGCCACTCTCCAAGTTTCATATTCATCATTACACACCAAACATATCAAGTTTATATTGACTTCATCCTCCTACTCCTATTCAATCTCCTTGTGTTCTAAATCCCCTTCAAGATCCACCCATGCCTTCTCGAGATCTTGCAATGACTTCAACTTAGAAGCCTTCATGGGATAAAACACCTAACTATGTTATGCCTCGCTTTGAAAGATAAACTTCTCCTATGCATACTCAGACTTAAGAAAAGAGGAAAGGTATGAAGCATATTTCAAGAGGTGTCTAATTTTTTATAAATTCACCATCAATTTTCCATGATATATCCACTCATGAGAATAAATGTACATCTTAGTTTGATAAGGCAATTGAATAATTGAAGAAGGATAATCTAGAGTCTAATTTTGATACTCTTAAGGTTCCAAGCTAGAATAACACCCTAAAATCTATTAAACAAGATAATGAAGTGAATTTCCCTCCCACTCCCTCCTCTCTTGAAGAGGAACCAAATGCTTTAAGGACATAACTTGAGAATCCAAGTGTGGGGAGCAATTTGTCAAGGTTAGTCAGTGAGGTGGTAATCCTTCAAGAATTAGATCATGTTGCAGTTAAGTTGAGTTTCAAGATAACTTTGAAGGGAATACCTTAAGGTTTTATGATGAAGAGATCCATATTAGTACCCTGTCCATTCCAATAGATCAAATTTTAAAGATGAAGGAAAGTCTAGTCATATAGAGCATTCATAATGGTATGATGATGAAAAAAATTAAGCTACTCCTCCTCTAGGGGATAATCATGGAGTTAATTCACATGAGACCATTTTTGAAGATAAAAACATCCCAAGTGAGTTATAAGATCATTGGAAACAATTGTACCATGAATTATTAGGTTAAATATAAGAACTTAGCATGACAGATTTTGATGGTGAATTAAGACAACATGCTTAGGTTTCAAGTGAAGAAGACAATTCAAATTTAGAAAAACCAAGACAATATGAGTTGGAGACTAAGTGGATCGATGAGCTACCATTCTCCACTAAAGATGAATATGACCAAGCTATAAAAGAATATGAGATCGAACAATATGATGCTTCACAAGCAAATGTTAAGAATGAGAAGGATCTCCTTGTCTTTCCAATTGATCATAAAGATATGTCCTTATGGGAAGAATTTGAGAAATTTTGTTCAATATTAGATAGTACATCTCTACCCCATGAGAATATTGATAAATATCTTGTAAAGGACACTATGGTAGTTGTCTATTCTAAGTCTCATACATAGAATCATGAATAACTCATGACTGAAGTAGAAATTAGATTGTTGGTGCAAGGAAGGAAAGTATGGAATGAGTATGATTGGGTGCTTGATTCATATAACCAAACCATGTACTTATAGGTAGAACAAGAATGTCTAGTTATTTCCCCAAGAAACCATCAATATGCCAATGCCCCTAGCTACAAGTGGAAGTTTTCATATATTGAGAAATGCTTGATTGGACTTAAATCATGACATGTCAACCAAACCTCATGGTGCCATAGTGATCAAAAAAGTTTTCCATTTGATCCTAAAGGAAAGAAGTTAATCTTAGGTTAGTTATTTTATAGTGTTTTTTTCTTATTTCAATCAGTGGTCAACACAAGTATAGTTTACTACCTTGTTATTTTCCTTAGGTTAGGTGTGTTTTTTAGGCTTAGGTTTTGTTTCTTTGGTTGTTTATATGTAAGTCCCATTAGTTTTTTTTATTATAGAATGGTCATCAAGTCATACTACTATGTATGAGTCATCATTATCATGAAGATAAGTGGGTTCCCTTGACCATCAAGTTGGTCAACCCCTATGAGTTTCCAAGAATGTTGGTAATTTGACATCTTAAGGCCAAATTAAAACCCCTATATATATATATATATATATATATATATATATATATATATATATATATATATATATATATATATATATATATATATATATATATATATATATATATGAAAATCATCCAAGCCTACTCATGATGCTCTTCTACATGGTCATATCCTTATTGATCCTATTTCAATCCTTGATAGCACTGTTAGAAGTGTCTTGGTTACCTTAGGTTTATTTTGTGATGTGACAAAGGTGATAGTGATCATGGAGTGATTAGGAAAGTTTCCATTTTATTTCTTAGGCCTAGAGGATGTTATTAAGCATGTTTGATAGTCTTAATGATCCCTAGTAGAAGTTGAAGTAGTTTGACAAGTTTAAGACTCCTATAATTCATGAGATTTAAGAATCTTTGGGTCATTTTAAGATGAGAGTGAGACTTACTATCATATTAAGGGTTATTATGATTCTTTTGGTTCATGGTGTGAAGCCTAGTGGTGTGTGTCAAGACCATTTTCCATGACATGTATGTTCAAGTATGTCATAATGCTTCATTAACCCTTTCAAGATCTTTAAATGCCTCATATGAGTCAATGTGCCTTATAAAATCTTCAAAAAATGGAATATTCTAGTGTTTCATTATATAAAAGGGTCTTGAATAGGTCCTATTCACATTATGAGTTCATGGCTAGGCATTTCATATCCTTAAAAATCCTTGTATAAACTCATATACACCTCTCCACCCACCAAGTAGACCCCACACATAGGAAGGATGTGAATTTCCAACTTACCCACCATACTAAAAGTTTTAAATGTCATTTGAGTCATTTTTTCCTTCCCTCTATTCTATAATGGTAGTTCAAATCTTGTAACATGGATAAAATGTATGAAAATAACTATTTTAGCTGTTTTATGTAGGTTGTATGAACTTGTATGGTTTGATCCATATAGAGGAGATTCAGAGACTATAGAGGAGATCATTTTAGATGTATATGACATGTTTCATGCTAGGGATATTCAAGATAGGTCCAAACCTCACCTCTCTCTTTAATTGATATCTTTTGCAACCAAAAAAAGATTTTAGGTTTATGGATAGTATGAATTGGAGGAAGAAAATGGGGAGTTTATCTCTTGGGAAGTGGAAGGGGGTGTCTTGAACTAAAAATCCATGTCATTTGTTTTTTAGGTTAATGGTCTATACTTTATGAACAAAATATAAATTTTTGGTCACTCCAATGAGCTTCTTCATCTATGCAAGGGTAATAATGTATAACCATTTTGATGCATATTTGAAGTATTTCTAACAATAAATGTGTGATATGTGTTCCTCACATCTTCATAGTCCATATTCATCACCCTCCATCCCTGGTTCACACATGTGGGGGTGTGAGACTAAGAAATTCTCCATATTCTCTTTACTTATATACTATAGATAGGTTTCCATATTAGACAAGTAATTCAAAACTTGATAATATGGAAATGGTGGTTATGATGGTGTAATATTCCCTTGGAATCCACTTAAACCTATATGTCTTTCCCAAAATTCATATGAGCCACCATCAAGCTAAAATAGCCCCTTCAAGTCATATTCTACGGTAGCTATCTTATATCTTTGAGTGACCTCCTTTGTAAGTATAAATAGGGTAACTATAAAGAAATTTTAAGATATCCCAAAGGCATATACATAATCCTCATATTTGAACTAATATCTATACTAGTTGTCCCTATCTTCAATAGTTACCCTACACACCAACCATCTTCACTCCAAGACCATTATGCAAAACAACCCTAATCTAGCCACTTCAAGATTATGTGTAGGCTAAGAGAATGAGGTGAAACTATTAGGTTGAAGTATTAAAGAAATTAATAAGCCCTAAGGAATAATGTAATATTATGAAGTATAATTTAAATTAATAATACAAGTTATACAAGGTCAACACTTTCTCAACCCTCTCCAAGAGAGTGATTCAACCTAGATTTTGAGAGACATTGGCTGTGACTAAGGATTGAAGGGAATATGGTGACATGATAAAGTTTTGAGGAGTTAATAGGGTTGGAAAATAAAATCAACAAACAACTTACATGATTGTGTCACTAAAAAATGATGGTAGAACATCATGACCACTTATTCAAACAAACACAGATAATCTAAGCCTAGGAAAGTCACCTATAGGTTTGATTGTAGGGGAAAATTTTTGATCAAGAAACCCTATTTGGAGGGTAAAGAGGGAATGAGGAGGGTTATGAACACATGTATTTCACTCAAAGAGCATGAATGGGTTAGTGAGGAGATGAAAAACTAATAAAAAGTAGAAGGTTTATGTTTGTAACCAATGGTTAAACATTATCTATAGGCTAACTATAGAAATAGAATAAATGTAGTCAAAAGATCCATTATTTGAAATATTTTGAATACAAGGGGTGATATAAAATTCAATACTCCATGTAGAAGGATTAATGATAATAAAAAAGGAGAAGCATGTTTAAGTAAGGGTCTATTTTCTTACACACATTCAATATGCAGTATTATTTACTATAGATAGGGTTAGTGGCAAGAGAACGAAATGTCTTGGACCCTAAATAATATGTGACTACTAGATGAGTCAAATATATAAATGGGATTTGATTTATTAATTATTTTAGTTCACACTTAAAACTTTGATCCTTGGGACAAATTAAAAGGACCTAATAGCCCATTAGGTCTTTTAAGCCTAAAGGACATCAATAGGCTTATGCACAAGGGTGAAGAACATTTGTAGGTCTAAGTTAATATTATAAGGTTTAAGACATTGAATAGGATGAGTTAATATAATGTAATAAGGGTATCAAATGATGAGAACCCAGGTTTATGAAACAAAAGAGTATAATGGCATATTAGGATTATTAGGCCTAAATGAATCTAAAACAAGCTTGTACATACATTTTAGTACCTTTTTCTTTATTGAAGTTTGGTTAAAGGTTATTAATTCCTAAGTAAAGAGTTTATAGGGCATGACAAAAGTCTCCAAGTGATATGAGGATCAAAATAGTAAATGACAACCTAATGGCCTATTAGGAAATTAGGCTAAAAATTGGTATAAGCCTATGTTTGAATTGAGGTCACCTACATGTTTTATTTCCTAACTGAAGTGAAAAATCCCATGAAATTAATTATAAATACTATCACCTAATTTATAAATTACTAAGAGTTTTAGATGAGAAAGAAAATCACTAATCTTAGTCTCCTAGGGTTATGTAGACTTGACTGCTAAGAAACCCTAGGTAAGGGAGATGAAGGTATATAGGAAATAGATATAGGAGTGTTGGAGAGTTTTTAATGATGTCACATAGGTTTCTAGGTGAGTGGATGAAGTGATTTGATAGTCTAAGTGTCAATGACAAAATGTGCAATGTGTTTGTCCTAGTATGCTTGAAGGAGGATTGGTTGATCTTCAATTTTGGCATGGTTAGAGATGTTAAGGGATGAGTATGGTGAGTTGAGGATGTGAAAGGGGTCATATCAGAGGTCAAATATGATTGGAGTGATTATGTGCATGAGTGGAATTCATCTATTTTTTCATTATTTTCATCTAGGCATAATTAGCTCTGTGACTGATAAATTTGAGGAGGCATTTTAATGTCATTATATCTCACACATGTGAGGGTTATAAGAGAAGATTTATATATGGTTGGTGATGACATAACCAAGTAAGAAGAAAGAGAAGAAAGAGTTGAGTAATTAGTTTGGTGATCACATATCTCAAGAGTAAATGGTCATATGGGTTTGTTTAGTATTTTGTCTAATTTCTATGGTTCAAATTTGAGAACATGAGAGTGAACAAGGTAATATATATATATATATATATATATATATATATATATATATATATATATATATATATATATATATATATATATATATATATACATATACATATACATATACATTGAAATATTCATAGAAGGTTAAATTTTCATATATATATATATATATGAAAAATTTAACCTTAATTGAATATTTCAATGTACCCATACTTATTCATTTTTTCATGATGTTAAAGATCAGGACCAGATGGAGATCCAATAGTTAGCGGGAGTTCGTACATCTAGATTTATGGTGCATAGTAAGTCAAATGGGTTAAAATATTTGATGCTTAAAATGGGTAAAGATTGAGATCCTTAAAAAAAGATCAGTGGAGTATGTTTGTTCTAAGGTTTAGGAAGTAGTCAGATGAGGATAAGTGTTTAAAGTTTAATGTAATACTAAGGTAAAGATCAGGATTCTTCTAAGATCTAACAACAAGCAAGTGTTCATATAAATAGAGATCAATGGTACATATTGAGTAAATAAGATCAAAGTGATAGTTTTTTAACATCATTAAAAACTAAGATAATTAAAATAATATTGATAGTTCATTATTGATCTAAGTAGTGAGGACATGAGATGATAGCATGGTGTTCAAGGTTTAACTATGACCGTTGGCATTTGAATTTTGCAAAGGGAAAAACCAATGCTCTGTATTTTGGCTATAACTTTTGATCTAGGATATGTTTAATGGTGTTGTAAATATAAAAATTGTATAGGATTCCATGGTACATCTAGTTAACCTAGTTATATGGTATGATTATTTATACATTCAAAGATATTATGCTCCAAAGTTGACTATGTATTTGGCCATGGACTATAAGTGACCCGAAAAGGATAATTGAGCTTGTGTTGATGTTGTTTTGATGTTTTATGATGATTTAGTTATTGGAAAGTGTTTTAGAATCCATGAGGATCATTTTTATGGATTTTTGAGGTGTGAAAAATCTATATTGAGTATGAACAACGCTTAATAATTTGATTATGTGTTCATTCATGGTATTCTTGTGTACAAGGTCATTATTTGAGTTGATTGAGCATATGTAGAGGTGAGTATATATAAATTTGACCATGTAAAGATGTATAAGAGGTCATGTAGAATGGATATATGTAATTAAAAGTGGTGTTATATTCATTTTTTTCTTGATGAAGTGCTAAATGGGTAAATAGGTCTCTATGAGACCTATAAGGGCTACAAGGGCCTAATTGAAAGGTGTACCTACTTAAGGGTGACCCATGGATGTTATGGAAAACCTATGTGGATGGTATTGAGTTGTGTATTGATGTGATAGATGCCTTAAGTGTTAATTCATTCCTATTGGCTAACCAAGAAGGTAAGTTTCATAAATGCTCTATAAATAGTGAGACCAAATGTGATGGTTTCTAGACTTGTAAGAGGAGTGTCCATGTGAGAGTTGTGGAACAAAAGAGAGGGAGAGTGACCAATAGATGATTTGATGACAATATAAAATTAATTAATGTGTGTATGACTTTTGGGTCATGTTTCTGATGATAGAATAGTGCTCTTGTAGGTTGAGGATGAGTGAAGAGGTCTAAGGTAATCCAAAAAGATCTTTTAGATGCTTTGAGTGTGAGCAAAGGATAGATGTTATCTGTATGAGGTTGGTGGCTGATTTGAGAGACGTATCAGAGTGTGGAATATGTGTATGACCATTTTTTCATGTTATTATTGTGGTGATAGAGTTGTTGTTGAGGAGTGAAGAGTGATCCAAAAGGTGGCTTTGCATGTATTGAGTGTGCAGAGTTAAAGAGAGTTGATAAACTTTTTATATCCATTAGATTGGTAGGAAATCAATGTTTAGGAGATGTTATATTCATAGGTTTTATTTTGCATGCTCAACATATATGGGGTTGTATCCTCCTTGCAAAGTGAATCTTTTTAAAAGTCTAGTTGTTGTGGTTGCTTAGCTAGACAAGTGTTGTATCACCTTATGCGATTGTAGTCTCACTAAACAAGGGATAATATTTCCTTGATTAGTTATAGTTGGTATAAATTGGTTATTATTATAAGATAGTACTCTAATTGTATGTTTCAATGGTTTATGTCCCCTAAGAGGGTTTCCCACATATGTCATGTGTTATGTGCTTGATCTTGCATTGTCTCTCTTGTTTATTGCTATGAATGATATGTATGATTTATTAAATGCTTATGGTAATTGATTAAGAGTTTTAAAGGATTGAAGTTGAAGTTATATTATCTAGGATCACTAATTCACCCCCTATTAGTTATTTTACCTTTAAAAATTGGTATTAGAGTAGGTCCTTTGATAAAGGGTTGACAGCTTGAAGGTGATCCAAGGTACAATATGGGTAATCATCAAGGAGGTTTCTCTACTAAGTAAGCACCAATGTTTAAGGGATCCAATTATGTTTTTTGAAGTGTAACGATGAATATCTACATCATGTCCCTAGGGTTTGACATTTGACAATCTATTGTGGATGGTTATTTTATACCTACTATTCCTCCATCCAGTGTTTCAAATAAGAAGTTGTTTGAGAATAATTATAAGGCAATGAATGCTATCACTTGTGGTATTTTAGAGATTGAAAACACCAAGGTAATCCATTCTAAATATACCAATAAAATTTGGGATAAAGTTAAGACTATTTATGAATGATACTCAAAAAATAAGTTAGAAAAGAGGCATAATCACTAAAGACAATTTAAGAGTATCAAGTTAAAGGAATAAGATTATGTGGCATCTTTTATACAAAGAGCTTATGAGATTGTGAACATCATCAGAGGTCTTGGAGAAAATCTTGAAGAGGCTACTATAGTTCAAAAGGTATTAAGGTCTATTTATATCAAGTTTTATTCAAAAAGTGTTTATTGTAGAAGAAATTTATGATCTTACTAAGTTGAAGATGGATGAATTGCATGGCATCCTTACTGCCTATGAGATGAGATTAAATTATGATATACCACCAAAGAAGGAAGTAACTCTCAAGACAAAGATGAAGCCTAAGATTAAGTTCAAGGTAAGAAACCTAAGGAGGATGAAAATTTTGATATTATTGAGGATGAATTGATTACTTTGTTTATAATAAAATTGAAAATAGGGTTAGGCAAGTATAAGGTTAAATTACCCTTCAAATGCTTTAATTGTGGAGATTAGGACATTTTTATAATAAGTTCCCTCATAAACATAATAATAATGATGATTATGAGCATGGTGATGGCCAAGATGAAGAAAAGCAGGCATACAAGTCTGATAAGAGGAATAAACGATTTATAAGGTTTGACAATAAGAAGATGTCCTTCAAGTACAAGAAGAGTCTCTACACCAATAAAGATTATAGCTCACCAAATGAGAGTGAAAATAGCGACTTAGAGTATGATTATGAAGATGATGGTCTAATTGAATATGAAGACATTTTCATGGCTAAGGAAGGAAGTTGCTCATATCAAAAGGACTATACTTAGATTGCTTTAGATGTTGATAGAGATGAGGTGGACTATGAGACTAAATTGATGAATGCCCTTGAAGAAATAAAGATTGAGAATAATATTAATAAGATGATGAAGTCACAAATCAAGAAACATGAGGAGAAATTCATTATGTATTAAGAAATAATGAATTAAGATATCAATGATCATGAAGATATGGTCAAGCATTTTAGTTGTCAATTGGAAATCCTATCTACAAGCCTAAAAGCTAAAGAATATGAATGTTCAAGACATGTAATTGAAAATGAGTCATTAAAATTTGAGTTAAAGAAGACATATAATAAGGTGAAGCTATTTTTGAAATTTGAAAAGAGCTTAAGTGATCTAGACAATATTCTAAATGATCAAACACATGCAAGTGATAGAACTGGTCTTGGATACAAAGAAGAACCAAAGAATGCAACTCAATATAAGATGAAGACTAATCTGAATAGGAACAATCTCACTTTGAAGAAAAATCATCAAAAAAGGAATGAAGGTTTTGGTAGACTAAAGACAAATTATATTAGACAACCAAATGCCATGAGGTACACAAATTTCAATGGTTATTGTTACATATGTAATTAGTTTAGGAATAGAGATAGAGAATAAAAGAGACATGTTATAAATGATTTTGCATGGAATGATGATGGGGGTCATTAGTTAAAAGGTGTGAACAAAGCTAAGTGCTTTAACTATCCTTATGAGGGACACTTTGCTAAGTAGTGTCCAAATAAGGTAAGGTAAGATGAGTCTTCTTCAAAATAAAGAGTTTGTTTTAGTTGTTATGACATAGGACACATTGTAATATTTTGTCCATATTAGATAGGGCAAGTTGAGTTCACTTCAAAAATAATGGTTTTATATAACTATGAGAATATTGGTCACATTGTTAGATTTTAAAATCAAAAGCAATCAAATAAAAATGAGTTCAATGAGCCTCCTAGAGTGCAAGGAAGAAGGGAAGTTAAATCATGGAAACCAAAGGTGGTAAGTATGAATCATGATGGGTCTATTGGTCCAAGTAATTTGTTTGCTATTTTGGATTGTGTTATAGATGTTAAATAATGTTAAGGAATCTAATTTTTTGCTCATGTTGTGCATAAAGAGACAAAGATCAAGGAGAGTACCAAGGGACTGATTGAGGCTAGTTTTGAGGTGAGTATGGATCCAAGTGAACATCATGTTATTGATGAGAAAGTTTCATGAAAATAACATCAATTGTCAGTGCTTAATAATGAGTTTTGAACTAAAAATAATATTCTTTAGATGAAAAAATGTGTCATGAATCTTTGTTGTCTCTATGTATTCCCAATTTAATCTTAGTTAGAAAGAGAAGGAGAATGTTGTAGTCATTGAGCATGTTACTTCCCTTAAGCCTAAGAAGAAGAAGAAATACAAGTATCAAATGACTAAGGAGGAGAAGTAATATGAGGAGTTATGGGAAAATCTTAGTTTCACACTATTCTAGGGCATTATAAAGTAGGGTTTCTCTATGTATGCTTCTTAAAGAGACTCTTTTCAATGGATAATCAAGTTTTATTGTGTATGTAGTATCTACAAGGTTAGAATGGGTGTTTCCAAGTGGCTTAAAGAGATTGATGAAATTTCAAGAAGATTTTTTTGCTCAAAAAGGTTTATGCACTTCTTTGTGATGTGTTTCAGGTAGTTTTTTTATCTTGATGATCCTATTTAGGCCAATTGAGGATTTTTTAGTGCTCTCAATTTTCTCAAGTTTGGCTTAAGGGCAAGTAGGCCTAAAATGGGTTATAAAAATTCAAAGTTACTAAAGGTATAGATGATATATTTTTGTTCCAAAAGTGTGTGATGGTTGTCTCCAAGTGTGAAAGAAGTTTTAGAGGAGGGTATTGATCATAAGGAGGTTTGTTGACTTTGTTTGGTTTGAGATTCTAGGGTTTTAGGCTCTGCTAAAAAAGTGGTTTTCCCTATAAGTTGAGATATAAGGATTATTAATAGTTTGAATCAAAAAAATTGGTTTTCAAACAAAAATTCATGGAGATTTGAAGGTTTGTGGATTTCAATTTATTCAATTTTTTGTCAAAATTGAGGCCTAATTGGCTAGTAGATTTGTGAAGGAAGTATGTTGTAGAGGATGATCTATATAATGAAAATTTGTGTGATTGATAAGGAATATGAGAGTGTTCTAGATATGAATTTTCAAGTCTTGAAGGTGTATCTAATGAAAGTTGTGGGCTCTACACGTTCCAAGTAGGGTTATAAGAAGTATAAATAGGCCTAATAATGAAGATTTGATGTTTTTTATTAGTTCCTCCAAAATATCAAGGCATGAGTATTTTAAGGAGAGTTATTGAGTTAGATGAGATCATGTGTCCTATTTGGTGAGTTTCATGAAGTTCTATTGGTGGTCCCTAAGGTGGCTTGAGAGAAGAGGCTAGTATGCCTCTATGGTGATTCTTCATGGTGTAAGCAGATATGAAGATGCTCAAGATGTGAAATGGCTTAGAGATCTTAGGGGGAGTCCCTCTCATATGTTTCTTAGTGAGTTACATCATATTTTAATGTTTTATGTGTTCTTAATTAGTTTTAGTGCTTAGTTAAAGAGTGTTGGCATGTAGTAAGAGTATGTTGTCAAGTCAAGAAAAACTAGGATAAAAATAAGGGGGAGTTTTTAATATCCTTATAAGATTATCTTATCTTATTGGTAGTATTTTAGGTCCTCAGGATTAGCTGGTGCCCACTTTGTCATTGTGTCAAAGGGGGAGAAAGTTCCTATTATAAGAGTGTTTGAAGAGAGATTAGGAAGGCGAGTTGTATTGATATATGATGGTTGTTTACATCAATGAAAAAGGGGTAGATTGTTGGAGACTTGTCAACTATGTCATGGTGATGTCATGGAGGTGTCGAGGTGAGTGGTTGAAGTTCCTTGGTAGTCCAGGTGACAATGACAAACTGTGTAATGTGCTTGTCCTAGTACGCTTGAAAGAGGTTTGGTTGATCTTCAATTTTGTCATGGTTAGATATGTTTATGGATGATTATGGTGCATTGAGGATGTGAAATCGGTCTTATCAGAGGTTAAGGATGATTGGATTACTTATGTGCATGATTGGAATTTATTTTGTTCTTCGTTATATTTATCTAGGAATAATTGTCTCTATGATAGATAAATCTAAGGAGACATTTTAATGTCATTATATCTCTCATGTGTGAGGGTTTTATGAGTAGATTGATATATGTTTATATTATCCTATGTGAATAAATAATATGGTCCAAATTTTAGATCATGCAATTTAGTGCAACAAAATATATGTGGGTGAAAAGTTGGTCCCTCAGATAAAAGTGCTCTAAGTTTCAACACTTTACCAAATTTATAAAGAAGATCTAACGGTCCATGTTTCATTGCATCAAATATTGATGATGAAAAATGAATCCAAGATCAAATACATTATTTGTCTAAGTACAAGAAAACTCTGAGCAAGTAATTTGGTGATGGCATATCTCACACATGTGGATGTTTTAGGAGGAAATGATCATATGGGTTTGTTCAGTATTTTGTCTGGTTTTTATGTTTCAAATTTGAGAACATGCGAGTGAGCAAGGTAAAATATATATCTATTCAAAGTTGGAATTATAGGAAGATCGAAATTGTCCCCATACTTATTCATTTTTTCATGATGTTAAATATTAGGACTAGATGGAGGTCTAATAGTTCACAGGAGTTTGTAAATCTTAATCTACGGTGCGTAGTAAGTCAAATGGGTCAAAGTGTTCAATGATTAAAATGGGTAAATACCAATCTCCTTATAAAAATATAAATTGAGAGTATTTTTTCCAAGGTGTTAGGGAGTATCGAGATGAGGATAAATGTTTGAATTTTAACATAAATCTAAGGTAGAGATCAATCTTCTTCTAAGATCCAATGATGAGGGGGTGTTCATAAAAATAAAGATCAATGGTGAGTATTGAGTGAATAAGATCAAATTGATGGATGTTTAAAATTGTTAAAGACCAAGATCCTTATAATAAGATCAATGGTGCATGATTTATATAAGAAGAAAGGACATGATATGATAGCATGGTGTTAGAGTTTTAATTTTGACCATTGGCATTTGAATTTTGCAAAGGGAAAAACCAGTTCTCTATATTTTGGCTATAACTTTTGATCCAAGATCAATTTGATGGTGCTATAAAAAGAAAAAATTTAGGAGAATACATGGTGAATATAAGAAACCTAGATATATGGTCTTATTATTTGTATAATAAAAGATATTATGCTCTAAATTTGATTATGTGTTTGATCATAGACTATAAGATACCCAAAAAGGATAATTGAGCTTATGTTGATGTTGTTTTGATGTTTCATGATGACTTAGCTATTAGAAAGTGTTGTAGAATCCAATAAAATCATCTATATGTATTTTATAGGTGTGATCAATCTATATTGAGTATTAATAATGATTAATAAGTTTATTGTGTGTTCATTCATAGTGTTCTTATGTACAAGGTCATTGTTTGAGTTAATTAAGCATAGACAGAGGTGAGTAAAGATAACCATGATCATTTGAGGATGTATAAGAGGTCATCTAGAGTGTACCTATGCATTTAAAAGTGGTCATATGTTCTTGTTTTTCTAAACTAAGTTCTAAATGGGTGAATAGGTCTCTATGAGACCTATAAGGGATATAAGGGCCTAATTAAAAGGTGTAGCTACTCAAGGTTGACCCATGGATGCTATGATTGACCTATGTGGATGGTATTGAGTTGTGTCTCAATGTGATATATACCTTAAGGGTTAAGGCATGCCTATTGGCTAACAAATATGGTGATGATCATGAATGCTTTATAAATAGTGAAACCAAATGTGATGGTTTCTAGACTTGTAAGAGGAGTGTGCACGTACGAGTTATGGAGCAAAGGAGAGGGAGAGTGCCCAGTAGATGAGTTGATGATTAGAGAAAATTGAGGAATATGTGTATGACCTATGAGTCATATTTTTGATGACATAATAATACTATTTTAGGTTAAAGATGAGCAAAGAGGTCTAGGGTGATCCAAAAGGATATTTTGGATGATTTGAGTGTGATTGAAGGATATATGTTATCTGTGTGATCTTGGTGGTTGATTTGAGTGATAGATCAGAATGTGGACTATGTGTATGATCGTTTGTTCATGTTAATAATGTGGTGATAGAGTTATTAATGAGGAGTGAAGAGTGATCCAAAAGGTGGATTTGGATGTATTGAGTGTGTAGAGTTGAAGAGAGCTGATATACTTTGTATCTCCATCAGATTGGTAGGTAATTGGTGTTCTATTTATAGCTATTGTTGTGGCTGATAAACATTTAGGGGTTGTAGCCTCATTGAAAGGTGAAACTTTATAGAAGTTTAGTTTTTGTGGTTTCTTATCTAGATAGGTGTTGTATCACCTTGTGGGATTGTATTCTCACTAAATAAGGGATAGTACTTTCTTGATCAATTGTAGTTAGTCTAAATTGGTTCTTGTTATTATATGATAGTAGTCCAATTATAGGTTCTAGTGGGGTTTCTCCTCCAAGAGGTTTTTTTACATATGTCATGTGTTATGTAATTGATGTTACATTGTTTCTCTTTTTCATTTCTATGAATGATATGTATGTTTCATGAAATGCTTGTGGTAATTGATTAAGAGTTTGAAAGAATTGAAAATGAAGTTGGATTATCTGGGCTCACTAATTCACCCCCCCTCTCAATGATTGTACCTCTAACAAGGAGAAGGTCTTAATTAAGATAAGGTTGATAACCTAAGATGATGTTATAGAGTTATAAATCTATAAATACTACAAAAAAATGAGACAAAAGCCTAGTCAGACCCTAAACCCCAAACAACTTAGATTGGTAGTAAATTATTGTCTACAAGTAGACACATGAAATAATGAAAATAAGGTTGGAGTTTGAATAATTAAAGCTAATAAAAAAGGATATAAACATGTGATAAAGTGTAAATTATGATTATATTGAGTCTCTAAAACCATATATAAGCTATTTAAATATTAACACTTAGTATTAGGCCTTGTACCCCTTAAGTCAATCTTAAGACCTAGAAGCTCCACCATCACACTTGAGACACTCTCAAACTCTCCTAAGAAAAAATAACACCATGATAAGGTATAAAATATTATTTCAGGTAATAATGAGGTATTTTAAATAAGAATAATGTAAGATAATGACCATATTTAGTCTTATCACCATCTCTAATTTTATAGTCTTACACAGTCTCCTCAAACTACCTATTTAAATTCTTATATCCTTCATAGCATAAGTTATTAGGGAAAATGATCATAGGGAAAAATTTTAACCCCTATGTAATTTAAATACATGAAAGAGTGAGATGGTTTTAGTGTCCAAATTTTATGAATCATTTCTAAGATTGCAAATAGGCCCATAAGGCTTATATAGAGTTCATAGTTTACCATCTTCTACTCGTATCTCCACACACAAGCTCCATGGGAATCAAACCTTTTCAGTATTTTTAGGGGGGTATGTGGAATAAAAATTTATTACCATAAGTTTGGCATTAGATGTCTCATATTTATGAACCATCATTAAGATGGTAAACCTCTAAAACCCTGCTTAAACCCCAAGGCAAACTAGACCTAAGAAATGTGAAGTTTTTTGAAATCAAACACTCATAAATGACACTAAAAACACCTAAACCAAAAATTGTACTTAGGAGAGACCCTACCTATTAGGATGTGAAGTCACTATTCAAAAATCACTTTTCATAGGCACTATTCATGGTCACTATTCATGATCATGTAGTTTATTGGTGATGTGGATGGTTAGTGATGTGTCTTATGGGTGATGTGGCATGGATCATGGAGGTTATTACAAGTTGAAAATATGATAATTCCTTTGGCACATATGGGAGACCTTTGCATATGGGTCATTTTTTGGGCCATCTGTGATGTTTTTTATCCCTCTCTCTTCTATGTTGTAAATGCTATTAATATCATGCTTTCTCTTTGTATTTATCATCCAATTAGTGTATCCATGAAAACTTGTGCTTGAATTCTCAGATGTTGGATCATATAGGCTAATTTGTTTTGGTTCATACCCTGAATGATTCACGTGGAAGCATTGAGTGATTGTATGTTATCACTGAAGGAGTTGTTGGAGGAGTTGTGTTGTAAGAGAGGAATGGTTAAATTAATGAAGTTTGAAGATTTTATTTTTACCATGGTGTTTTCCCTTACTTATTTTCAAGGGTTTTCCATGTAATCTCTATGTAATGTGTCCTCTGGTTTGTCTCAATTTTTAGGTAGCTTGTTTTCCATATTAATTTACTTACATTGTAGGAGCTTTATTCCTAACATGTAGTGTCAAGTATTTGGTTCTAAAGAAAAATATATATAATGTAGACACCAAAATTGTGTCTACTCCTTGGTTGACTCCCCCTTGGTCCCCTTAGTACACTTCTAAACATTTCTAACCCATACACTTATTAATTTAAAATAAATTACCTATTTTAAATTAATAACATTACCCTTGAAACATCACCCATGACACCTCACCTTGCCCTTGGATACCCCCATTTATCACCCTATGACAAATCATAATGACCCAAGACCCATTTCAACCCTCCCACTAACCTCTCACACCTATTTAATCTACCTTTGGACTATTTTCCAATGGCAGCTGAACTCGGCAGATGGAAGAATAGGCAAAAGGCTAAAAATAGCCTTTTTTCCCATCCTCTAGCCATCGATGTCGGTCAGCCATCGGTCGATGCTAGCAGTATCACCAATGTCAGTTGCTTAAAACTAAATTCTGGCCTTGAATGACAACCCGAATGCTCCCTGAATGCTAATTCTCTTGCTCCTAAATTTTGATCTCTCTCTCTCTCTCTCTTAGATGCACACCATGTATCATAGGCTACAAGAACTCTATAGAAATATCTCTAGACTTTGGGTCAAGAACATTACAAGAAGTTTTCCATATCAGCCACATCGAGAACAAGCGTTCACACCTCTGATTCTTTAGCAAGCAAGAGCTAAGTATTCCTCTTTTATTTCATTTTAGTAATTTAGAAAGCATTAGCAATTAGCTTCTATTTAGCATTTCTGAATATCGTCAACCAGACTTGAATTTCTTCTTAGAGAGGGTGAGAGGCCTTCCCCATATCCTTACTCCTTTTGACAACCTATCCTCTACCCCTTGTCCCTCTTAAGACTCTATTGACTTCCCTGCAATCTTGCACAGACCTCCAAACTCCCAGACAGACCTTCCAAACCCCTCTGTCAACCACAACCCTATCTAGAATTCACCCAAGGCCATTGCCCTGACTGACATCGACCATTTCCCCTACTGACATCGGCATAATAACTGATGTCAGCAACTTGAACAATCGATGCCAGCAGAACCATCGATGTTAGTGACTGTGATAGACTGACAGTAGAATATAGCTACACATTATCTCTATTTCTTTTGTTCAGTCTTTTCACCATTTATTTTTCTAGCAACACTCTTTTCTCAGATAAGTGGACTATCATCCCTCAAGGAAGTCTTTACAATTCTGGGACTGAGCATATTGCTTGGCAGTCCACCATATATCTATCTAACATTTTTCTATTTAAGTATTTCCTATCTACAATTGACATCCTCCACAACTAAAGAGGAGCTCCTTTAATCGTCTGAATACGGTGTGCAAACTTCATCTGAGTACGTACAAACCCCTAACCATTATCTTAGTTTCTTTCATTTTCTAAATGTGAAAAAGCAAAAAATGAGTTAGAAACATTCTGGCACGCCCGGTGGGACCCTAGAGTTTTCCTTGGGTTCATTTCTTCTAAAACAAACTTTCATATAGGTGCATTAGGAAAATTTATCTTCTTGCATCTTTCTTCTATCTTCTCATTTCGAAAAGACACCATTAGCACAAGTTAAAAAGAGCTTCTTTCTTTTGTCTTCTTGTCACCTTTCTCCTACACTTTAGAGTAGTGAAATTCATACTCTTAAACCTCTTCTCACTTGTCTGCATCCAAACACACATTTCAATTTGGGTTAAAAACATATTGCATTTCATTCCTGCCTGAATGCATTTTTAGCTCATATAGTAATTAAAAGTGCATTATGAATAAATCGTAGTGCACTTATGTTACACGACTAGACCACTTTCACAACTAAACATCTAAACATACCTGAGACAAGGTCTGACTAGGATTTCATCACCTAGCAGATACCTTACCCTTCCTAGAAATCCTACTTGGACTTCACTACCAAGGGGAGAACCCACTCTGTTCTCTGGTAGAGTATAAACTCTAGAAGTATATACTAGCTAAGTGACATAGCTTGTCTCTGGGCTCATGAAGTGAGGGGAGCAAGCTCCTAGCACCAGGCCACATACGGAACCTAATATAGATTTTGAGCACAAAAACTAATCCAAAACCAACCTTAGTCTACTTCTTTTAGTACCCGTTCCAAAAGCCCAACTTCCCAAACACATTCTTCTAAGGCATAAGCCAACACGACTCTAAAAATTATTCTTAGGAATTTAACGTTTAGAGGCTGCTTGTCTTCATCTATTTTTCTATCTCTATCTAGTTTTTTGAGCTGGTGAGGTCACATTTTGAGATCTAAGAATAACTCAGACTTTCTTCTTTCTTCTAAAAACTTTTAGTTTTCTGAGTTTCTAGAAATACACAGTAACTGACATCAGTTTTTCCATTGACATCGGTAACCTATCTTCACTGACATCTGTTATCTGACCGAACATCAGCCACTTTCTTCACTGACATCAATTTTTCTACTGACGTTGGTCACTATCAAAAATTTTCTTCTCAAAACAACAAGCTAAAAACCTAACCTTTTTGCTGTTAAAAACACCAATTCTAGTTTTTTGAGGCTGAAACATACAGTTTTTAGAACCTGAAGCCCCCTTTTGCCTTGGATGGTTTTGACACGTACTCAAACCAAAAATCTTCTTGACCACGCAAGGCAATAACCACTCCTACCTTCACCTTCTATATCAAGTCTCTAATGGAGTATCATTCAGATGCTAAGCGTACTCCAACCCCAACTCAACCCCATATTGTTCCCAAAGGGGACCAAGACTTTGAAAGGTTCCTTGACCTCAATGTCAAGGCCCTTCAGCACTATCTCGTAAGAAGTCAAACACGAGACTCTTTAGGCAACCCAGTTTATGGGATGCCAACTTCCTTAGTTGAGATGGAAATTGTATCAACAGCCTTCGTAATTTAACCCATAGACACCCAGGCCATTGCCTTAGCTAACAACCTGACCATGACCAATCTTCAAAGTGTGGCCTCTCCTTCTATTTCTGGACCTACTTCCCTTGGGTTTTCGGTACCCCCTCAACCACAAACCATTCAACAAAGTTCTACACCATTTCAAAACTTAATTGTCTCCATCCCACCTACTCTTGCACCCATCAACACAAGGGTGGCTACTCATCCTTTTACTAGTGTTGCCACCACTCAACCACCTTTGGCGGCACTTAGTCAATTTGTGCCCTCTAGCTTCATGACACAACCACCCTTGACTTCAACATCAATCCCCATGATGAACTACCAATATGTTGCACCGATACAAATGCAACCTAGTACATCATATGCTCCATCTAACACCTTCTAAATGCCTTACAACCTAGGGGGCACCCCACCTGCAAATCCATCAATCGATCTAATCAACATGTTGATGGATAAGGTGTCTAATCTTGAGACATCCATTTCGGGTTCAAAGAATGTTATCTCATATGAACAAATTTGTAATGAACCTATTCATCCTTTAGTCCCAATCTGACCATATCCTAGTCAATGAGAACTTCCCAAGTTTACTCACTTCTAGAGTAAGGAGGACCCATAGCAACATCTACGAGCATTCAGGCATGCTTGTTACCTTATAACACATGATGATGCGTTATTACTATGCACATTTCCCATGTCACATTTCTGGTGTTTCCCTCGATTGGTATAGTTCTATTGCCAGTCATTCTCTCTTTTCTTTCAATCAAATCACCCAATTATTTCTTAACCACTTTTCAATTAACATAACTAAAAAGGTCTCCATCACGGACCTATATTCTATCAGACAATTTGATGATGAATCCATAGCTGATTTCATTGCTCGATGGAGAAGTTTAATCAACCAACTCTCCTTTTCTTTACCTCAACCTGAGCTCATTGAGCTCTTTTCAAAAGCATGTGCCAAACACATTTCATCTACTTTATGGGTCCAAACATTCCGCACATTTGACAAAGCTTTCACCATGGCTAGGAAGCTTGAACTCTATGCTGTCAAAGAAAATAAAGTCAAATTGCATAGTAAAAATAATAATGCAAAATCAACTGACTCTTCTTCCAAATCTTCTTCTTATAATCTCAATTCCAAGGGATCAGCAAATGCTATGGTACTTAGACCTTCATCATCGACCACAACTAACCAATTTGAACCTTCCACATCTCAAAGCATCACCAAACAATTCCAACAATGGTATATACAGCATCAATACACTCCAATAGGAGAATCATACACTTCCATTTTGGATAAACTAGTTAAACAGGGAGTCCTCAACCTCCCCCAAATTTGACCACCACCACAATTTGACCCCACAAAAGCCATCCCTACATGGTATAGGGAAAATGACTTCTGTATTTATCACCATGTCTAAGGCCATGACATAAACAACTGTAAAACCTTCAAAAACATTGTCCAAGACATGATAGATAAAGGTGATCTTGTCTTGGATAACGTAAACGTGCCACCTAACCAAAACATAGACATCTTTAGACAACCTTTTCCTAACCATCCCTCTAGCCAAAATAACATTTAGACCATGGCCGATGACCCCCAAGAGCGTAATATATGCATAGTCAACACGGTTTCACCTTCCATCCCTAGCCAACCTCTTCCACAAACTGAAGAGATTAGTCAACCTATCCCTCCACCACAAGTAGAAGAGCCTTCTTCTCTTATTTTTCCACCACAGGTAGAAGAGCCTTCATTCTTGTTTCTCTTCTCTTCTCCTATTTCTCCTCCACAAGTGGAAGAACCTTCTACTCCTATTATTTCTCCAACTACCCCTCTTATATTGGAGGACACTTTAACCATACCAGCACCACTAGCCCCACCTTCATCCTTCTTACTACGAATGGAGGACCCTACCTTTCCTTCTCCTCGACCACAAGTAGAAGGCACAATCATCCCAGCCCTCTATCCTCTCGAGGAGTCACCTTCTCCAATTCCTTCTCCACCAAGAGAAGAACTTGTCTCTTCACCTACTTCGACTGAAGACGATCCAGTGATGACTCTTTCTCACCTTTAGCCTGAGATCACAGCATCTAACACATTTTCGGTCTCATAACCACCCAAATCTTCTAAAAAACCAAAGTCTCGACCAACATCTTCTAAACCATTCTCTTGATTGGTGGAGAACTTAGGATTCCTCCATTCGAAGAAGTTAGAACATGAAGCATTATGAGAGTGACTCAAAGCTCCTTATCTTACACATCCCATCTCATCTCGTACTAATGACCCTCCTTTGAGAAAATCTCCCAAAATCTCCAATGAGGACCAAGCTTCTACTTCCAAATCTTTAAAAGCTCAGCCATCCACATCTGAACCTAAACCCTCACAAACATCCACCATACCAACACCAGTTAAATCCCTCAGTGTTCACCCCATATCTAAATTCACTCACCCACAAGTGAAGGTAGACTTGAACCTTGCCTCACACAATATTAGTCCTCACATTAAACCAAATAAGGCTACTAAACCACATTGGAGAACTCCTCCTCCACCATCATCATTTCCCTCCATTTTGGGCCCACATCCCTCTACCTTAATAGGAGTGCTCTCTACTCCAATACCTAAAAAAAACAAGTTGCCTCCATTACTCCCTTCACCCATCAACAACATACCTCCTCCAAAACATCCAAAACCTCTCACCACGAAAGTGCCATCTACACGTGTGGTCACACCACCAAACAAAAAGATGGTACGAAACACTCCCTCAACAACTCCCAAATAAAAGTCATCAACACCTAGTACATCAACAAGCATGGACCCCTTAGTGGGTTCATATGCTTTGATACTACATCAAATTTTGCAAACTTTTAACATCACTCTTCCACCTATCAAACCATTTCAACCTCTCAGACCAAAACCGTCTTGGTTCGATGACACTAAAATTTGCCAATATCATCACACATTTGGGCATGACACTGAAAATTGTTGTGCCCTTAAGGTTGTCATCTGCCAATTCATGGAAAAAGACACCCTTCTTGTTGAGGATACTATCAACAAATCTCCAACACCATCTAATGTCGCTCCAACCTCTCCACCTTCATCGGGATCTCATCGTCAAACTATGGTCCCTTCACCTCCTTTGCCCCCTTTATTCGAGATTAACACCATAAATGTGGCCACTAGGTCACAAACTTTAAAGGATAAAGGGAAAGAGAAAGCTAATATTCCTTGGACCTACCCATTTGTCAAACCTACTCAACCACCCAAACCTAAGATTTCTATCTTGGGTACATCCCAACCAACTTCTTCAGAGGCAATCTGTGATTCTATGGTGAAACAGCTTCACCAAACCCCCATGAAGATGACTTTATATGACCTCATTCAAAGCCCTCCACAACATCATCAAGCTTTAATCAAGGCTTTATAGGTAGTGGAGGTCCAATCTGAGGACCCCCAACCACTAGCTGCCTTAGTCCAATCATTACCCACC
Source organism: Torreya grandis (assembly GCA_037957365.1). Lineage (NCBI taxonomy): Eukaryota > Viridiplantae > Streptophyta > Pinopsida > Cupressales > Taxaceae > Torreya > Torreya grandis. The sequence goes on along the minus strand of JARHVA010002012.1, from coordinate 2,093,473 downwards.
GTCGCCTCTATTACCTTTAGCGATTCTGAAATTCCTACCTCTAACTTGGAAGATCAGGATGCTGCCCTTTTCATCACAGCCTACATTGATCAAACTCGCATTAAGTGAGTTATGATTGATGGGGGTGCCAACATCAATATCATTTCCACCCATGCCTTTGACCAATTAGCCCTCCCAAAGAATTGTGTGTCTAAAACTGATGCAATTCTTTGATCTTTTAATGACTCCACCGCCACTACCATTGGCACCATCCTCTTACATATTCATGTTGGTCCACGAATAATCCCAGAGCACTTCTACATTATTGAGGGAGAGTTCCAATACAACATGTTATTAGGATGACCTTGGATCCATGCCATGGCCTGTGTCCCTTCTACATTACACCATTGTGTCAAATTTGAACATGACGGTCAAGTCCATGTCATTCCCATAGACCCCTCCCATTTCAAGACATGCAACACAACTTATCAACCCAATGATGTTCTCATTCCTTTTAAGACATTGACCCAAACACTGCCTCCACCTACAAAAGTTTCAATAAGTATGCACAAACGGTGATTACACCTACACCACCTCCTCAAGTGGCAACAAAAGACCCTATGGAAGATCAATAAGTATGCAAACGGTGATTACACCTACACCACCTCCTCAAGTGGCAACAAAAGACCCTATGGAAGATATCTTCCAACGTCTTTCACTTGGGAATTATCATTTACTCACCTTGGATATGTTCTAGACTCCTCAAGAGTATGGATAACTTCATCACAATCTTGGTTATGACCATCGTATCAGAATGGTCATCCCTTATGGTCCTCCCAATCTTCGAACAAATCTCATCTATGGAGGGCTAGATCGAGCTCCCACTGATGGGAATCCACTTTCATCACCCCAACTATTCACATCTGACTTTTCCTTTCTTGGCAACCCAAAATTTGCTCATACCTTTTTTATAGGTGTGCATGGAAGGGCTTTGGCTTTGGATGCTACGAACAAGGCTCCCACCAGCCCATCGAACCACCAAATTGACGAGGCCATAAAGAATGCCAAGAAGCGACATGGCCTGGGTTTTGAAGAACCTACTGAAACTTCTAAAAACCCTTGCCCCAAACTTGTCATAGAAAAATCACCTTCAAACTCACCTATTCCCCCATCTTCAGCTATAGAGTCAGTGGTTTCCATCCCTCCTAGTTTTTTTCCATAAATGCCATTCGCTTGGAATCCCTAACCTATCAATTAGGCAGGGTATCTAGGTCTCTCCCTCTCATTTATCCAAACATGATAGATGATGAATCTGCTACCATCAACACTGTCCAATGTGTAGATGATGATGCCATTCTCACCTACATGGGTGTAGACAACTCTTTCATCCAACAATCACTTCCTTCAGAAATGTAGGTTATGTTAAATGAATCGACCATTGACATTAACCTTCCATCATCTGATGTTCCTCACATTTTAAAGATTGGTCAATCCTTGGATGCCTAGGAACAAATTGACTATACCAAATTCCTTTCAGACCATAGCAAAGCCTTTGCTTGGACCTATAGTGATATGCCTGGCATCAACCCTAACATCATCATTTATAACATCGTCACAAACCCAGAAGCTAAGCTTGTCAGGCAAAAGCTTCGTAAGATGCATCCTCAGGTTACACTCCTTATCAAAGAGGAGCTTCAACATCTTCTCTCTGTGTCCTTTATCCAACCCATTGATTATCTACAATGGGTGTCAAATATCATCCTTGTCACCAAAGCAACTAGGGGGATCTGAATCTGTACTGACTATCATGACTTAATCAGGCTTGCCCAAAGGATGATTTTCCTCTACCCAACATCGACCAACTTATTGATCTTACAGCCGGTCATGAGATGCTATCACTCATGGATGGGTTTTCAGGATATAACCAAATCCTAATTGTGCTAGAAGATCAACACAAAACCACCTTCATCATCCCATGGGGGAATTTTTGCTATAGGGTCATGCCTTTTGGCCTAAAAAATGTAGGAGCCACATATCAATGCACCATGACCTACATATTTCATGATCTCCTCCACAAAATTATGGAGGACTATGTGGATGACCTACTAGGCAAATCCAAACCCCATCGTAACCATTTAACTATTTTCAAAATCATCTTCACTCACCTCCTCCAATACAACGTTTGACTAAACCCCAAGAAATGTGTCTTTGGGGTTCTCTTTGGGAAGATTTTAGGCTTCATCATTTCCCTTTGTGGCATTGAGATTGATCCTACTAAGATTCGAGCTATACTCAAGATGCCACCACCTACCAATCTAAAGCAACTTTGCAGCCTACAAGGGAAGCTTCAATCTATTCATCGATTCATCTCGTAGCTTTCTGACCGATGTCAACCCTTTCATCACCTCCTCAAGAAGGACATCTCCTTTAATTGGGATAAGGATTGCCAAGAGGATTTTGAGGCTCTTAAGTGTTATCTTGTCTCTCCACCAGTCCTTATTCCACATAAAGATGACCAACCTTTCTATCTCTACATCTCAGCCACAAATCATTCCTTAGGTGCCATGATCGTGCACTGAGACGAACAACATTATGAGCAAGTGGTTTATTATATAAGATGAATGCTCATTGAATATGAAACTTGGTATACTCATACTAAAAAACTCTATTTGGCATTAGTATTTGCCACCACCAAACTTTATCATTATCTGCTCAATTACAAAACTTATGTCATCACCCACACTGACCCTCTAAAATACATGCATTCCAAGCCATATCAAAACCAACATATGGCTCATTGGCTCATGATTCTTACTGAGTTTGACTTGGAATTCATCCAACAAAAGTCTATAAAGGGGCAAATAATCACTGACCAACTGGTGGATGCCCCTCTACCAGACAACCAACCTTCCCATTGCGAATTCCTTGACGAATCAATCGCCACACTTTCCACTAATGACATCTGTTACCAAATGACAATGTTCTTTGACAGATCCAAATGTCAACATGGTGGGGCTGTAGGGGTCATTCTCATCCCACATGAGGGTGAGCCCATGCCTCTATCTTTCAAACTTGACTTTGAATGTACCAATAACATGGCTGAATATGAAGCCTCAATTTTGGGACTTCAAACTACCCTTTTTCTACGCGCCAAGACCATCAACATCTTTGGCGACTCACAACTAGTTGTCAATCAAATCAATAGTTCATATCTTTGTAAAAATGAAGTTTTACAAAGGTACAAACACCGTGTTGACATTCTGCTAGAATCTTTTAACCATTACCTCTTGCAAGTTGTTCCTCGATCTATGAATAAGTTTGTCGACACTATGGCCTCCCTTGTCTCACGTATCCCAACATCATCTACCTCCTCGATAATCTATGTTATGGTAAACCATTTGGTATTACCCTCATATATCTCCACTAATATTAACCTCATCAGCACCATTGACTCTAGCCCACAGGATGTTTGGTATAAACAACTTATGGACTACTTAACTTTCTCAATTGTCCCTCCTAATCTCTCTAGCAATGTGCGACAGGATTTTATCAAAAACATGGCTTGATATACTATGCTAGGGGGTCTTCTCTATAAAAGAGGTCTCGATGGCCTCCTTCTTCGATGTCTAACCTCCACTGAACATTTCATGCCATCAAACAAGTCCACGATGGGATTTATGGTAGACACTTCAGTGGTAACTCAGTTACCAAGCGCATCCTTCACCTAGGCTATTATTGGCCCACTCTTCATCAAGACTGTAGTGACTATGTTTGGCATTGTATCAAATTCCAACAACATGCTAACTTGCTTCATGTCCCTAGCCATGATCTACAAGTTGCTACAGACTTTTGGCCCTTTTCACAATGGGGCTTGGACCTAATCGGTGAGATTAACCCACATTCATCTCTCTGACATCAATCAATTATCACTGCAATCAAATACTTCACTAAATGGGTGGAAGCTATTCCTCTAATCTCCACTAAAGCTAAAAAAATCATTGACTTCATCAACACCCACATTATCTGTCATTTTGGTGTGCCTCACAAAATCATCACCGATATTGGCAAGTCTTTCAAGAACAAAACTGTCCAAAAACTTTGTGACTCATTTGGCATCAAGTTCAGCTTCTCCTTGCCTTACTACCCACAAGTAAATGGGCAGGTTGAGGCTTCCAACAAAATCTTAACCAAAATTCTAATGAAGGTGGTCAACGACAGTGGAAGGGACTGGCACATCCACATTCCCTTCGCTTTGTGGGCCTACTGCACTAGCATTCGAACCTCTATGGGTGCTACACCTTTCTCTTTTGTGTACAGAATAGAGGCCATCCTACCTCTTGAAGTACAAATACCTTCTTTATGCATCTCTTTACATGACATTCTTTCTAATGATGACTTTCATCAAGATCGCTTAACTCAACTTGAGTTACTTGATGAACGTCATATTGCTACCCTTAACCATCTCCATGTCTATCAAAATTGTATCAAATGTGCCTATAACAAAAATTTGAGAGAACAAGATTTCAAAATTGGGGATCTCATCCTTAAAAAGAACCAACATGTGACCAATATGGAAAGAAGTAAGCGAGGCAAGTTTGCTCCTAATTGGCTCAGACCTTATATCATAACACAAAAGTATGGATCAGGGACTTATCGTCTATCTTCTCTTGAAGGCCGGCCAGAACCTGAGCCCCTTAATGCCTTGCATCTATGACCATTATTTTGTTAGTTAAGTACTCATTCACTTGACATTAAACTTGAGCTCGTCCCTTGAGAAACCCCTGTCATCATCATTCCTATTCCTTTTAACCCTGTTTTCCTACAAACACTATTTAACCCTTTTGTCAAGCATGTATGCTTTGTCTTAATAAAAGGGAAACCCTTAAACCTCTACAGGCTAGTCCATGACTAAAAATTTAGTCCACAATATATATATATATATATATGTATATATATATATATAATTGGGATGTCAAAATATCCAAAGGTCATCAACTTATAAATGTAGACTCCTCCCTCGAAGGACAACTGCATAATTGCTATAATTGATAGACTGATCCCTTGAAGGATAGCTATTCAAAGTCATTTAACTATACAAAGCAAAATATAGACCACTCCCTCGAAGGATGGCTATGCTCAAATCTTACTACAAATAGCACTCTCTCAGAAGCTTCTCACATCAATCAGCTTCACATATGACCACAAAACAAAACAACATCCCCACGTAGACTTCCTGCATCAATCAATCTACCAAACAAAAAAAAATATGACTGACAAGCTATTAAGTCATGGACTTGCCTATAGTCATTCTCAAGGTCACCTATAAAATGGGCAAAGCTATCCTTGCTAAAAAGGGTTACACTATCCTGACATATCACATCATCAAACCTATTACCCCAACATACTCAAGGAATTTTGAGCTCACTCAATGTCAAGTGATTCGATTGCTTCTCTAACATAAACCAATGGTCAAAGACGTAATGCATAAAGAGGGCTTTTGTTTGCAAAACCCTTATCTATGCTATCACTATGGTCCTTGTCAATGAAAGAGCAATGCACTTTTCATTTCTTACGCACTTTGGTCACATACAACCAATTCAAATCCAACTAAATCATTTTCTAATCCAAACCAAACCAACCAAACCTTTTTCAGACCACTAACATTATCATAGCCTATTCACACCAAGTTTCTATGGAAACCAATACACATGGAAACTATCAACCACACAATTTATGTCAAGCATAAACCATTACTTGCTGAAGCATAAATAAACTCATTTCATTTTTAGCATACATCCATCACCCATATGGAAACTTACTAGGGATGAAAAATCACATCACCAATGTTACAGAATACACCATCATATGGAAAAGGCTATAACATCATCATACCCTCATCATTTATAACTTGACCAAACTAACCTATCAATCAGCCTGAACTACATTGGTCTGAGGCCCTTCAAACAGGGGTTATGTAGGCAGCACTCAGATGACATGACATCTTCTGGGCTTAGCTCAGCCACATCCATTTGTTCATCTACTTAATGGATAAACCATTTAACCTTTAACCATGACTTAACCTCATCCAACCCACATCCTTAACTGACCCTCTTCCTCCCTTTTAGGGAGAACTACATTGGCCTGAGGCCCTTAAAATAGGGGCTATATAGGTAGCACTCAATTGACATGGGGTCTTCTGAGGTTAGCTCAACCATTCTTTCGTCCATCCATCTAATGGACCAACTATCTATACCAACCCAAAATCATGACCAACAACCTTGGAGATCATGACTATCTCCCCAAACCCTGACCACTTTTGAGACAACTATGCCTTGGTTGTTTTTATTGCATGTATGCTACATCATGAATAGTTAGCAAAATTATGCGCAACCCACATTACAACCCTCATAAGTATTGGATCACGCCCAAGTTGATCCCCACTACTTATGACATTTTTGTGTTTTCTAGGAGCACTTCCTGAGCCTAAGATACTTGGAACACGATGACCATTGGAGCTACAACTTGGATCATTTAACCCAATTAGCTATGACTAAATGCTGGGGACTAGTTATTTTGATTTTAGCACTCCTCAACCTTTGACTGTGACAATTTGGCCTACCTATCACATGAAGTGGTATATGCACAATCTCAACTTTTGTAGCATTCACACTCAAACTTCACCATATCTATCCACCGTCTATCAAATTGGCACCCGATATCAGGTTACCTTCCCTCGACTCTCACTTTGAGGAGGAATACCTCATCCCTCATCTGGGGTAACCAACTCCTATTTTTGTCTTGCAGTTCATCAGAATAACCAATAAGACAAAAATGACCTTATCCCATACCTGGGGCAACTTACTCCTTTTTTGTCTTGCAGTTCATCAAGAACAATCAACAAGATAAAAAGGGGCAAATGTAGACACCAAAATTGTGTCTACTCCTTGGTTGACTTCCCCTTGGTCCCCTTGGTCCACTTCTAAACATTTCTAACCCATACACTTATTAATTTAAAATAAATTACCTATTTTAAATTAATAACACCACCCTTGACACATCACCCATGACACCTCACCTTACCCTTGGTTACCCCCATTTATCACGCTATGACAAATCATAATAACCCAAGACCCATTTCAACCCTCCCACTAACCTCTCGCACCTATTTAATCGACCTTTGGACCATTTTCCAATGGCAGCTAAACTTGACAGATGGAAGAACAAGTAAAAGGCTAAAAATAGCCTTTTTTCCCATCCTCTAGCCGCTGACGTTGGTCAACCATCGGCTAACGCTAGTGGTATCACTGATGTCAGTTGCTTAAAACCAAATTTTGACCTTGAATGATAACCCAAATGCTCCCTAAATGCTAATTCTCTTGCTCTTAGAATTTGATCTCTCTCTCTCTCTCTCTCTCTCTCACACACACACACACACACACACACAAATGCACACCAAGCATCACAGGCTACAAGAACTCTATAGAAATAGCTCTAGACTTTAGGTCAAAAACATTACAAGAAGTCTTCCATATCAGCTGCATCGGGAACAAGCGTTCATACCTTTGATTCTTTAGCAATCAAGAGCTAAGTATTCCTCTTCTATTTCATTTCAGTAATTTAGAAAGCATTAGCAATTAGCTTCTATTTAGCATTTTTGAATATCGTCAACCAGACCTAACTTTCTTCTTGGAGAGGGTGAGAGGCCTTCCCCATATCCTTACTCCTTTTGACAACCTATCCTCTACCCCTTGTCCCTCTTAAGACTCTATTGACTTCCCTGCAATCTTGCACAGACCTCCAAACTCCCAAACAAACCTTCTAGACCCCTCTGTCAACCACAACCCTATCCAAAATTCACCCAAGGCCATTGCCCTAATCGACATCAACCATTTCCCCTACCGACATCGGTAGAATAACTGATGTCAGCAAACGTCGGTGATTGTGATAGATCGACAACAGAATACAGGTATGCATTATCTCTATTTCTTTTTTTCAGTCTTTTCACCATTTCTTTTTCTAGCAACACTCTTTTGTCAAATAAGTGGACTATCATCCCTCAAGGAAGTCTTTGCACTTTTGGGACCAAGCATATCACTTGGTAGTCCACCATATATCTATCTAACATTTTTCTGTTTAAGTCTTTCCTATCTATAGGTGTCATTATCCATAGCCAAAGAGGAGCTCCTTCAATCATCTGGATACGGTGCGCAAACTTCATTCGGGTACATATAAACCCCTGACCATTATCTTAGTTTCTTTCATCTTCTAAATGTGAAAAAGTGAAAAATGAGTTAGAAACACATGGATCTAACATGTGGTATTAGATCCATGGTGAAAAAACCCATGTGTGTGAGTATTTTATATTGTTGGTTGGTTGTGTTCAAGGTGAAGCTATTATGATAGGAGGAGACTCCAACTAGAAATTAAAGAAGAAAAAAAAGAAGAGAGAGTTTTTTTTGTTTTAGAAAGTATCTATCTATGTAGCAAAGTGGAACATCTCTTAGTGAATATCTTTTTCTCTTCATGTTGATGAGGAGAACCCCATAAGAGAGTTGAAGAGAAACTTGTAAAATATTTGCTAGATAAGTCAATAGTGTGCATAGTATTCTTATTGAAGATGGAGAAAATCTACAGCTTGAGGATCAAGTTGCACTTCTTTAGAGGAGGTGAAGATAATGCATGACTTTATTATGTTTCTTGGTAGCAAATAGAAGGGGTGTTTATGTGGTATCATAATGAACACATGTTGTTAGTTGAGAAGTTTTATAATAAAAAAAGTCCATGCAAAGGAAGGAGGTATAGACAAAATTGAAGTTGTACCTATTTTAAAGTGGTTGAAGAAGACGTAGATGAAGATGTAGATGAACAATTAAGACTTGGTATTCTTGGAAAGAGAAGTCTAGTGTTGACCATATGACTTATGGTGATGGAGTGATATGTATATGGTTGTGTTGATTGGCTAGGTAAACTGATGTATGGACTAACACTAAAGGTGCGTTAGTTGGTTTTTGACAAAATTCAATTGAGTAGGGTGTATTTCAAATGCTATCACAAAAACTTAGTAGGTGCAGTGATGCACTAAGTAGCATGATGACTTCCTTGGAGATGTGATTGGTCCACTTTTATCTTTTTGATAGCTTGGAGGCTATGTGGAGAAGTCTAATTTTAAATTCTATGAGATCTTCTCTCACTATTATTAAAATTACTATGTGCACTAGTTTTTGTTCAAAGAGTTATATCAGTGTTATTCCTACATGGTGATACCTCTTATGGAGAGATAAAGAAAGAAAGATTTGAGGTGAAAAGTTAATGTTTTGTAGTTTAAAACCACTATACAGGTTGGTTCAGATGTTGCACATGTAGTACAAGAATTTTATTACCTTCATGGAGAGATAAATTTTAGTAAAGGTTACTTATATGTGTTTTTGGCATTTTAGATTCAGGCCCCAACATGATCATTGGTGTGATGGCTATGTAGGGATATATGAAATGAAGGTGGTATGGTGGAACAAACCAAAGATGGAGATGCATAAGGATAAGAGATAAAGGAATCACCCCACTTCTTGAATTTTGATTTGTCTTCCTAAGAATGTCCCAAAAGAGGAGAAAACATGTTGTGTCATGTGTATTGGACTCATTAGGAGTCAAAAAGCTTCATAATGCCATGGTGAGCACTAAATTGGATATTCCCAAGCAGTGGGAATTATGAAAGGTTCATGGAAAAATATCATTTTAATATTGGTCTATGTGTGGATAAGTGATTTGTCACTTTAATTTTGTAATCTACTATGGAGGATTAGATGTTGACAAATCTAGTCAGGGTTGAGAAGTTTAAGTAGTGAAAGAAAACTTCTATTAGGTTTGTGGTAGGGAAGTAGAGGGCATGTATGAGTAGTTTGTTGAAAAAGATTCAAGTCTAGTAAAATCCTATGTGTATTGACTTTAAATGGGAAAATTTTAGGATGTGAAGTCACTATTCATAATCACTATTCATAATCACTATTCATGAATCACTATTTATAATCGCTATTCATAGTCACTATTCATGATGATGTGGTCTGTTGGTGATGTGGACTGTTAGTGATGTGGTTTGTGGATGATGTGGCATATCCCATGGAGGATCTTCCAAAATGTAAATATGATGATACTTTAGCACATTTGGGAGACCAAGGCACATGTGGGAGACATTTGTCACATTTGGGAGACCTTAGTCACATGTGGGAGACCATGGCACATGGGGGAGATGAAGGCACATGTGGTGAACATTGGCACATGTGGGAGACCAAAGCACATATGGGAGACCTTTTCACATGGGGAGATAATTGTTAATATTATTTAATAGTACACCCACTCATGTTTGGGTTAAAGTTTTTAGGACACTTATGGTGTTTCTTTATCCCTCTCTCTTCTATGTTGTAAATGCTATTAATATCAAGCATTCTCTTTGTATTTCTCATCCAATTAATGGATCCATGTAATATTTTACTTGCATGATTAGAGGTTGGAGCCTATAGGATAGTTTAATTTGTTTCACAACCTAAATTATTCATTTTTAAGCATTTAGTGCTTGTATATTATCACTAAAATAGTTACTAGAGGAGTTGTGTTGTAATTGAGGAATTGCTAAATTAATGAAGTTTGAAGCTACCATTTTGCTAGTGGTTTTTTCCCTTACTTATTTACAAGGGTTTTCCACATAATATCTATGTAATGTGTCCTCTTTATTATCTCATTTTTTTATTATATTTTTTTCCTCATTAATTTACTTTCACTATATGATCTTTATTCATAACAATACCCATAGTACTAGTTTGTATGGACATTGTACAGACCTATCAAAAGCTATACTTTTTCAAGAAATTAGGTAGAAATAATGGTAAAATTAAGTTTTATGAGTTTAAAATAATTGGAAGTGAATATTTTATACTTTATATATCATCTCATATCCTAAAATTTCTAAAAAAATTCCTAGAAATGCCTTTGCAACTCTCCTCCAAATAACCAGTCTGTGGATGCTAAAAATAAGTGGCCTACTCACCTAGTTTGGCAAGGTTACAGTTGTAAACTACTAAAACATAATTATGTCATGATATGAGACTTTATTCAGGCTTGAAATTCATCTATTCACCTATTGTATAGATCTTGTGTAGGTTTCATGGCTACTCAATTAGCCAACAGTCAGATGACTAGGCCTAGTGGCCTAATTGGCCTAGTAAACCTACTTGGTCAATAAGGAGATATCAAATTTGGCATAGAGGGATGATGAAGTGAGTTAATATAGATATATTATTCCTAGTATCTAATTCATTTAATGAGTCAAATACACATTCCATGGTCATAATAGAGAAAGAACTTAGTTTCTTGACTTGGTCAATATGCTCAAAAGGAAGATAGGTTGTTATATGTTTTTAATGGATTAATTACATCTCATTAATGTTGTAACTTCTATTAATAGGATGTATTTGAAAAAATATTTGAATATACATGATTTAAGATAATTTTAACAAGTTAACCACATCCTCCACCACTCCACCTCAATGCCTAAGGGGTCATTAAAGAGCATTAACACATAGAGAGTCATTTGGAAGAATGTGTAACTAATTATAACTATAGTAAGAGTTGAATATGGTAATTTATTACCCCTTAATATCTCCTCCATTCCATTATCCCCCCATTTATCTTTTGTTTCAAATATATAGTTAGGTCTGAAGGCCTTAATTTGTATCCCTCACTTGGCTATGAGGAGACTTTGCCTCGATTGGCACTTTGTAACCTCTTAAGCTAATTCAAATGAATATTTTTAGACTCTTTGATACTAGTTTAGTGTGTTTTATTAGTTTTATTTGTATATGTGGTATTTTTCTCCCTTGGTAGGTCCTAATCTCACTTAGTTTCTAGTATATGATTTTAAGCAAGTCACATATAGTGTTTGAATGATAAGTGGCTAAGCTTGGAGTGGATATTTTAATATCAAGTGTCTTGATCCAAGCCTTCCATCATTAAACTCATTTTTTTACCACTTAGCAAAACCTCTATGTGAGATATTTTTGTATAAGATTCCTTGGAGTTAGAATATTCAGTCATTTATATTGCTTAGTAGTGTTTGTTAAGGTCAATTTGAGTGGATGAATAATTACATTGGTACATCACAACCCTTAAAGTAGATATATGTTATGCACTTTATATCCCTTTTCACCCTAAAATTAGTAGGTTTTAGTGAACTGAGCCAAATAAATGCACCAGGGGAGCTATCCCCATAATCTAGAGATTTGTTCTAGTTATAAGGTCACCCATAGCCTTTAGGCCATTCCCGTGTTAGTCCAATTTTTAATCATAAGTGAAAAATCTCATTCAAAGGATGCAACTTGGGTTTATAACACTACACATGAAAAAAATTGTTCACTTTACTTAACATATAAGAAACCATCAATTATAATCAATGAATAACTCAAAATAAACCAATAAAAGTAGAAATTGACTTAATAACAAGTAACCTCAAAAGAGTCTTAAAACTAGAATAAATAAAACTTCATAATTCAAACAAATTCAAGTCAATAATTACATAAATAACTTCTAAAAAAAATAATCTCAAAGAAGAAAAAAATGTTGGATTCAAAACAACTTAATTTTCCAGTCAAATTGAAAAAAGGTTTAAACATAACACTATTTAATAGTCCATATTACTTGCACTATGTGGCTTAGGAATCCACTTGAGGGGAGAAGGACATAAATTAACCATCATAGATACATAAATTAACTAATAAATATAATAGTAATATAGTAGTAGCATAATCCAATCCACTTGGGTTAACATAGAATAATAATCACAAAGGTTGTATTTCGACAACCATTGAGGGTGAGTAGAGGGACACTATGTTCATAAAGTGACTATTATACATAAATATCTATGTTACATTCCTAAAATATCTAGGGTACTACTTCATGCAAATTTTAAAATTGGGTTTAAAACCTACAAGAAGATCTAATTACTATCCCATAACCCATTTAGACTAGTGTGAACATAAATCTAGACATCCCTCAAACCCCACACTTGAATCTATACTCAATCATAGAGATATTATTTAGAGTTATGCCCCATGAAATTACACTAACAAGTCAAAAATTAAACTGCTTTGGTAGTTTCACATAGGTGGCATACACAAAAAAAAATCATATGTATGTTCACATTTACAAAGGTAAAAATATCTATATAGAATAATTATCATTTTGAACAATAACATACATCATAATAATAAAAATTATGTTATTATAGAGTTAGTGAGTTTGTTTTAGAGGTTTATTATAGAATACAAGACAATACATTATTAAACAATAATGAAAATTTATACATACATAAATGTGTTGTTATTCAGGACCAAAACAAAGTATAAGAAGATATATAGTAACATTAATCCATAACGGTTCACAATAGTGATCATGGAGAGCATAAGTACATAAAAACATAATAAATTTAGATCACAGGCATATACATGACTTAATTAGTTACCATGAAAATACAAAAATATAAAAATAATTTCTCCTCTTTAATCACATTCACTGAAAGATCTGAACTATATTTGAAAATAATGATGTCAATCGATATCTTGCTAAAAAGTTCCTTGGTGCCTCAAGAGTGTCTCAACATAAAAGGAGTCTCACAAAAAACATTCTAATCATCATAGACCAATATGAAGTAAACAACATGTTTTATGTCTACTATGGAAGATAAATTAACCAATAATTCTATTTTTTCTAGAGTTCCCATTGTTGAACCTAAGCTCTGATACCAAAATGTCATCTCAAAAATTTTGATTGATTGAAAACACACAAAACAATTTTTTTTTGTATAAACATTGCAGACTCTATGCAACTTACCTTTCCTAACCTCTAGCCATTTTTATGGCATGATACATGTAATGCATTGAGATAAACTAACATGTCTAAACTACATGAATAATAATGCACAAGTAGTCACATATGTTTATGAAATCTTGCGACCCCACTTTCCCAAAATAACCTAACATCCCTCCTCTTACCTACACATGATTATGTAGGCTAGGCTATCCTTGGCCTAAAATTAAGTTTAAAAAAATATAATAAAAAGATAGTATACTATAGTCTATACATAAGTTAACAAGCATTTTGTGTTGAAATTTTAATTATAAGGCTAATAATGATTCAAAATTAAGTTTACATAAATATTTCCTTGATTTAATATTAACTGATGATCCTCAAAAGATAACTTAGCATAGCTCTAGGGTTGGAAAGGTAACAACCCTAATCTATCCTAAAAACTAGACTTGATACCCCACCTCAACCTGGTACCTACATATTTTCTCAAAAGAATTAGGGTTAGATGTAGTTCTCCATAGGAACTTGTGAAGAATCTCTCCCATGAGACATCATCATGACATGGGTTGGAAATATAATACAAGGGAGGAATTAGTATAAATCCAACAAGATTTTATAATCTCTAGACATTAAAAGCATGATAACCACACACTCATATCAATATATTATCACCTTGAATTCCTAAGATGTTAATGCTTACCTAAATATAATATCACACAAGTTCCCATATGAGTATAACCATGTTAATTTAATTACAAAAAGAAGTCTCAACAATCCTCACAACAAAACAACTTACATCTAACATGATTTTATTAGGACAATAATATCTAACATCATTACCATATTATTACACATTGACACACTTATGGCTATGATTATATATTGAAGGGTACATATTATTTTTTCTATTTTTTTTACAACATTATAAACATGACGAGTTATTTAAGCTATAAACTTTTAACTTCACTATACTACGTCTTTACCCAGGTTTATGATATTATACATGTATAAAGTGTTATTAAAACTTAAGCATAAAAGAATATCACTAATCAATGGAATCATTTCAAGGCATATCACTATAAATCAATGATTCATTTATGTTATATGGAATCAAAAAATGTAATTTAAATAATTATTTTTAACCTCATTTTATGTGACATAAGCTGTTATATTGAAATTTTAAATGGTTATTAAGCAATCCTTAAAGTAAAATTCCTTATTATAAAAATGGTCCACTCCATTTGAGGTATAATAATTGAGAGTGAGGGGGGGGGGGCGTGAATCATTGATGCAACTAATCAACTTCAATTACACTTACACAAATAATTGGTCATTCTTTCATGAAGTATAGAAACCATTAAGAGAAAGCATGAAGATGAAACAACAAATATAACACAAGATCTATGTGGGAAACCCTCATGGGGAGAAAACCCACTAGAAAAATATTTGGAATACTATATTATAAAGGTATTTCCTTACCAACACCAACTAATCAAGGAGTACCCACCTCTCAATTTAGGCAAGCACCCACTTGACCTTTAGTGAGTACCAACTAGTAAGGAGGCTATAACCCCTTTGATGATCAAGCACCAACTCAATCACCTCCAAATAGATATCCACCTTTGATCTGATTTCTAACACACCTAATTATGGACTTCTCTTTCTCTAACACCTACAATCATGTCTCTCTACCTCATATGAGCCACTTAAGCTCCTTTACTCAACTAGGTCACCCTCTTGTTCTTCACTCAAACTGTCATCATACACATAATTAGAACTACAAAAAACACTTTTATACCATTAACATATCTTCAAAATTATTTTTATATATATATCATGGCCTTTTACCTATCTATAAATTCTCATTCCATTCACTTCATATATCCCTTAGTCTAACTCACTCAAACAAGCCTATTATGCCTTCTCTTATACCACACACTTCATTTAACCCATCTTGGTTATCCAAGATACTTTAAATAATTTAATTACACCTATAATATATCCACACACACATTAAATGGGTACTAAAACCACTCTATAGTTCACACTTAAGACATAAAGTCAATAAATTAGGCCTAAGTGGCCCTTTTAGGTCTCATGGAGACCTATTCAACCATTTCACACATCACCGAGAAAATTATTAACACAAGACTACTTAAAATTACATGGGTAAATGAAAAATTATCCATAATACATATTCCAAATATCAAAACAATCTCAAGACACATCTGCATAACTCAAATCTATCAATTCAATGCATTAACCATGACCACCATGATGAACAAAGGAAAAGTCAACTTAAAAGTAATGGTTCATACTAAAGATGGATTATTCAAACCTATAAAAAATATATATATTATCCTAAGGGAGTATAAAATAATCTATAATGAATAAATCATCATGAAACATCCAAAAACCATTAATAAAAACAAAAACATCCTTCTCAAGTCATTTGTAAAAGAAATTCAAACCCTCAATCAACTTTGAATCTTGATAAATGCACCTGTACAATAATTTAAAACTTGAAAACACATTTTATGGATATAAATTTGAGTTATTTACCACTTTTATTTTTACTTCATTATCAAATTCATTCATTATCAAAAATTATAAGCAAAATACTATAGACTAGTTTTCCTGTGTAAATTCAAAACTTTGAATTCTAATGGTCATATTTTTATGAAAAAATGGCCAAGTATGGAAATGATGAAATATACCTTGAAATACCTATTTGAAATATCTATATATATATATATATATAATGGAAAAAAAATTGAAACATATGTTCTAATCTCATAGGGTGTTCCATCCATATATCAAACTATTCTTGAGGCATTCACACGTGCCAAATAAGACATCATAAACTTTATCTCTCAACATAATTTGATAAGTAGACTAGGATGATATAGACAAACACACAAGCATTACAAAGTCTTAATATGACCTCCAATGGATTATAAAACCTTATATAAAAATCATGAAGCCTTTCCATCATATATTAAACATATGAAGCATTCATATACTCAACATTCAAATGCATCAAACCTTGCTTATGCGATCTTTCTCAAACATGTCACATACCTTTCACAAGAACATATACATCACAAGGATATTATTAATTAAACATTTTTATAACTTTGAATCAAGTCACATATACCCTTGGCCCTTCTACATACTAATTAAATATCATAACAAACAAGTAAATTAAGTCTCAAAATCCATTAATGAAGATATCATACACAAGATACCTTGACACACTTTGTCATAGAATCACTGGCACACTTGACACCTCATTAACACGCTAAAAAATAATAGGGACATAAATAATAATAATAATAATAATAATAATAATAATAATAATAATAATAATAATAATAATAATAATAATAATAATAATAATAATAATAATAATAATAATAATAATAATAATCATCCAATAATATACCCCTTTTTAATTGATTTCAACACCTACAAATAAAAATATAAAGCTATCAAATCATCTCTCCCTTGTTTGAGCTCTTTCTCCCCCTTTGACACAATGACAAAGTGCGCCAATTGAAGAAAATGTGAAACTCAATTACACTTCAATTGACCCTAATAATATTTGAAAATTATCCCCCTAGCACTAATCATACCATTTCTAACAATATTTTCACATACCTTGTCATTTATAGCACACCATCTTGATCATGCTTTGCTCCTTGAAGAAGTAATGAATACATAATAAGTAAAAAAAAGGAGTGATGATACCTTAGAAATATTTTAAACAAATATTCCCTTAAAAATATATTAAAAAATTCATTTTAACCATAAATATACATATATTAATATTAAATTTGGTCTATACTATCATTTCTAACATTTCACCCCTTGAACCTCACATTTAGCCCTCATGCCTATTAGGCCTTCAAGCACTTGGAAACACTATCTCAAAATTATGAAGCATAAAACTAATGTTATCACACAAAAATATGAAAAAATCACATGGATGTAACCTAAAAGACCTATTTAACACCTCCATATTCCTTAGACACTCTAACATACATCAAAGTACCTCAAGAACCCTCCTTCAGAAACACCACTCAAAATTGCTTAAACTGCCAGAAACCAGTCAACTAATCTTCGACTAATAAAAACAACATAGAAACTTGTAATGAATAAAAACACATTATAATGATCCTATTATACCTATATCACACTAAAAAATTCATTATAATATTAAAATCTGATTATAAGACCTATAAAATAGCTCTGCACACAACTCACTCAAAGCTACCAAACTCTGCCAATACCTAGTCATGAAAACATAACAACCTAACACATATATAATAACTAAAAATAAAATATAATGCATGTAAAATGTCATATAATATCATATAATAGATATCCTATATATATATATATATATATATATATATATATATATATATATATATATATATATAACACTATCTCAGAATTATGAAGCATAAAACTAATGTTATCACACAAAAAAATGAAAAAATCACATGGATGTAACCTAAAATACCTATTTAACACCTCCATATTCCTTAGACACTCTAACATACATCAAAATACCTCAAGAACCCTCCTTCAGAAACACCACTCAAAATTGCTTGAACTGCCAGAAACCAGTCAACTAATCTTCGACTAATATAGAAACTTGTAATGAATAAAAACACATTATAATGATCCTATTATACCTATATCACACTAAAAAATTCATTATAATATTAAATTTTGATTATAAGACCTATAAAATAGCTCTGCACACAACTCACTCAAAGCTACCAAACTCTGCCAATACCTAGTCATGAAAACATAACAACCTAACACATATATAATAACTAAAAATAAAATATAATGCATGTAAAATATCATATAATATATATATATATATATATATATATATATATATATAATGGGGTCAAAAGTCAATATTGGTCTTGTGGACCAATCTCACTTCTCTGGGTTTCACTATCTTCATAGAACTTTGCCATGTCAATATGTGACCATCATATGCATTAATTCAAATTGACTCATAACCACTAAAAATACATGGTTAATTGATATATGACTTATAATTCACCTCCATTTTCCTTATTTCATCCTTAATAATTGATAATGCATCTCAAAACACCTTTTCACATAGACTAGTAACTTCTCTCTAGTTTCACCATCACTTAGACAAGCCATCTTGAGAGCACCTTCTTGATATCATATGAGAATTTTAAAAACTTATAAATAAAGGTAATAGGAGGAATAGGTATTTAAATAAGACCCAAAACCATTGGTTCCATCCTTAAACACCTAAAATCCATCCCTAAATAGATTCTCACTCATACCCAGATTTTGTCATTGTTTCCACTATTTGGCAGATTAGTGATAAGACAAATTTATTGATAAAAAAGATCTAGTTAGTGCCTATAATTAATTAAAAAAACACTATTATCAAAAATAACAAGTCATATGCTTCATCCTTCAATTATTTTCATAGTTTGACCAAGTTAATCATTGACTATTATAATAAACTTTCTCTAAACAACACCTTTTCTATAGGTTCCACTCATAGTTATGACAAACTAATTCAACTTCTAGGTTCCTAAGAGATTTTTATACAAGATAAAAACATCAAAACATATTATATAAATCATTCTAATCCATTTATGTCAAGTTCTTCATCATTGGGTTAACAAGAAGCTTTTACGAGGGTTTAACCCTATTTGTAGTCTTAGCAATCATTCATAGAGATTAGGCCCTTAATCAAAAAAATAATGCTTGGAGATTATTATTATTACCATTCCCCATATAAAATTAAGTTATTAAAAATCCCATGTATAGTCTACACTTTCCAATGAGTACTAAAAACTTCTTATCAGGCTAGCATACATCATTTTGGCCACCTTGAGAGACCTTTAAATAACCTTTTATGCCTTCCTCTCCAAATCTTGACCTCAAACTTGGTCCATATGCTTTATATACCCTATAAAACAATAATACATGCTCATATATTCCTAAATAACTTGGAAAATCACCTTGACCCTTGATTTTGACCTCACTAAGCCACTATCATGATGGGTCTAAAACCACCAGATAGACTTGACTTTTGAAAGCACTTGGAAAACTATTGTATTAATCTTAACACATACTAAACATATAAAAATACCTTCACATAATGTTCTCAATATGTCATTCATCCTTACATAGGTCACATAACTATTATCTTATCAAGCTACCAAGCTTGTGTCTTTAGTCTAGGTCTCTCATGCAAGGACTAAACCTCAATATTGACCCTTCTACCATTGTAGATGTTATTTGAACATTATTACCATGTTGAAAAGATGTCTAAAATCCTCTTATGCCTATAACAAACCCTTTTTCATACTAAAATATTGCATATATTTAAACTCTCAACTATAGAAATCTTCAGAGATCTTAAAACATGATAACATCATTCTTAGATCACTTCTAGTCCATAGAACATATGAATAAAATTATCTATAATAGGCACATTCAGAATCCTATCAAGAAGATTGTAAAAACTAAAAACCTTGGATGACATCAAAAAATACCATCACATTCCTTTATTACTTTATGAAATCATTTTGATGCATCTAAAACACTGCAATCTTTAAGATATTCTTTAATTTGACCAAATAAATAATCTTATGCATATTTATAGTCAGACTTAGCTTATGATTACATAAAAATTTGTCATTTTAATAACACTGATGATATTTTCATGACCTTTGAAATAATTCAATCACTCATTAAAACATCTATAGTCCTTACAACTTAAGGACATAAATTTTACTAAGAAGATATTAGTTTTGAGAACTAATCATCAAATCTTATGAACATTTACCTTTTAGGACACTTGCATATACCTAGACCTATCATGATAGCTTACGAAGATACCATCTTGGAGTGCCTTGACTATACCTTTCTCTTAATCCATCCAACATTAAAAGAGCTCTAAAGAACATGAATGAAATAATTTTCCTTAATAGAGTATACCTCAAGGTTTTTAATCATAACTCATCTTGAAGCCCACTTTATGTCTTAAGATTATTCTTCACAACTAGGACCAAACTAACCATATTCAGAGCATATACAAGATCTCCATGATATTATAAACATTTTCAAATAGTTGTCTGTACACATATAATACATTTTTATGAAACACACAGACCTTGATCAACCATCACTCACTTCCTTACATGAAGAATGACTCTATGAATATTAGATAGAGACACCTATACTTATGTAGATTTCAAAATAATGTGAAATTGGGAGACCCCCAATCCTCCACTTCTTCTTTAAACTTATTTATCCCCTTCTTGAATTGAAACTCTCAATAGTTGGTATCCTCTTTGGATTCAACATCTTATCATTAACATTTTTCATAATCTTATAGGAATTGACAACATATGTAGGTAAAAGAGTTTCTTGACATACCTTAGAAAACATACCATCTTGTCTCTTAGGTTCATCTTGATCAATCTTAACTATCTCAGGACTTTATACCTAGGTTTGATTTTTCTCATCCATTTTAAGAGCTCTAGTTGGGTATAATCTAAAAACATGACTAATATTAAGATAATTATAAAAACATTTTTCCTTCTTCCATGTTCCAAAGACAACTTATTTCTTGAGGTCATTTTGTAATCCTTTGATATATGACCAAACCAATTACACTAAAATAAATTACCATGAAATGAATTTCCATACCTTATAGAGTTTGAATACTTGATAGATTTATTCATGTTTCCCTTTATGTTTGTAATTTCCTTGGCTATAGATATCTCTTTACCTTTCTCAAACTTGATCAAATTGATTTTAAGTTGCTTATGCTCAAACCTCATAGAATCTATCTTTGTCTTTAGTTTCTTACATTCTTCCTCTTTTGAACTTAGATTTGTCTCTATAACCCTTAACTAATACTTAAGGTCCTAAATAGTCATCTTATCTTATTTTACTATTTAAATCATTTTATCAAATTTGGTTTGAAGATGAGTTATCTTTTCTTCATGTTTTATGAATGATTTACCCTATTCTTCAAGCCTTTTGACCATTGACCTCAACTCTAGATTATCATTCCTTAGCTGCTTAGCCATATTGTGCTACTTAAGATCACCTTCAAGATATTAATCTTCCCCTAAAGGACATGTTATGATACTAATTTTTGGAAAGTAAAATCACTAAGAGTGAGGTGAATCAGTGATGTAACTAATCAACCCTAATTACACTTATACAAATAATTAATCATTTATTCATGAAGCATAAAAACCATTAAGAGAAAGCATGAAAAGGAAACAACACATATAACACAAGATCAATATGGGAAACCCTCATGGGGAGAAAACCCACTAAAAAAATATTTGGACTACTATCCTATAAAGGTATTTATTCAATTTAGAATAGCAACAACTGATCAAGGAGCACCCACCCCTCAATTTAGTCAAACACCCACTTGACCTTTAACTAGGACCAACTAATAAGAAGGATACAACCCCCTTGATGATCAAGCACCAATTCAATCACCTCCAAATTAATCTCCACCTCTACTCTAATGTATGACACACTTAATTATGTATTTCTCTTGATTTAAGACTTGTAAACCTGCCTCTCTACCTCATAAAATCCACTTAATCTCCTTTGCTCAATTAGGTCACCCTCTTCTTCACTAAAACTATCCTCATACACATAGTTATATTTGTAAAGAATATTTTAAAACCCTTATCATATCTTTAAAATTATTATATTATAGATTACATGGCCTCTTACCCTTCTATAAATTCTCATTCTATTCACTTCAAATATCCCTTCGTCTAACTCACTCAAACAAGCCTATTATGCCTTCTCTTATACCACACACTTCATTTAACCCATATTGGTTAGACAAGATACTTTAAAAAAATTTAATTACACCTATAATATATCCACACAAATGTTACATGGGTAAGACAACCATTCAATAGGTCACACTTAAGACATAAAGTCAATTAATTAGGCATAAGTGGCCCTTTTAGGTCTCATGGAGACCTATTCACCCATTTTAAATATCATTGAGCAAATTAGTAACATAATACTACTTCCAAGTGCATGGGTCCATGAAAATTGACCCCTAATACATCCTCCAAATATCAGAATCATCTCAAGACACCTCTACATAACTCAAATCTATCAATTCATTGCATTAACCATCACCACTATGATGAACGAAAGAAAAGTCAACTTACAAGCAATGGTTCATACTAAATATGGATTAGTCAAACCTAAAAAATTCATAAAGATGATAATTATGGAGTCTAAAATACTCTCTAATGGATAAATCATAACCAAACACCATCAATAAAAACAAAAACACCCTTCTCGGGTCACTTGTAAAAGAAAGTCAAACCCTCAGTCAACTTTGAAGCTACATAAATGCTCCTGTATGATCATTTAAAAATTTAAACCATATTTTATGGATATCCCTTAGAGTTATTTACCACTTTCCTTTTTATTTCATCATTAAATTCATTCATTATTAAAATTTATAAGTAAAATACTATAGACTAGTTTTCCTTTGTAAATTCAAAAAATTGAATTCCAACAATCATATTTTTATGCAAAAATGGCTTGTATGGAAATGATGAAATCTTCCTTGAAATCCCTAGTTGACCCTAAATAAATTTTAATATATACATCTAATGGAATTTAAATTTTAAACATATGTTCTACTCTCATAGGGGATTCCATTCATATATCAAACTAATCTTGAGGCCTTCACACATGCCAATATGATGTCATCAACTTTCTCTCTTAGATTGATTTGATACGTAGACTAGAATGACCTAGACAAGAAGACAATAATTCCAAAGTCTTCCTATCACCTCCAATGGATTATCAAACCTTCTATAAACATCATGAAACCTTTCCATCATATATTGAACATATGAATCATGCCTATACTCAACATTCAAATGCATCAAACCTTGTTTATTCCAACTTGCTCAAATATGTCACATAACATTTCATAAGAACATATAAATCACAAGGATATCCTTAAGGAAACATTTTTATACCTTTTAATCAAGTCACATACACCCTTGGTCCTTTTGCATACTGATGAAATCTCATAACAAACTAGGTAATTATGGGTCAAAAGTCATTAATGAAGATATCTCACACAATATACCTTGGCACACTTTGCCATAGAATCACTAACACATTTGACACCTAATGAACACTCTCATAACAATAGGGACATCAATAAAAATACTCCAACACACTCACTAAATACACCACCACATGAATGTTGATATAAAACACAATGACTTTAATGTTATTTGTATAGAACATTGGCTCATTGTTATGTATCTAATTACATATAGGCTTTCTCTATGTACCAAATTGATATGTAGAATATATGAAAATTAATATACTTAATTAAATATTTGGTACTATTGAAATCACATTTCCAAATATTAATAACATACATCATATCATACATATACAATCAGTATAACACTTACTATTTTTTCTCATTTTATTTATCTATGATTGTCACTGCATTAACGTTGAATCTTTTACTAATTTATTTTTTTCTACTAAATTCATAAATGTGTACTCAAAAATCACATTTAATCCTTCATTTATGTAATCATTCTTGTTACATTTCTATCTCTATACTTTTTATGAGATGCTAAATTTGAGAAATTGATTATGGTATGCAATTTATATCAAAATCACTCAAATATAGAATATACTTCCTGCATTTAGAGCCATTAGATTATAATGAAAAATAGAATAAACATTTATTAAAAAAAATTATAAAATATAAATATAATTTCTCTAAACAAGTTCAAGACAAAAAAGAGACTAAATGATATGGATAAGGGATTTTTTACAAATAAACTCAGAATTTCAACATGATATTAACTTGATCAAAAGACTTGGATAGAATGGATTCATGGATTTATTAGACTTATTGGACTATGGAAATTCATGAAATTTGTGATTGATTTTCTCATTGATTTTTATCAATTTTTGTAATGGAGGGAGTCTTGGATTTAAATAGGCAATAGAGGGAGGTTCTTTTTTCAATAAATTAAAAATTAATTAGAAATATCTAGAGAAGAATACTCTAGAGAGGAAGGAGAGAATTCTAAGTAATTTAAAATTCCTTAGAATTATCTACAAATGGATAAATATAGATAATGTGGAGGATGATATAAGCTTCTAGAGAGTATAATCCTCTAGGTTCATGTTAGGATCAAATACGGATTAGAAGGGGATTAGGTGAGGATTAGTGACTAGGCCTGTAGGAAAGCCTAGTAGTAGGAAGATAGTGGGGGTAGGTAAGGATTGTAATTTTAAATTAAAATATAATGGGTAAGTTGGGTTAGGTGATAATAAAGATGTATTATAAAAAATAATGAAGATATGGGAAGGGATAAGGTTAGTAGATGAATGTGAAATTAGTGGGGAATTAGGCTAATGACTAGAAAAGGGTTATTAGGAATAAACTAGATGAAATAAGGTGAGATATAAGATTATTGTATGAAATTAGTGACAAAAGGAAGTATGAAAATTTAAATGCACACATTTTTCCCATATTTTAAAGGGCATTACAAGTGGATGAAGTAGAAATATTAATGGTATTTCAAATAAGAAATACACTCATCAATGAATGTTAGTGAAATGTTGTTAGTGAACATGATACCCCCTTTAGAGACATGTGGAAAAAAATGTTATGGATGGCCACTTGAAAATAATAAATGATGGGCATGAGGTGTGAATAAATAAGGAGTTGCAATGCAAGATGTCAGATTGATGATAAAGAACATGAATTAAACATGAGTTGTGAGCTATAAAATGATGATGCTCCTAGTAAAGACCTATACACAAGAAGAAAATATGATTGTGTCTACATTTTTCAACACATCCCAAGTGAGATAAATCATAACATGGTGATGATAAGACAAAATGTCACAAGTTTTAGGCATATCCTAGGCAAGGATACATGTTAGGGAGAGATACAAAACTAGATAATTAATATAGAATGCCATGATCTATCAACATATCCCAAGAAGATGCATGCATGGGAGAACATCAAGCTAAAATAAGATAATGATTTGATAAGATTAATCGATAGGTGTAGCTCAAATATAAATTTGAGTGATATGGTAAAGGGGATGTAGATAAGATACATTATGATAAAATGACCAAAAGATGAAGGGGGAGAATTAGACGTCAGTGAATATAATCAATGAGCCATAATGTGATGAATAATGATGATGCCCCTAGTAAGGACACATGTAAGGGAGTGAGTGATGATAATAAAGTTATAGTCCTGGTCATGCCCCAATCAAATGAATAAACTATACATTTTAAATGATGAATTGACCAATTAGAGATAATGGATGATTAATGGAAGAAAATATGGATTTTGTGATTTGTTAGGCCCAATCAATATGTGTGAATGATTGAAAAAAATATTAGGGAGATGATTTTGGGGATGGTGATTGATTTATAAATAGACTAATTGAGGAATGATTGATTTTATATATCAACTATTTAAATAATTCAAGACTTGAGTATGATAAGGGACAAGAGAGTTGAAATGGACAATGGTGAGGAATGAAGAGAGAGTGGTTGAACTGACCTTAGACATGTTATATGACTAAGCACTACCTACATGGTCTAAAAATACCTTAGGCTAATATATTTTAGACTAGATGGTATATGACAAGATATAATATATAAGGAAGATGATAATGATTGTTATAATTGTTAGTTTTTATATAGAGGATATGAATCAAATGTTAGACATGAGGATGAAGGACTAAGAGAAATAATTAGATATGAGATGCTAGATGTTATGATATGTGGTTAGGTTAGATAGGTTATTGATGATAAACTAGTGGATATAGGATTGATGATTAGATGGTTATTTAGGTGATAGAGGATAGGAGGGATTATGAGTGTAATCCATTGTCAAGCCACTATTTCTATAATAAGGCTAATCATAGTCTAAAAAATACAATTAAATATAACACTAGGCAATATTCTCCATGATATGAGAATGAATAGGAGGATTTTATGCAAAAGTGTATGATTATATCAGGGGGGAATAGCAAAATTTTCATCATCAAGGGCACCTAAAAGCATCATTATAACTTTTGGTGTTATCATAACATACTCATTCATTTCCCAATAGAAAAAAATATTTTAGCAATATCAAAATAAGATAAAAAAAGATATATACAAACAAAAATTTATAAATAATCAAATATAGACAAAAAGATAAATAGAAATACATAAACCATACAAATATAACACACAAAGATACAAAAATCAATAAAATAGGGGCTTGTCTATTGTCTAAATATATAAGGATGGGATGAATACGGATGGATAGACTTTCCTTGACAAGGATTAGAATGGAATAAGATTTTGGATAGGGTGTGTTTAAGAAAATTTTAACTCAAACATATGGGTTATTTCACCTATGGATTGGCCATGTTTTTAACTTAGATGAGAGACTTAGGACTTATCATGCTAAAGTTAGACTAGGTTAATGCTAATTCAATATAGACTATATTTTCCCCAATTCAGGGATGAAATAAAATAATAAGATGGATGGCTATGACTTGGTTATCAAAATGAGAGAATAAAGGCACATAGATGGATACAAATGGGAAAATGGGAATAAGATAAGACATTGTGTTATATTTTTTGTTTTTTTAGATTTTATAATTTTTTTGGATTTTTGGAATATTTCATAATTTAAGTTTTGTTGGAATACAAATATACACCGGACAAAGGGGTTAATAACAAAGGTAATACTATGCATAATTGCCAGGATGTGTATGGATGAAATAATATATGGGATGAAAAAAGGATGAAGGTGATGCCAAAGAGGATATTAGGGTCAAGGAAGAATGCATTAGGGATTTCCAATGACCACATCATGAGGAAACCAAATATCTAGTTGCCCGAGTGTCCATTAAAGGATATGCCAATATGATTCAAAACATGTCTAAATACATCTTCAAATCCATTAAAAAGGTCAAGACTAGAAGAAATAATGGACATAATAGGATTCAATAAATGATGGATAAGGATGTTTAAGATAACAAATGGATAAGATAGAAAAGGATGATTAGAGGGTGATGCAGATAGGGTTGATAAGGGATATAATGGGTAGGAATAATGGACAAGGGGATGGGATGGATAAATGATGCATAGGGGGGTTAGAAGGAACTTGATTACATTACTATAGACATGGAATTGATTTTTCACCCAAGTTGTGAGGTATAATGAAAACAAGATATTATTTTAACATGATGATATAAACTAAGTTTCATCATGGCACTTACCCAAGGTGACAAAAGAATTGTTTTCACAATTGTGTGAATTTATTATGATATTTTAATGTCATATTGATTTATTAGAGGTGGGCAAGATTTAGGAGAAAATATTTTCTTAATCTTCAACCAACACCTGTTCTAAAGAGATGTGATGCTAGGATCATGTTGTTGTTATTGGATACATTGATATCCTTATTACCTTCATTAATTCTTGATTTAGAATTATTTTAATGTCTCAACTAGGTGTCTTTATAACCCCTATGAGAGATGATGTTGCCCAAGGATTTGAGGTATGATATGGATGATATTATGTCTCAATTTTAATGGTGGGGTATAGGATGTGAATGAATGATATGGTTATGAAGGATAATATGACTAGGAAGGGAGAGAAAATAGGTTTCAATAGTTTCATAAACCATTAGATATGGTGGAGGGGACATTTTTGTTTTGTGTCATATGATAAACTAGGTTAAGGGATTTAAGACTTTATAACTTATTTGATCTATGATCCAAATATTACGAGGATGTCATCCATATTTCTATTACTTTGAAATATTTTTGGCTTATTGATATTTGATTTAGATTTAGATTACTCCCTGATGCCTAAATTTAGGATTCACTAAAGGAATTTGATCATTCACTTAATAGATGATAATTATTTTGAATTTCATGGTCCCACAACACCTTAAGGATATTTTTAATATGGAATGATGATTTTTGACTTGGCAAATTACAAAACTCTTCTGAGCTTTGATTGATTATTTTTGGATCACAAATGACTTGATTACTTGGTTTAGTTAATTGTTTATTGGCTTGTATCCTTGTAGATTTGGCACATGAGATTTCATGTTGAGGGGAATATAATGATGTGTGTTCCTATTTATCACATTTAGGGAGTGGATGGATGGATCACTAACAAGAGGTAGATGATTATGAATGTGTGGTGAAATGGGTGAATTAAGGGGATGATAGGAATCATAGTCCTCATAAAATCTATTAGGAGACCCAACCTCGATGTGGGAGAAAGTGTCCTCAATAATATCAAAAGGATCACTAAGACTCTTTATATAATTGGAATCTAAAGTTGATTCATGTCTAGCTTGATGATATTTGATTGATAAATCATCCAATATTTGTGTTATGATTTCATCATCTTGAGATAGATCAAGAGTCATGCCTTGAGATTGGTTGACATTTAAATTAAAGACATCCTCAAATAGATAGGTGCATACATGAATTTCATTATCTATAAGGGATGATTATTTTAACATGTATTTTGATTCATATGTTAATGTTATATATGACCCTGACCATTCTAATGCCAACTTTGATAGGGATGTTGATGAGGTGAAGTCACTAATAGATGAATTTTTTATAATATCCATATTATTTTCCAAAATTACCTTATTCCCCTTGAGTTTGTGAATGGAGCTTTAGGATTAATAGAATTTTAAAAATGGGGGATTTGATGTGAATAGGATATAGGTATGGCTCAATCTAGGATGGCTATGGTATGGTAAGGATTAGGGTCATGAATTTGGTTGAGGAAGGAATAAGCTTGATCATACTTAGGAATAAATTCTTGGCATACCCTTTTTTTCACACTCTTAAGTGTATATGTATTATATTCAACCTCAATTTCAATGTCACCATTATCAATTAAGTTTTGGACATAATCTCTATAAGGATGATATCTAATAACAAAATGTTTGGGGACTATAAGGTATAGAATTTTTTTATTTTATTGATACCATGAGGGCGTATGTTTGGAAAAATATAAAGGTCCTATTTTTTAGTAGATAATCATGCCTATTTCCTCTAGTTTCCAAAATAGGGATTCTGTAGATATTGGGAGAAGGGTATATTGCTTGTCTATAGTGTTAGATGTGGAAGTTTTATATTTAGGAGTGTAATGATATGATGGTGATTTAATGATATTGGGGGATAGTTGTGTGTGAGATTATTTAGGAGATGATCTAGAATTAGATGAGGCTGATAAGCTAAGATTCCATTTATTAGTATGATAGGGGATTTATGATGGAGTATGATTGGTAAATAGAAGATTTGACTATGGACAAGTGTGAATTAGAGGTAAGATTAGTTGAATGGGGTCTAATCTTATGGGAATTTGGGTACCCATTTCTAATATTCATAAGATAAATTCATCCTTATTGGTGAGAATATATTTAAGAAATAAAGGAATCTCTTTATGAGTATATTAACTAGGAAGGTCATGACCAGGACTAGGACCAGTTGATGGGGGATTAGAATGGGATTTACTATCATAGGAATTATATGTGCATAATGGTTGATGAGGAAATTGTTTGGTAGGTTAACTTAGGTGTAGGGTTTCAAAATAATTAGGAATGTGGGAGGCCATCTCTAATAGTCATAAAAGGTACTCATCCCTACTGGTAAAGATATACTTATGAAATATGGTGACCTATTCACTTATATATTGGGGATATTATGATTATGGTTGTGGTAAATGGAAAATGGAGATAACCATGGTGGGTTAACATGTGGGATAGGTGTAGATGGATATTGATTATGAATAAGGACATGGGATGTTACTTTAGGATTGATGGGATCAAGGTTTTTAGATAAGAGAATGCCCATTTCTAGGACCTTGTCCTTGTTGGAAAACATGTATTAATCTAGGAGAACTAGGTCCAAATCCATGTGGGTAGATGATGAATGAAAGGTAGTCAAGTGACAAAAGGGGGTTAATGTGAAGGAATATTAGGGTTTGGATTAAAATATGGTCCTTGGACAAAGTAATTCTAAATTATTGAGCTATTATGATAGGTGATGGTAAGGATGGCATAAACTAAATGGATTATGATATCAGATTAGGATTAGATTTCAAACTGATATTGTGATAGGTGCTAATAATCTATCGATAATGCCTAGTTTTCATGCTAGTAAAAGGATGGGGATTTGACTAGTGCCTATATTTAAACTATCAAGATGATTATTAGATGGATTCTAGTTATAATAGTTAAGATGAGTAGATTAGATATGATTGGTTTGAGAATGAATGGATGTTAAAATGGAAACTGACAAAGCAATAGGTTGTTAATAGGGTATTGATTAATCATGAAATATGACAAAGTGATGGGTGATGGACTACATCAAAAATAGAGGGATAGGATGATATAAATGGACAATAAAAGGACTAACTCAAGACATAGATTGATTTGATCAAAGTGGGATGGATATAAGATTATGTGATGAAGGGTCAATGTTAATAAATAGAGGGAGCAAAGATGATGGTATTGAGATTAGGACAAGTATATAAGGTTGGTGATGTAATGATAATTATGGGTATGATGAATATGGTTTGGATGATTTTGTAACCTAAAAGGATAACTAGATGTGTCATAGTATATAAAGGCAAGATAAAGTAAGATGGGATCTATCTAGATGAGGTAAAGCTAGATAATGTGAAGGATAATAATAAGATGAAGATGTACTAGATAGGATGATGAATAAATAAAATTATGTCAATGTAAAACTATATGAGGATATGTTTAATATCCGATGATAATATGCACAATATATACAATATTATACAAGATTAAGGATGTATAACATATGATTAAGGATAAAGTACATAAAGATATACAAGATATGATGATAGATAAAGTAAATAAGAATTTACAAGATGAATAATAATATATAATATGTTAATATACAAGATGATTTAGGTTATACAAGATAATAATGTATGGTGTAAGGATGACTAGGGTAAGACTAAAGGATATGGAGGGGGTATGACTTGAAATGAAATAATGGTGGGATAATATGTGATGATTAACAAGGTAAGATGATACTAGATGATAAGAATAATGATGAGGTAATGAGCGTAGGACTAGGATGGGATAATATAAAATATGAGGATGTGACCTAGGTATACTAAAAGGTAAGATTAATGATATGGAAATAGTGGTATGACTAGGACTAGATGGACAAAGATGAGTGGGATGATGAGGTAAGGATGATATGATAATATTTAAGGAAATAATGTAAAATATGATAAGGATATATAAGTTTCAATGTAAATATATACAATATTATGATATAATTTCTAGATAGTTATGTATAGGCTTGGGTGAAATACTGACTTGGCTCATAAATAACACTGGTCTATCATAACACACATCAAACCAAGCAAATCACAAACCTAAGATTAGTAAACTAATTGGGAGAATAACCTAATAACTATACCATATAATAGCTTCATAGGTGATGTTTAAATTTGGTTACCCATTAAAAAATATTCCAAACCCTCTCGATCATATTTTTACTTAGTGGTCACTTGCGATCTGATATTGACTCTAGCAGTGAGTCACTTTTTATGGTTAATGGTCCTATTGTAGGTTATATGGGTTCTCTAAGGGTGCCACTAATAGACACAAGGTACATGGGGAATAAATCCATATATGGTGTTTTCTAATTCTTATGCAAGATAATTAACTATTTCCCTTCATACAAGACCTGTATGGGGTCAACTACTTAGCCTTATAACATCTATCCCTAATTTTTATACTTTGCTAGAACATAGAGTGTGGTTGAATGCATGGTGATTAAATATTAGTCACAAACCTATTATAAGTATAAATAATAATAGGCGGGGTGAATTAGTTTCCTTAAAAACAATCCTTAAATTTCACTTATCATCCATGAAGCATTCATTCACATATATACATTAACCAATGCATAAATAAGAATATATAAAAGAAAACAACATAAGAACACATGAGATATGTGGGAAACCATATTGGGGTATAAAAACCACTAAAATATATCATGTAATATAGTACTATAATAAATTAATCAATATTTACTGAGACACCAACCCCAAAAGGAGCACCAACTCCTTATTAGTAAAGCACCAACTTAACTAGTCCTTTATCAAGCACCAACTTGTAAGGAGGAACTAAAACCCTAGGTAAATCAACAAAAATTTATATAATTTGAACCTATAATCACCTTTAGACACCTATTTCTCACTTAACAGAATATTACCACTTTTTTTTATCTTCTCACTCTTTTATCTCTCTCAAACAACCTATTAGGCATCTTCGCTCAACTAGCTCACTTCTTGGAAGAATTAGGTCTAATGACCTTGATCATCATCTATATAATTATTATTATATATTAATGACATATTCAAAAAACTTATCTTATGATATTCAATCCATCTACCTAGTTTTCAAATTTCTATATCATTCATTCATTCCGTTAATATTCTAACTAGTCAAATTAGGCCTATTAGACCTTCTTTTTATACTTGACTCTTGATATCACCCATATTGGTAAAAAAAAAACATAAACATAATTTTATCACCCTTTAAACATATCCAAAAACATATTTAAAAATTGAAAAAAATCCTTACATAGGTTGGTCATTACCCATAAGGACCAAAACCACCATTAGGCCTAATAGAGACTTGATGCAATTAGGCCTTCTCAAAGTACACATTTCACATTGGTCATATTGAAATACATTGAACCTCAAAAACTAGATGTAAAAATTCATAAAAAATTAAATTATTCCATTGATAATCTCACCTTATGTCCCCAACACCACTAATCTCATTTCACTCCTTGAACCACACAATTAGGTCTTCTCACAATTAGGTCTTCTCCCTGTTAGAAAGTTTGCTTTGAATATCTGAAGCATACACTCAAATTTAATACATAACCCAATAAAAAAATCACTTGAATATATATCCTCCATTACCTTAGGGTCATCATCATGTTCATTATATTTCACCAAATAGGGCGTAAGACTTCAAACAAACCATTTTCATATGCTCACTCAGAATTGTAGACAGACCTTAAGAACCCAGGAAAGAAACTTTGAGTTTTCACACCTTCATAGGAATTTATCATGAATAAAAATGTATTAAAATTAACCTATGAAAATTATATAAAATTTTTATTTTCATTATATTTTTCATCTCTATGAAAAAAGACTCAAGAACATCATTCTCACTCACACATAGAAAACTGTCTATAGCTCCAAAAACATAGTCATGAAAACCAAGACTTATAACACCTATGTGAACGCTTTTATGAGATTAAAATGGGTTTATATTATCCTTAAAAATCCTTAAAAATATTTAAATAGATATATTACAAGGTTCAATATCAATATTGGTCATACAAACCAATCTCATGCTTTTATGCTACACAGACCTCACTATGTTAGATAGACCACTTTGAGAACAACTTTTTTATGGTATATGAGCTTCATAAAATATTATATTCAAGGGGTAAATATTATATATGTCTTTAAAAATTACCCCATGAATTTTTATCCATCCTTAATCCACTAAAACCCATCCCTAATCTCATTCACTTTTGCCTAGTTTTCTCATTGTCTTGTTTATTAGGCCTTTTTAGTGATAGGCCAACCTTCATGACCGATTTAACATAATTAAGGTATAAATATTGATAAAAAAACTTATATGGAAACAAATTAAGAGTCTCAAACATCATCCTATAATCATTTTCATGCTTTGACTTGCTCAACCCTACCTACTACATCAAACAAATTAGAAACAAAGGGTTTCTTATAGCTTCCACTCACTCTTTTGACAGACTAATGCCACCTAGAGAAACCTGAGAGAGTATTCTACATGATCCAATCATTAAAATAGGTGATCTAATCCATTTAAAATAACATATTTCATATTGTTTCATTATGAGTGTTTTAGGAGGGTTTAGGTTTCCTTCCATTCTTAACAATTGTTTATAAAGGATTACCCCTCAAATCCAAAACTAATGATAGGAAATTTAAGATATGACCCTTACCTAAATACCATAAGCTAATTGTATCCTAATTTAAATTTTTTACATGATAATGAGAATAATAAAATCCTTCTCAAGTCTATTATACCTCATTCTATCCACACAAAAAACCTCAACACCAAATTTCATGATTTCTCCTTTAGTCTATGACCTCAGACATGGTCAACACACTTGATAAAATCATCTCATGAGCTCTGACACCTTGGGAACTAAATTTTTTAGACACATAAAACTATCCACCAATGGAATTCAATCAGACTTTTATTGATTTCTACCAACCATTACAAATTAAGCCTAAAAATTATTGAACATCCTAGATTTGCTTGTGCATCATTCATCAAAGATTAGAATCA
Source organism: Torreya grandis (assembly GCA_037957365.1). Classification (NCBI taxonomy): domain Eukaryota; kingdom Viridiplantae; phylum Streptophyta; class Pinopsida; order Cupressales; family Taxaceae; genus Torreya; species Torreya grandis. Next base: position 2,058,108 of record JARHVA010002012.1, on the reverse strand, counting down.
CATTGAGGCATCTCTAATTTGGGTATCCTATTATATGTAATAATAACCTATCATGGATTCATCCCTAAGCATCTTAAAACATCACAAAATTAAATTTAGCCTATGGACCTATCAAGTGGGGCACATAAACTTAAATTAAATCCTATAAAGAGATAAATGGCTAATCATAATTAATTAACAAGATAAACCAAATAAATAGCATAATTGAATTATCCATGTGAAATTAATGAATTATTAAAAAAGGAAATTCAAAAATATAAAATACCCTAGCCTTTCATTATGACATTTGTGAGTTTTCAAGCCCTTTGGAGATATACTAAAATATATTATTTTGGAGACCCATTCCTATTCATTAAAAATCATTATTACTTGACAACTATTAACTCTACTAGGGTTAGTCTTGAGTCACTTAGGTTAGGTTTAAACTCATTCCATGTTGAAATTCCACCTTGACTCACCTTGATTTGGAGTTAAATCCTTAGCCTATAAATATAATTCCATGCTTCTTCAATTTTAATCTCTCATAAGCCAAAGTTATAATGAAAGTTTGGAGAGAGACATAAGATATTTTGGTGCAAAGTTATCATGCACAAATGACTTTAAATATTTGAGAAGAGTAGTTTTATAATGCAAATTTTTCCTTGAAAGTAGTTTTATAATGCTAAAATATTGACCCAAACTACATAAAGCCATATCATAAGCCATAATGGTGCCAAGGAGAGAGGGAGCTACACAAAATCCATTTCCAAAGACTCTTTGAAGCACAAACTAAGCAAGACATGTAATGAATCATTTGTAGCTTTCAAAAAAGGTAATAGATTGTTTGTATTTTGCATTTTAGTTTTGATTTTCATTTGGTTTTGTTCATTAATTGCCCCCTATGATCTAGACTAGAGATGTTATCATGTTAGTATGTTCATTTCATTATTTTATAGACTAACACAAGACTAAGCTCCTCTCTTTGTCAAATTCCTAGGATCACAAATGGCACACCCGATGGGATCCAAAGCATATCACATAGCAAGGAGACTAAAGTGAAACTCATAAATTTACAAATGAATACTTGAATATGTTAAAAATTAAAATTTTAGATTTATTTTTCCATGTTTGGATTTTTTGGTCATACTTAGTTTACACAGTGATCGATATTGGTTTTCACCAACCAACATCGGTCCTATACTAATTGAATAAGTAAGGGTGTAGGGAAAAAAATGATAGAGTATCTTGGTTTTTGAGTTTTAAAAACTTGCAAAGTCTCAGTTTCATCATTTTATTATAGGTTTTCTAAAGTTTTTATACTAATTTGAGTTAACCAGCATTTTTGGAAACTATTTTATTTTTCCTTATATTTCATAGGTAACCAATATTAGTCTTTATTGATTGGTATCAGTTCTTTCCAACTGGCATTAGTTATTTATTAATTGACATTGGTCACAGATGACCAATGTCGGTCTTTGTGTCAAAATAAAAATAAGTACAGAGAAACTTGAGAGCTATGTTTCCAAATCTTATTTGCTCATCCATAATTGTGCTTCAAAGAATAAGGAAGCCTTTTAAATTTTTTAGGAATAAGGAAATAAAAGGACAATTTTTTTTAAATACTAATGCTTAAATATTTCATTTTGGTGTTTAAAAATGATGGTTAAATCTTGAACATTTCATTTAGTGTTTAAAAGGAATTCATAAGGCTAAATTCATAAGGCTAATTTTATTTAGAGTCTCATATGAATTTCAACTCCATATTTGTGATGAAAAAATAGAAAATAAATATGGGATAAACTTTAAAAATATGTATGAGTCAAATAATAAAAATGTTTTACTTCATCTACAAATTTGATTACATGGTCTAAAAATTCAACCAACTGAAAAAGTTGAGTCTTTTTTAAGTCACATTGAAACTTTGAGGGAATTAATTCAATGTTTTCAATAAAAATTGATAGATTCATCTCTTATACCTTTCATCTTGAGATTTATGCCTTCATCATGTCAAATATTTATGACAACTTTGAACATAATAGGTCAAATAAATTCTTTTGAAACATTAGAGATTATGCTTCAATAAGAAGACACTATGAATGCAACTAAAAAAATATAAGGACATACCTTAGCTTATCATCATAAAATAAATAAATAAATAAAAAATATACAAAATAACCTATTAATTAGAGTAATATTCAATAAAGACCACAATCATAAAAATAATGTCAAATTTATGGTCTTAAGGGATATGAATTAAAATATTATTGGTATAATGCATTCTGGATCATTTAGTGTTCCAAGAACAACTAACCAACAACTATCCTAAGAAAATAAAAATCCACAAGGATAGTAAAAAGAACACTAGAATAATAAATATTAGCAACAAATAAATATTTTTGATTAAGAAGAAAACATTGAAGAAGACAACTTCCTATATTCTGCCCAAGCCCATGAAGAACATATGACTAGTTAAAAAAATATAATTTATTCAATTTGAGGGACACACCCACCAAGACCCATGTCTCATTAGGTGATTCTTCTTCTTATTATGTTCAAGGAGTTGGTAACATTATTTTACCCCTTGACACACATACATGAATTTTTTTTTTGATGTATTGTATGTACTTGGTTTAACTAATAATTTTTTATTAGCCACTAAAATCTTAGATCACAATATAAAAATTTATTTTGATAGTAAAGTTGGAAGAAATTTTTTCTTGATTTAAAATAAATAAAAAAGTTCCAATTTTTTGCACAAGATTCCAATGTGGGTCATATGTTTCAACTTGATTTCGTTCAAAAGGAAAATCAAGACCTTATTGAAAAATATGTTGATCATATTGTTATGGCATATAGAATTTGGTCACATGATTTTTAGGTATCTTAACACAATTCATAGACTTGAAATGGTGAGAAGATTACCACCTCTCAATAAATGTACTGATAAATGGCATAATTCTTTGTCAAGAAAGTAACATCGAGCTCCACTTAAAAGTGTATTTTAAGCTCCTAGGAAACTTGATCTGGTCCATACCAATATTTTTATACCCATGAGACATAATCATGTTGGGTGTCAATAATTCATGTTATTTTTTAATGATTTCTTAAAAAAAATGTAGATATGCTATCTTTGCACCAAAGGCAAAGCCTTTGAAAAATTTTAAAGTTCAAATCCATTTTTGAATCTTAGACTAGTTGAAAAATAAAGAGACTCCAATCAGATAGGGGGTGAATACACCAAAAATGAGTTCAAAGAATTTTTGGAAACACATGGAATTCATCATCAAATGACACTTCCTCATATGCCACAACAAAATGGTGGTGTTTAAAGGAGAAATCATACTATTATGGAAATGGTGTAATGTATGATTAATGATTTAGGATTAGCTAAAACATATTGGGTTGAATCAATAATATATATATATATATATATATATATATATATATATATATATATATATATATATATATATATATATATATATATATTAAATATAATTACCACTATAAATCTTGATGGGGTAACACCAAAAGAATTATGGTCAGGGTGAAAGCCATCAATTTCACATCTTAGAGGTTTTGACTATGAAGATAATATGCACAATCTTAGCAAAAAGAGAAGTAAAATCAATATGACAGTAGTGTTATCAGTTAAAAATTGAACATGAATGCAAATGGTTCTTGTGCTTGATTACACATAGCTCTTCCATGCCTAGCAATTTGGACCTACATACTAGAGAGTGATCCAATATATCATTATAATAATGGGATCATCCCTCAAGGTATGTGACTCTTGTGCTCCTTAGGATGAACCTTTGGAGTAGGTCAGATTCCTTCTATTATATATGCACCTAGTTTAAGACTAGTGTGTATACCTATAAAGAGCATAATGAAATCTACAACTAACATTGAACCTAAAATTGACATAGGAAAAGGGAGAGAAAATTTAAGAGATTGTTAGAATGTAAAAGGTGATGCACTAAGAATAGAGTGAGCAACTCACCCACTTAATGAAATAATAAGACTAATAAACTAAATACATAAACTTCAAACTAGATGAAATGCATAAGTATTTTTCATGGAGTTAAGGGAACACAATGTAACACTCATATGTATGATAAATGGTTCATAAATAATACCTATGCAAACCCATGTATACACATAAATGACCTATAAAGAATTGTAGCTCTACATATGGGTGTGAAGGGAGGACATAAATGAGAGGAATGAACATCCATAGAAAGAGATCAATAACTAATAGTGTACATAGAATATAGATAATGAATAAAAGTAACTTGATTCTTATTAAACACAAGACCTAATGTAATATTGCAAACTCAAATAGGCATAGCTTTGTTTTACCAGGAGAGGGATATTGGATGGAAAACTTTTGTAGCAGTATCATGCTCAAAATATGTTAACCCTTTTACAATGTAAGACCTAGGATTTTATAGGAAATGAGAAGCCCACAGGTCATGAATTGGAATCTCACCCATTGACAAGGTAGTTAAAGTATTTAATGATGATATGGAGAGTTAATTAGGATCTTTGTTAGAATAGATCGTGTACCCATATTCTAATAACCTAACATCCACCCTTTTATTTAATTATATTATGCTTTAATTCCCTAAATTTCCAATCAATCTCAACCACTTATTCTCATTTATAGTAGTCACCTACCAATCCACTTCGACCAACCTACTGATGTGTGGCCATGCAGGTGTATCTTAGGCTTTTGCTTCATCATTTTATGCAAGTAGTAGACTGGTCATACACATCTCCCTTATTTACAAGGTCTTTCATATGTATGCACACACATATAGATAAGTAAATCCTAAGCAAAAGATGTACATTGAAGGTTTCACAAAGAGTTGGTTTCACAGTGTGGTTGTTATCTTGTGAAGGGCATTGAGAGAGATATTCTATGGAAATGTATAGAAGAACAAAATCCTTTGTACTTGACTTCTATATGCCAATATTTTTTGGCTCACTCACTAATGAAAAATTTACATAGGTCCCTTTAGATTATATGATATTATTTTTGCGCATGAGGTATAAATATACACCATGTGCCCTTGGGAAATATTTTTTCGCTAGTAAGCAACACTCAAGGATTCACCAAATTCTAAGTAAGTTACATGAGGATAGTTTCCTTAGAAAATATTTCACCCCCTTATTCAAGTATTGATAGGCTAGTTATGCTCCTAAATACATGTACTTAAGCATGCATGCACTTTTCACCTCACCTTGTGCACTTCTTCATCACTTGGGTGCATTCTACATAATGTCTGTGTACTGAAGGTTATGTAGTAGGATGGGTACTAAAGAGTAATTTTTAACAACATTCAGATGTTTTAGTTATAAAAATAAGTCACAAAAGGAAACCACCTATGAAAAGTATAAGGCTTTAACTCTCTACACACCTAGTCCCTTTTGACGATCTCAAGAGTTTGTGCCTTATGTTTTGGAGATTTAATGATCTACATAAGATAAGGTGTGTATCATGGGTCATGGCTTATGGATGATGAGATCAAGGATTATAAATCCTATTATTGGGAATTAGACTTCAATATTTAGGTGTAATAATCTTTTATAAGAGGAATATATAGAAAATGGACACTTTGGGCACACACTTATACATTTAAATCTTCACCCTATTCACCTTGCCTACAAATTTTAGACTTTATATGTTCTATATATAAGTGTGCATAAAACTTTAATTTATAATGATAGGCACTAAATTATAGTATCACTTACATGATAGAAAAGTGTGAACCTATGCAAGGATTAATCCATAGTTTAGAGTGTGGTCTATAAATAATGAAAGAGCATATATAAATTTATATGTTTGAGTGTAGGACCTCATCTATTAGACTTAAGAAGTCCCCTGAAGAATAAAATGTAGTAAAAATAAAAGTATCACATACATGTGCATAATTAGAGCATATCCTCCATGCATTTCCTTGATTACCACTATCTGAATCTTGGGGACCCTATACAAATGGCTTACATGCACATTTAATTCTATGTTTATAATTAGATCATAAAAATATTTATATTGGGTGCATAATAAGTATCTATTCATATACACATGTAGACACTTAGCTGAGGTATTAATATACATCGACTACCACCCTTAGGTACTTATAAGTAACATCCACACATAAGCCTATTTCTAAAGGAACTACCACTATGCAAACATGAAAACCTTCTATGAAATGCCTTATGAACTCTACACAAATTGGGGTGACTTGGAGGGTCATCATTTTCATTGAACTCTGTGGGACACTTTCCTATTAAGAAGATACCTAGTGCCCTTTGAATCAATCCATTAGGCATGGAGTTATTGAAGCATGAAATCCATTCATCCACCCTAATAGTTAAATTCTTGTGCATGTTTATCTACCTTGGTTTCATGTGTATGCCTCTATGTACTTTAACTACTTGGTATTTCATCTAACTCACCATTAAAAAATTGAAGAGTTAAGACCATCCTCAAAATAAGAATAAAAGAGCAAAGAAAACAAAAAAACTATATAAAATCACTTATGGAAAGCATATATATAAAATATGAATATATAAATGTGTGTGCAAGCACTTAAGGAAAAAAAAACTCTAATAAATACAAAGAAGAGAAGTGAGCCTTGGACTTCTAGGTTAGAAACAAAATCCTCTTAGGTTACCTTTACTGGTGATGATCATGTAGTCATGTGATAAATGGATGTGGGTGGACCTACTATAAAGGAGGTGTTTTTGGGATAATTCTTATAAGTTTTTATGAGATGTAGCCTATTTGGGTTCTTTCTTGATGGATGACTCTATAAAACTACACATAATATTCTCACTTTGGTGGTAGATGTCTTTGAAGCTAAGACAATCTCTTACAAGCTTATTTGTGCATGGTTATGGTTTTCACTCATACCAACCCTTCTAAAGTTTAGAAAACTCATCTTTGGTGTTTGAAAATATCATGAATTCAATAGGTTACTCTTGTTTAATTCTTCGTTACTCCTCCAATTTTTGAAGCTAGTATGAATGTCATTTTGAGTGCTTTAAATGTTCTTGAGACTAAAAAATTGAGTAATCTAAGCTTAGGAATGATGTATATGGTTGTACGTAGAAGTAGGGTATAATAGGAACTGATAACCTTGATTGTGCACATCTTATTTTGATGTTTGTTTGTGTAATTTGTATCTAATTTCAATCTAGTGGATAAAGGGATTAAAGTTGTGTGTGTGTGTGTGTGTGTGTGTGTGTGTGTGTGTGTGTGTGTGTGTGTGTGTGTGTGTGTGTGTGTGTGTGTGTGTGTGTGTGTGTGTGTGTGTGTGTGTGTGTGTGTGTGTGTGTGTGTGTGTGTGTGTGTGTGTGGTGTGTGTGTAATAAGTGTCTAAATTTAATAAGTGTCTAAATATCCATTATATCCATTATTTATTATATAAGCCTATTATCAAGCATGGGCTCTGGTTTATTCACAATACCCTAATAGTCTTTTCCAATTTGAATAGGGACTTCTAAGTCTTTACGAAAGCTAATCCCAAAATATTAATCTAGATTGAGATCCTAGGTCTCCTTATGACTCTTTGGGGATTCTTTTTACTCTCTAATAAAACACTTTGGTCAATCTATTTTTTAGGAGAAATCCAAATTCTATGTGGATAGCCCATAGAATATAGTTTGTGTTAAGATTAAATTGGCCAAGGATTTGAAGGAAACCATTGAGATACAAATTAGTGAAACCTAATTTTCACATCATGTGTTTTATGTTAACCTACCAAATATATTTTGTTAATTTATAATCCTTATACCACATGATTTTATAATGAACTTTAATGGATACCTTTCAGCCACATCTGTAAGATAAAAATGTGTTATAGAACAAACTAACCATCTCTAATGGGGATGGATGGATAATTATGACTAATAAGAGTAATTTTTTGCTATATAATGGCGTCCATAAGTATCAAATTACATTGTATTAACCCAAATGTGGTCTAGGATATAGTTCATCTACCTTGAAGGTTAATCAATCCATTCTAACCACCACTAAGTTGCCACCTCCACTCATTCACGTGCCACAAGCACTAACCATCATTTTACCTTCATAACCTCTGGCTATCTTATCCAAGTTGATATATTTCCACACTAGGATAATTGCCATCAACATAAATGATGATGTGATATATTTTGATCATAAAATTATACTCAAAATGTCTTTCAATCCATCACTTTTAGAATATGGATAATATGTTCAATAAAGGTGACAACATTTCCAAATGAATGATTTTATGTGTGAAAATTTGGAGAAGATTACCTTCACTAACAATGTTTCAACTCTCAATTATCTTTAATAAGGAAATTACATGCACCTTGATGTTTCCCCATGATATTTTACTCTTGAAATGTTCTTGATATTATTGAACCAGCCTATAGATACATGGTTAGGTATAGTTGTCAAAAAATTTATGATATGAAAGTGTCGTGTTTGTAAAAAGTTAAAATTTATGGTTTTATTCTTTAGTTTAATGATCTCATTATTTGACTAGGTGATATCTTCCAAGTGTCCAATCATCATCTAGTCATGAATTAGTCATCACATAGCTCACACTAGAGATTTCACGTAATATTATTTCCTTGGGGTCTAATCCTACCAATAGGATGGTGTAGACCCTTTCCTATTTTTGTGGTTGGCTTCCTGGGTTGGCCAACCTTCATTATTTTAATGTTTCATCCAAATATCCTTAATTTGTAGGTTAGTAGAATTGCTTCCAAATACTCATTAGGTGTTATATGGGGATTTCAACATAGTGGAATTTGATGAGCAAGGGAATAATAATCATGGTTTTATATGTGTAATAATATTGGTTCCTTTGATCTTAATCACTTATATTCATCTAAAAATTTCACTTAAGTCTAAGAGTGTTACTTGAGACCACTTATCCACTGTTTAGCCCTAGACCTATATTAGGGCCTATTTAGACACTTATATAGACTTTGTGTAGGCCACACACATCCCTAAACATCCCTAAATTAGTCTAATACCCTATATTTAGCATCTTATCCCATAGTTCCTTAGGTTTTACCACCTAGACACAAGTGCCATAACTTGGACAGTAGCATCAATGGTAGTAGTGTCCTAATTTTGGTGTTATTATCTTTTTCTTACCTCTTATCACCAATGGATATCTTTTAAAATAAAAAACCACCTAGGGTTAGCATAGACCTATTTCAAGACCCACACAAGCACTAGAACATTATATATACATTAATTTTATCCCTTTATTCACTAGATGTAAATTATATGTAAATAACACAAATCAACTCAAAATAAGTTGTGCACAATCAAGGTTATCAATTCATATTCTACCCTAATTCTACATATAACCAAACTTAGAATACCTACATTTATAGTCTCTAGAGTTACTTAAATCACTAAAAATGGCATTCATACTAGTTTCACTTTCACTTGCACTAGCACTTAGGTGAGGAGAACTACATTGGGCTTGATCACTCCTAAGATTATTGGTATGTAGGAAACTCTCTCACAACATAGCATTAAGAATGTCCATCCTACCCCACTAACATCACACTATTCTACTTATGCCAATTGGATGCCCTAATAATATGGAGGTCTAAGTTTTACATGTAAAATTAGACAAAATAGGCCATTGATAGAGAATCAGAACTTGTGCACACAAGAATAGGCTTGGTAGACTCTAACATAGGTGCACCTAAAATATTAGAGTAGTCCTACACAGAGGAAACTATCATAAAAATAAGGAAACTAATGCCATTTTCACTACTATCTAGTTATGGAGCCACTATCTATGAATGGTTTTGACATTTGGATCCTATTTGTGACACTTAGATCCGCTCCTATCCTCATTTTCAACCTTCATATCTTTTGTATCGATCAATTTATAACTAAGTATTTGTTTTCATCATTATTAATGTTTATAGAAATGTAAATCTAGGTCAATTCTATTACAAATTAGTATATTTATTATATATTTTATACTATGATTTACTATACTCAATCCCTTTAACAACCTAGGGCTTAAACTCCATAACCATTAAATGTTAAATCATTTGGTGAACCCTGTTTACTTTGAATACTACTCAAAACCTATCTCTAAATTTTGCTAGTGTCTATATCCTTCTTTCTCATATTTCCATTGGTTATGTTAGGCTTTTTTATATTTCATACATTATTTTTTAGTATCCCTCTTTCATTTTATTGACTATATGCCATCTAACCAAGTTATATCTCTTCGCTTAAGAAGAAGTTATAGGATTAGAGAAAATCCTATTAAACATACTCAAATTCCTTTTGTTCAATATTATACCATGGATAAAGGTGTTATGCCTATTTTTCATACCCCTTCTATTTTATGAATCTAATACTCTTATCTACCATAGAGATGACATAGTCATAAAATCTAAAACTATAATTAGGGACCTAAGTGAATTAGTAGTGTATTGAATATGCATATTTTCAATTAAATAATTTGATAATTATTATTTGTGAATTAATATCTATATTAAAGTGGTTTCAAAAAGCATAAATGGATGAATGAATAAGATTTGCATATGTATTTACCATTTTTGAATGTTTGTGTTTAATTATGCATTTTTAGTTGATAAATTTGATTAGATTGTAGTGAATACTATATAGTTTCAATTTGAAAACTATGGTGCTTCCTATGGTTTTATCAAAATAAAATGCATTATATATTTTTTAATGATAATATTCAGTTATCTACATTTGAACTTCAGTATGGATATATCATAATTATTTTAGACCAGTCTTATTCATAATTCAATTATAGGTATAGAACTTTGGCATTATGGGTTATGAAATGAATAAGTTTGGCTCATAACATTGAAACCTTATCTATTTCCTAGAGGATTATTAATTATCCTAAAGCAGTATTAAGTTTACAAATCTAAATATTGTCCTATGATTAAGACTCATAGAATGTAGTGAACCTAGTTCAAAGACTCTAAATGGTCATGAGGGGCTTATTCATTTTAAAATTTAATATGAACTAAACCTATGTTGTAGCTCAAGTCATGAAGGTTTTGTGGTATAAATAAATTAATTTATTTAAAGGGTCAATTTAAGATTTAACCATGCTTAAGTGTGATTTTCAAGGCTCATGTTAATTTGATGTCAAGTGGCAGTCTGAGTTGGTAGTATTAGGTGGAAAGTTGCCAATGTTGTTTAATACGAATCATGCGTGGGATGCTTCAATATCTTGATTAGATTATAGGTGGTTCAAAGGAGATTAATGATAATGGTACATGCCTTGAATCATGCAAATTGGTAAGTATTTGGGAAGAAATGTAGTCATGACTAAATTTTAAAACATTTCTAAATGAGTTATCAAATGGCTAAATGCTTACCTTAATTTGATAATCCAAAAACATATGTGCATATAGGTATTAATAGTTAATACATGGGAATTTTTGTACAAATATCTTTATTTTTAGTTTTATTTATTATTTTGAAAAGCTCACCTATGGAAGTGACACTCTGCTAGATTGGATTTTTGGAGTTGCTTGAGGAAATTAGAGATAGGTTGTTATGAGAAAGTGTAGATAGGTACACCATGATTAGAAAATGAATAAGTTTTAAATAAATGGTTATAGTTTTCACTATGACTGGTGCATATAAGAATACATTTTTTAGAGTTTGCATGATATGGATTTTTGAATAAAATTTTGGATGAGATAATTGTTTGTTTAAAATATTTATACATGCATGGGTTTTTAGAGTATGCAAAGTTGAAGATCTTAGAGTTTTAACTTTATTCAAAAAATATTGTTTTTTTGGGTTATCACAATCATTTTTTATGCATGAGATATTTATGTTTATGGTAAGATGGTTTTTTTTTTTTTTTTTTTTTTTTTTTTTTTTTTTTTAATAAATTTTTAATGTAAACCTATTCATCTCAATTTTTGATTTAAAGCTAGGGGATTCTAAAAGATTGTCATTTTAGATGCAAAGCATGGTATTCTGAAAATGTAATGAGGATTTTCTTGCATGTATGCATATACTAGTTCTAGATTTCTATTGATTGATATTGTTATATTGGTAAATTTTTCTCATATTTTGGATTTCAAAACTATAATTTCATAAATACATGGGTTTTTTAAGGATGAGCTCTATAATGGTTTATTTTCATGAAGATATCTAACATATTTCAAAGTATTTCTTGAAATTTTGTGAAGATATTTTGTCAATCAGTTTTCATAGATAGAGTTGTTTTGCATACAATATATAAAGTTTTCTAAATTCAAAGGTTTATTTTCAAAGATATTTTTTGTGGGTTTTATTTCAAGTCATAAATATTTAGATAACATTAAAAATCAGTCAACAATTTTGGAAAAACTATGATATGTGGCTTTTCTGAGTTTCCATATGATGTTATGAGAGGAAAATGACCTTGTTAAAATAATGATGTTGCGTGGTTTATATTGATATCTCAACGTTTTGGGAATGCATGCAATTTCAAAAATGCATGTGTTGGATTTTTTTTTAAGTTTGAAGAATGGTTTTGTTATGGTATTCTGGTTATATTGATTATGATTTTGAGTTGTGGTTTCATAGATGTATGGTTTTGAAAGGTTTAAGTCTAATGTTTGAGAATGATTTTATAATGAATTTATAAGTATATTATTTTTCTAAAGATTTGACATACAGATGGAATTAAATCTATATGATTTTTCAAAATACAATTTTATGGGTTTTTATTCAAAGCCACGAATATGTAAAGAACAATAAGAGATGGTCTATATTTTTGAAAAAACTATGATATTGACTTGGAAATGATATGATATTGTTAAAATTTTATATTTTTGAAAGACTTCTATTGAAATTATTGTGATGGTTTTAGACTCTTTACAGTTTGAGAAATACATGACATGAATGGAGTTTTTTTTAGAAATATTTCTTTCAGTGATTTTGAATTGGTTTAGTTTGAAAAATATGTACAGTTGTAGTTGTGAGTGATACATGTATTTTATTTTGATATGAAATTCATACATTAAGAACAAAACTAAAGGAAATATGGTAGAATATTTTGGAAATAAAATTATTAGTATATAATTCTATTATTATGGTTTTAAGTTGGAATTTTATGAATATATTATACAATCAGAACAATTTAGTTTTAGACAGTAAAATTAATTGAATGATTATTTTTGGATATTTTTAAATTATATAAGTGATTAAGGGTTTACTATATTGAAATAAAATTGTTATTTTAGTTTCATATTTGATATATTCATGTTGATACTTCATAATATAATAATCATCTTTTGAATATATTTCAAACTGTATATAGGATGTCAAGTTGGGACCAACCAGGTTCAAGTAGGGATAATGATAATAGAGTTTGGGGGGAGGAATCAAAATTTTGGTAGTATGAATCAGGAGGCACCAAATAGGCAATTTTATAGAGGGGGTTTCAGGACTAGATGGTTTGGCCCTAGGTATGCTAGTAGAGGAGCCATAATGTCTATCCATTTTGATGTCACTAACCCTAAATTTTGGAATGTGTTGAATAATCTACCCTTTAATCCTATAAATCATAGATGTAATAGAGGTTTTCATGGTTATAGGTTTGGATCTAAATCTTAGTCCCATATTATTTCTTCCCAGCAACTATAAAATAATCCAAACCAACTGCCTATTCAATCACCCTATCCAAGAAAGAGCCCATGATGTTAATTAACCAACATAGCTAGACAATGAGATAGCCCATGCAAATAAATTTATGAATATTTCCTTACCTTCTTATTCTAATTATCCTACACCACCCTATAAAATGCCTATTACAAGGTGTAAGAAGCCAATTTTGGAAAAGCCACTGCTTGTCATAAATCCAACTACTTCTAAGAAGCATTCAATTAGTCAAGATGAATCAGATACTCCAACATAGATCAGAGTTGTGAAGTGGGTTAAGTTAAAGGCAGATGATTTTTAAAATGATTTAGGAATGAAACTAGATTAGTTTTCTATAGTTGAAATAGAATATAATGAGTTTTTGAATGAATAGGGAAAATTAGTGATAGAAGCTTTATTTGATTTTGATAACTTTTGGTTATCAGAAAGATAAACTTTTATTTTGAAGTTGAACTTTTAAGTTGTTAAGACTTAAGTACATCTTAGATTTTGATACTTTGGTTATAATATTATTAAATTACAATAGACTTTTAAATATATATATATATATATATATATATATATATATATATATATATATGCCTAAATAATTTTGATTATATGCATTATGAAATTAATATAGATAAGAATTTCATCTAACTTTCAAATTATATTATTATTTATTGAAATATGTATTTATTATTATTAATAATTGACTAAGAGTCCCCATCTATTAGGAAATACATGGTCTATATTCAAATAATTGATCCTTAAGACTTTTTAGGTCTTAACTAAATTTCAAATAATAACTATCAATTTTAATTGACTTGTAAAAGTCAATTAGTTAAGTTAATAAGTAACGAGCTAAGGTTAGTTACAAATTCTTTTCAACCAAGTTTGAAGTATAAAAGGAGATCAAGGATTCATTTTAAGGGAGAGAAATGACACAATTGAAGACTTATACATTGTAAAGCCAATCATTTATCTCTCTCTTCTATGCAACTTCTCTGAGATAAAATGACATTCTGTAGATAGACCTATGGTACTTTCTCTGATGATTAAGTATATTGCTTAGGAAATGCATGTATATCTAATTTTATAATATTATTTATAATAGATTATTTGAATTTTATTAAGTTTAACATCTTTTGATGATTACTTCTTGTAGTCCTATGTGCAAAATCTGAGTTTCAACCCAAATAATGATGAAAAATTTATTATTTGTGACATTTCATTGATCTAATTAATTTTAAAACTTATATTTTTAAGATATTTTTTAGAAAAGATGTTGATTTCTCAAATAAAATCAATCTATTTTGCTAAGATGACTCTCTTTGTTGAGACTCACACATTTTGTTTATGTTGTATTTATTTTGACTTTGACTTCTAATTTAGTTTAATATCTAATTGATCCAATTTATTTCTACTTTATTTAATTTTTTAATATAATTTGTATTTAATTTACCATCTACTTTTGATTTTCTTTATTATGTTAAGTTTCTTGTGTCATTTTAGTTTCTTAGTTTAGTTAGGTTTTAGATTAGTTTCTTTATGTTCTAGTTTAGTTTAGATTTAATTCTTTTACATTTTCTTAATTAGTTTGTTTCCTTTACTTAGTTATTTTATGTTTTTTTTTATATGATTGTTGAGTGATGTCTGCTTCATTGAGGATCTATTTATAACTGATTAATTCTTATCTTCATTTTGAATTTGTATTTCTTTTTTTATTATCTTTGTGTTATTTAGAATTTATTACAATAAATCAAGATATTACTTTGAGAATATATTATACTATTGAATCATATTTCTTTCCTTCAAAAAATTTCTTGTTCATAGGCCTTCTCTATCAGATAGGATAGATTACATATTTATATCTAAAATGATTTATTATTTGATAAGTGTATTTCTAAAATATAATAGAATATATTATCTTCAATAGCTTATTTATTATTTCTTAGAACATTTAAAAACCTCTCACATGTTTAGGATCATAATTGAATCTTTAGAACCTTAATATTAGACTGGTATGATTCCAATTTAAACTTCATAATAGGCAAAAGGGTTGATTATTTAATGAAACAATTTTCATCATCAATAAAAAGACCAGTTACAACCCCCATCATTGTCCTTCACACCTTGATTATGTGTAATTAAATGATAATGCATCCAAATATAAGTAATACAATCAAGATCAAAATGATAAACAAGATGGAAATTAGGGCACTCTCCCCCCACTTAAGAATGAAAATATTATTGTCAATAAGGATGAATTTTTATAGATTTTTAGGAACAAAATTCATGAATATCCCCATGATCATGCATAGAGTATGTAAGCCATAATGGAAATAAATAAAAAATGAAATAATTGTCAATATTCTACTCCCCTAGATAACAATATTATTACACCTACTTTGGGGGAAACTCAGCTTGTACAACAACTTATTTTAACTCAACATATTGAAAGAATTAAAACACCTCCTATGGGTAGTTCCTCCTCTCTAGATGTACAATCCCTTCTACTTGAGATCCATGATCTATAGGATAAGGTGTTACATCTTTAGTAGGGTGCTACTAGGCCATCACATGCCTTGAATTCTCATGTTCTTTTACATATAATTTTGGCATAGAACATAGAGGCAACTCCTCTTCCATGTATATTTTTGGCACCAAAGCTTACTTTGTATGATGGTAAGGGTAACTTAGAGCATCATTTAAGATCCTTTCATTTAGCACTTTTGGACTATGTGTCCATTGATTTGCTACTTAATAAGTTATTCCCATGTATTCTAAGGGGCTATGACTTACAATGGTTATATGATCTTCAAAATTATTCCATCACTACATTTAATCCATTGGAGGATATGTTTTTGAAACACTTTTTAATCAAGATAAATGATAAGGTTTCATATGCTCAAATGGCTCAACTTAAGTAAAAATCTAGTGAGCCTATAGCAAAATATATCTTGTGATATAAAACTATATTGGTAAAGATGATTAGCCCCATGGTAGATAGATAACTCCATGAAATTTTCAAATAAAGTTTACTACCAACATTGCATAAATCTATCTTATTCAAGAAGTTTCCAACATTCACAAATTTAGTAAAAGAAAGGGATGTCAAGCTTCTCTCTATGGGAAAACTAAAGTACATAATTGGATTAGATTCAAATAATAAGATCTTAAATAATCCTCCATAAAAGGAAAAACCCAATGAAAATAAGAATGATAAAAAGCCATAGTTTGTACAACTTTAGAGCCACCTCCTCACTTGGTTTTATTCACTCCTCCATGGATAGTTTTCAAAAATATTCCAGTATCATTGGCACATGTTTTATAGTAGCTCTTGGAATGTAGTGTCATACCTATTGACCATTTTTTGCATGACCAGTTTGTGTTTTCCCTTTAGCTCTTTTCATCTCTCCCTTTCTCATTTTCTATGTTTGGTCACTTTCTTTATTTTTTATCTTTTCCCTTTAGCCTCTCTTGGTTCAAGCTCTTCTCCCTTGTTATTTGTTTTTTCCCTTTGCCTTATTTTCCTTAGCCTTTCTTACCTTGCCTTCTCCCTAAGTGTCCCTTCAATTTTTTTTAAGGGCACTTTTTGTCAAAGTGACCCTTCAAAAAAAAATTGAAGGGCACTTTTGTGTCTAAGTGTCCCTTCAAAACTTTTCTTAAGGGCACCTCACCTTGTCCTTTCCTCTAAAGTGACCCTTCAAAAAAAGTTTTGAAGGACACTTTTTTCCCAAGTGTCCCTTTAGATTTTTTTTTGAAAGGCACTTTTGCCTATTTTCTCCAAGGTTATCCTTCAAGATTTTTCTCAAAGGGACCTTTGTCCATAGCCTACCCTTCAAAAAAGTTTGTAAGGGCCATTTATTTTTAAAATGCCCTTCAAATTTTTTTGAAGGGACCTTGTGCTTTTACCCGAGTGTCCTTCAGAACTTTTTTGAAGGACACTTTGCCAAGTGCCCTTCGGGAAAAGTTCTCGAAGGAAACTAATCATTGCCTAGAAGCCAAAATTTTTGAAGGAATTCCTTCAAAAAAATTATCTTAAGGAATTAATTCAAGAAAATTACCTAAAACAAAAGCCCAACCTAATGGATTTCCATGATGTGCCACAAAACATCAATTTTGATGCGGGCAACTAGTCATTGGGGTTCAAATACATGATGTGTTTTAGGACATCAAATTAAGGGTGGCTAACTAGCCATAGGGTTCACATTAGTGACATGCCATAGGATGTCAAATTTAATGTAATGAATAGCCATTGGGGTGTAACTTGGTGACATGTCACAAGAAAACAAGTTCATGCCCAAAGTCTTCAAGCAAGAAGTGAACTCACTTGGAAAACTTGAATGACTCTGTAGTGCAAATCAAGATTTATCACATGCTTGACTTATAACTTTTTATAAGTAAAGAGTCTTAAAGAACCCAAAGGAGTAAGCAAGGAGTAGAAGGACTCAAAAAACTTGAAAGGGTCTTAAGAAAATCAAAATTAGGTTTTCAAAAGAGCTTTGATTATAAAATTTTATACGCAAAAGAAATAAAAAAACCAAAAGAGAAAGGATAGGGCAAATCAGGTTTCCTGACATGCTTGACTTATGGGTTTCATAAGTAAAGCCATTCTAAAAACTGAATGGGTATAGAGTGCAAAACATAGAAGATTTCAAGAAGAATATAAGGTTCACAATAGTGATTTGAGCCATTTCTTATGGAGGGTCATCTCACGATTGGTTTTATAGTGATCATAGTCATTTCAAGAGGGCAAATCAAAGAGAAGGACAAACCCCAACTGAATGAGAGAGTAGATGGAATCAGTTTCACTAAGATGGTGATGATAAACCATTTTGGAGGATTTTATTTTAGAAACCAAGAGATCTCTCTTTTCTCCCTCTTTTTTTATAAATAGTACCCTTGGCCTCTTGGTTTATCATCCATAGATAGTATGATGAAGCCCTACTAGAATTTTTTGCCATTTTCTTTCCTTTGAGAAAAGAAGCATAAGCCTATTTTCTTTCTAAGTTTTGGGTATTTTCCTGGGCATGCAAGAGACACAAAGTGACATACAAGTGATGTTTTATCCTTATATTCTCTATCCTTCATGCTTTTTAGTAAATATTTGATCCAACAGGTCATGTAGAGTGCATTCTAGCTATATGTGATTTTTCATATGTGTAATCCTTTTTTGGACTACACAAGTTGTCTTTCCAATTATTTACCTTATGTCTCTACATTGAAATACTTATGTTGGAATCTTCTATAGGTTGAGGTATAGACTATATTCTATTGTATTGTGCATAAGTATAAGCCATACATGTTGATACTAATTCTTGGTGTATCACCATTTTAGGCTAGGCTTTTCATTTATGCAAACTTCTGACTCTTTTCATTCATACAAGCTAGTTCAACAATTTTATTACACAAAAAATCTAATACAGGGAGCTAGCCCTTTCAACCTAGAGGTTCGTTTCCACTTATACGCACACCCACAAGCCTAGAAATGTCCCAACATTTCCCAAATCTAGAGGAGGCCTAAACAACCCTCTTCTAGGGTACAAGATTTAGAGATAGTAGCTTTGGCACACCCATTAGGACCAAGTATTATTGATAAGTTAAAGTGAATGATAGTCTTGGTAAGCGTAAATTAGTATAAATTCCCCTAACCCAACATTTAGTGACTCCAAAAGGGTGTGAATCCCTAGTTCTAGATGAGGTTTTATAGATTATTATACATGGTCCTCAATATTTTTTGACCAGGCCCATTTAGCTGAAGCTCTTCCTAAAGAACAATGCCCTAAACCACTCCTATCCCTATTAAATCCTTGGCAAGGAGGTTTTTGGGAAGAAGAGGAAGAGGTTGAAGAAGTTGAAGAAGAGGAAGAAATAAAGGATCAAAAGGGAAGAAGAGAAATGGGGGAAAGAGGAGAGATAGATAGAGATGAACTCTTCCCTTATTTTAATACCCAAAACCCAATGGAGCTTCCTGCATATGATCCCATCCCTTTGAATGCTACCAAAAATCTTTCTAGTTTCAATGGGGAAGGTCGTATTACCCTATCTAAACATATTAGAGACATCTATAATTTATATAATTTCCATAATGTTACTAGGGCCAACATAGCCATTAGGCTACTTGCTATGTCTTTAAAGGAAAAGCACTTGACTGCTATATAACATTGGAGGGGGGCCACATTACAAGTTAGGATGGCTTTAGAGACCTATTGGTGACAAGATTTCAAAATAAGAGTGATCATACTTCCCTAATACATCAACTGAATGTAATAAGAAGAGGTCCAAATAAATCCATGGGAGATTTCAATGAGAGATTTTAAAGAACATGGTATAGGCTACTACCAATCATGAGACATCCTTATAGCTTTATGTTCTCAACATACCTCAAAGGGATTGGTACTGATGTTGTTATTCTGTAATCAATGGGGGGATTAACTCTTCTAGGCACATATGAGCTAGCAATTAAGACCGAGAATAACTTAATTTAGGTTAGAAGACTTCCTCCAAGAGTTTTCATGCCTTTATTGTCCCATAATTTGGTTGAAGCTCCAAGCATGTCATAATTTCCCAATGCCAATGTGAAGCCAAGAGCCTTTCCCAAGAAGGTGGATAACTTTGTGGACAAGGATGAATAAATTAGATCATTGAGAGCTCAACTCAAGCAAGTTCAATATCAATCAAGTACTCCTCCTAATACATAATACTCTCCTCAACAAGGATATAGATCTCCATCCCAATAAAATTATCAATGGAGAGGATAAAATCAACAAGGTTATAATAGGCAATCCAATAAATATAATCCAAATTTTATTCCTCTTATAAAGGTTATTGTTCCAGTTCATGCAAATCTAGTGTAAGGAGAAGATCATGTAAACCAATAGGAGTAGCCTCAAAGTCAATTTTTCACATGATGATGGAGGAACTAGCTATGCTTTGACTACACAAGAGTGATCTACTCCTTACACAATATAAGAAGAAGCATGTCCTAGCCAAAAGGATAGTCATGGAGAAGGTAGAAACCAAAGTGTGGGAATGATGAATTTTCAAGTGAAAGATGATTTTGTGTTAACCCAAGGCATGTAAATTACAACCAATAAAAGGGCCAAGAAGAGTTAATTAGGAGAATTCAAATATCCATGAATAGTTCCAAGTGATGCCTCTCCAAGGCCATAAAGCACCAATCAAAGTGTTGCACCTTCTACAAGCCATGTTCCTCAATAAAATTAGAATGTAAATGTGATTGTCAAGATTGTAACACAGCAGGATACAACTCATTTATTACCATTAAAAATGTAATAGAAAGTGAATAGTCCATATCTAAATATTATGGACTCATTAAAGAGATCTAAGACAAGAATATACATTTGGGAGGTTCTACATATACCTGGTTAAAAGGAGCTTTTACAAGAGCAGTTAACAAGCATACATGTGGCTCCTTAATCTGTAAAGCATCATAGTGTGGCTCTAAAAAATTCTCTAAATCATCTTTTTGATCCTTATACTAATAATGAAAACCCTCCACCCTTCTACCTCACACTCTTTATGGGAGATAAGTTGGTCCATAATTGTATTATGGATAATGGAGCAAGCACTACTATTATGCCTAAAGTAGTGGCTGACAAGCTGGGTTTGAAATATGAACCACATAGTAAAGGCATGTTGCATCTAGATCTAATTCCAACAAATATGGTAGGATTGGTCAAAGGTTTGAAAGTTTTTTTACATGGCTACCCAAGCTTCCCTATCATGTAAGATATTATAGTGGTGGACCTTTGAACACACTTTACTATATGCTTGTCTAGGGACTTTATGACCAAGATAGGAGGATACCTTTCTACTAACTAGTCCTTTATATATTTTAATAGAAGGTATGGAACCAAGGTAATCATAAGGACTTATTCCTTAGCAAGGTTCCATATTGAGCCATACTTGGAGACAATGATAAATCAAAATTATCTAATTTGCAAAGAGGAAGAAATAGTCCTAGATGGTGAAACATCATCTCCTCTTGAAGGTATTTCTAACCTCTATATTGACAAGTAAAACATTTAAAAATATGGCTTGATATTTACAATTTCATTGAGGAAACTGATTTGGTAGTTTATTGCACGCATGAGGAGAACGTCCCAATTCCTTCACTCACCAATGAAGATCATGAGCTTGATGACATGTGGGAAATGTTATTTAATGGTTCAAGGAGAAAAGTAGGTGCAGGAGCTGGTGTCATATTGGTTTCTCCATGAAATAATTGTTACTACTCTTCTTATAGGTTTCACTTCAGTTGAACTTATAATGTGGTAGAATATGAAGGCTTAGTTCATGGTCTCTAATGGGCAAAGAAGAGAGGAATCGAGATTTTAAAAGTCTATGGAGATATTAAGTTGACCATTCATCAAGTAAGAAGTCAAGCTACAGCCAAGAACCCCTTGATCAAGTCCTACAATTATAGGGTATAATATCTACTTGAAGATTTTGATGCTTTCAACATCTAGCCCATACCAAGAGACTTGAACAAACACATTGATAAATTGGTTGTATAAGATCACATTTTGACTCAGCTACTAATGTTGAACAAGAAAAGGATCAATCCCATATTAAGATCATTGTGAGACCTTCCATTCTAGATAATAAAATGTCATGACAAGTTTTTGAAATTGATGATCACATTGCACACTTATTGTAAAATGAGGCAGGCTTCTCTTCAAGAAATCAAAAGAATTTGAATGATCATTATAAATATCAAATTATACAGCTGAAGACAAATAAAATACCTAAGGGGACTGATTACCTTGGAGAGTGTCTTCAATGAGGATGATCAAAATAAGAACCAAAGGATGATCATATCAACAAAAGAAGATAACTATAAGAGTTCTAATTTTCAAAGACAAACTTTTGAAGATTGGCAAGGTTTGTTCTCAACTGGAAAGGCAAGATTTTATTACATTATGAAAAGAGTTTCACGACATCTTTGCCTAAAAGTAAAAAGACTTGAAATTATTTTATCTAAGTCTAGCTCATCATACCATTGAGTTGGATCATGGAGCTAAACTTGTAATACAAAAGCAAAGCCTATCAACCCCTAGGTAGAAGAACTCATGAAGAAAGAGATGACCAAATTGATTGATTCTAGGATTATCTTCCCCATCAAGCACTCAACTTCGATAACTAACCTTGTGCCAATTTTGAAATAAGAATGGATAAATTAGACTTTATGTGGGCTTTCATGATCTAAACAAAGTGTCTCTCAAGGATCATTATCCACTCCCTTCCATGGAACAAATTTTTTAGGTTATTTCAAGTTCTCAACATTTCTCACTTCTTGATGGTTTTTCAGGTTATAATCAAATATTGGTAAATGAAGAGGATCAATTCAAGATAGCCTTCACCACCAAGTGGGGGGGCTTTGCCTAAGAAGATTGCATTTGGTTTATCCAATGTTGGAGATACATTTCTAAGGGCAATGGAGATGGCTTTCAAAGGTTTTATCAATAAGTTTTTGCTTATTTACCTTGATAATATAACCATTTTTGCAAAGGATGTTGTTCATCATATGAGACATCTAAGTCAAGTGTTTGAGAAGTGTAGATAGTATGGCATATCCCTCAATTCAAAGAAGTGCATCTTCATTGTCTATGAAGGTAAGATTTTGGGTCATGTTGTTTCAAAATAAGGCCTATCTATTGACCCCAAAAATATTGAAGCTATTCTAGGCTTGTCTTTTCCTCAACACAAGAAAGGGTTGTAAATTTTCTTGGGAAAAATAAAATTTGTAATGAAGTTTATCCCAAAATTTGTGACTGTGGTAAAGCCTCTCACAACCATGCTAAAAAATAACCAAGTTTTTACTTTGAAAAAGGAAGGGAAAGGTATCTTTGAGGCAATCAAGCAATAAATTTTAGCATCTCCCACTCTCTTAAATCTAATTTTTTCTAAATATTTCATTCTTTATACTATTTATAACCTTGACACAATCTCAGCTGTGCTTATGCAAAATAATGATGAAGATGTTGAGTAGCCAATTGCTTTCTTTAGCCAAGGCTTAGAAGACTACAAAGTGAGATATTCTTTTATTGAGAAGAAATCTTTAACTGTCATTAGAAGATTGAAAAAATTTAGGCATATGGTTTCCAACAACAAGATCCATATCATGGTTTCCCATCCTAGCACCAATGAGTTTCTCCTAAGCAATGATATTAATGAGAAGAGAGCTAGATGGATCAAAAAAGTGATGGAATATGACATTGACATCAAGGTAACCAGCTTGGTAAGAGGAAGAGGTTTGTTGAACACTTAGCATCTGAATTTCAAGATTCAAAAGAGAAATCCTTGGTAGATTAAGTTCAAGACCATCCAACTGATTAAATACAAAATCAAAGTTAGACAAAGGACATCATTGGTTTTCTTCAAAATGGTGAGTGTCCCAATGTCTTGAACAAATATCAAAGAAGGTATTTTAGGGCTCAAATTTATTACTTAGTGTCTTGTGGATGATATTCTCTTTAAGAAGAATGTGAGAAATGTGTTGCTAAGATGAATTAATAATGAACAATTTTATATGCTACTAGAAAAGTTCCATAATGGTGTAGATGGTGGTCACTTATCTCTTAGAACAACAACTACAAAAATAATGAGGGTTGGTTACTATTGGCCTAGTCTTTTTAAGGATTATTATCATTAGGCTAAGGTTTATCCTCAATGTGATTTATTTTTTGATAAACAAAATCTTGTTTCTCTTCCATTAAATCCTATCCAAGTAGACTATCCTTACATGCAATGGGGCCTTTACTTCATTGGCATGATCAAACCTCCATCAAGTGTTGGACACAAATGGATATTAATTGCTATAGACTACTTCATAAGATGGGTAAAGGTTGTTTCTTTGAAGGAAGTAAATGAAAATGCCATCTTGGAGTTCTATGACAACATTGTAACAAGGTTTGGAGCTCCTCATGTCATCATCTTAGATAATGCACTTGCTTTTATAAGTGCTAAATTTTTTGATTGGGTAGCAAAGAGTGGAGTTCATTTGAGTACCTCATCCAACTACCATCCTCAAGGTAATGGATTGGTTGAGTCTACCAATAAGAACCTCATCAATATCATCAAGAGGACGTTTGAAACCAATCAAAGAGTATGGCATAACAAGCTAAAGACAACCTTATGGGTAGATAGAATCACTCCCAAAAATTCAATTGGTAATTCTCCCTTTATACTTGTTTATGGGAGAGAAGCTAGGCTATCCATATCACAAGAGCTCCCTACCTTAGAACTTTTACAATAGCTATAATTACTTGAAAACACTCCCATGGAGGTCATATTGACAAAATTAATGTAGCTAAAGGAGGCAAGAGATGATGCACACAAAGCTTTGGAACACCATCAAATTCTCATGAATAAATCCTTTGATAAAAGGGCAAGGGAAAGAGTGTTAAAAGAAGGTGACTTGGTCTTGAAATGGGATGAAGATAGAGTAAAACTAGGAAAACATAAAAATTTTGATACTTTGTGGAGTGGTCCTTACATCATCAACAAGTGCAAGCAAAGAAACTCCTTTTAGCTATCCAAAATGGATGGATAAGAGCTACCTATTCAGGTGAATAGAATACATTCAAAGTCTTACTTTTGACCCTTTCTGTCCATGTCTTGTATATACCTTGTTTTGATGTGTTTCCTTTATTGTGTTGTTTTACCTAAGTGTTTTGGAGCATAAGTGTTTCCCTTTTAGGTGGTTTCTTTCCTTTTGTTAGCTATACATTGGTTTCTCTAGCTTGTGTGTTTGGCCATGGCTTTTTATATCAAGTCTTGTTTTCCTTGTGTGACTCTATGCCCAATGGAAGGATTTAGGTGACTGATCTTATGACATAGTGAGCATGTCTCTCCTAGAAATTGTCATAATGTTAAACATTTTTTACATGACTAGTTTGTGATTTCCCTTTGGATCTTTTCATCTCTCCCTTTCTCATTTTTTGTGTTTGGTCAATTACTTTATTGTTTGTCTTTTCCCTTTGGCCTCTCTTGGTTGGGGCTCTTCTCCCTTATTCTTTGTTTTTTCCCTTTACCTTGTTTACCTTAGCCTTTCTTTCCTTGCCTTCCCCCCAAGTGTCCCTTCATATTTTTTATGAAGGGCATTTTTTGTCCAAGTGACCCTTCAAAAAAGTTCTAAAGGGTAATTTTGCATCTAAGTGTCCTTGTAGAACTTTTTCAAAAGGCACTTCACCTTGTCTTTTCCTCCAAGGTGACCCTTTAGAAAAAGTTCTAAAGGGCACTTTTTGCCCAAGTGTCCCTTTGGATTTTTTTGAAGGGAACTTTTGCCTTTTTTCTCCAAGGTTACCCTTCAATATTATTCTTGAATGGCCCTTTGTCCATATCGTACCCTTCATAAAAGTTTCAAAGGGCCCTTTGATCATAGCTTGCCCTTCGAAAAAAGTTTTGAAGGGCCCTTTATCCATAGCCTACCCTTCAAAAAAGTTTTAAAAGATCATTTACTTTGTAAATGCCTTTCAAAATAGTTCTAAAGTGACATTTCCTTTGGGAATACCCTTTGAAAATTTTAGAAGGGACCTTGTACCTTTACCTAGGTGTCCTTTATAACTTTTTTGAAGGACACTTTCCCAATTGTCCTTTGGGAAAATTTACCAAAGGAAACTAGCCATTACCCATAAGCCAAAATTCTTGAAGGAATTATGTTAATAAAATGGCTTGAAATAATAAACCTGACCCAATGGATTCCCATGACGTGCCATAGAATGCCAATTTTGATGTAGCCTACTAGTCATTAGGGTTCAAAGACATGGCATACCATAGGATGTCAAATTCAAGGTGGCCAACTAGTCATTGGGTTCACATTGGTGATGTGTCATAGGATGTCAAATTTAAAGTAAGGAATTATCCATTGAGGTAAAACTTGGTGACATGCCACAAGATGTCAATTTAATGCCCAAAGTCTTCAAGTAATAAGTAAAGTCATTGGGAAAACCTAAATGACTCTAGAGTGCAAATCAAGATTTATCACATGCTTGACTTATAAATTTTATAAATAAGGAGCCTTAAAGAACCTAAAGGAGCAATAAAGGATTAGAAGCAATCAGAAAACCTAAAAGAGCAAGGATAGGGAAATTTAGGTTTCCCAACATGCTTGACTTATGGGTTTCATAAGTAAAGTGATTCAAAAAACTTGAATGGGTCTACAGTGCAAAACATAGAAGCTTTCAGAAAGAATCTAAGGTTCACAATAGTGATCCAAGCTATTTATTATGGACGGACATCTCACCATTGGTTTTTTAGTGATCTTGGTCATTTCAAGAGGGTGAATTAAAGAGAAGGAAAAACTCCAACTGAATGAGAGAGTAGCTGGAATCAGTTTCACCAAGATGGTGATGACAAACCATTATGGAGGCTTCTATTTTGGTGCCCAAGATTTTTCTTTTCTCTCCCTCTTTTTCTATAAATAGGACCCTTAGGATCTTGTTTTATCATCCACAAATAGTATGGTGAAGATTTTCAAGAATGTTTTTCCATTTTCTTGCCTTTGAGTAAAGAAGCATAAGTCTATTTTCTTTCTAAGTTCTAGGCATTTGCCTAGGCATGAAAGCGACATAGAGTGACATCAAGTGATGTTTTATCCTTATATTCTCTATCCTTCATTCTTTTAATCAAAGATTAGATCTAACAGGTTATGCAGAGTGTATTCTAGCTATATGAGATTTTGTATATGTGTATTCCTTTTCTAAAATATACAAGTTGTCTTTTTAGTTATTTACCTTATGTGATCTCATTAATTTTATCTATACATCAAATTAATTATGTTGGAATCTTCTAGAGCTTAAGGTATAGACTATATTCTAATCTATTATGCATAAGTATAGGTCATATATGTGGATACTAATTCTTGGTGTATCACCATTTTAGACAAGGCTTTTTATTTATGCAAACTTCTGAATCTTTTTATTCATACAAGCTAGTTCGGTAGTTTTATTCCATAAAAAAGCTAATACAGGTAGCTATACCTTTCAACCTAGAGGTTAATTTCCACTTATAGGCACACCCACGAGTCTATAAATGTCCCAACATTGCCCAAATCTAGAGGAGGCCTGAACAACCCTCTTCTAGGGTACAAGATTTGGAGACAACAATACCTCTCCCTCTCATCAAAGAGGTTGATATGAAAAGGCCTATTATAAATAATAATGATTCTAATGAATTTTACAACTATCATAAGGTAAAAGGACACACTACAAAAAAATGTAACACTTTGAAACATAAGATATAGGATTTGATAAAGGCCAACATCATTGATGTGGGTACACCTATACATGCACCTAAAGTTCAACAAATGGAAGATAAGGTAATGAAAATATTTTTAGATACATTTCTAAAACATACAACTAATGGTGCAAGAGGCACTTTAGATATTCACTATATATATTGGGCACATCCACCATCAATAAATTATCACACTAATATAGAGAATGTACACAACCTACATATTATCATTAGTGTGTATCATACTATAGTGCTAGTTAGACCACTCATCACTTTCTAAAATTAGGAGATTGTTAATGACAATTTAGATTTTTATGCACTCTTTATACAAGCCTACATTAATCATCATCCTATTCAAAGTGGTATGGTTGATAATGGGTTAAGTATTAACATGTGAAATATCACACTTGTACAACATTTGGGTTATTCAAAGTAGGACATTTATATAACTGACACTTATATTTATGGTTTTAGTGGCCATGTTCAAATCTCCATTGGGGAGATTATTCTTCCATTACATGTTAGACCAGCTCATGTGGCCACTAGATTCTTAATAGTACCTAGTGTAGGCACATTTTAAATGTTATTGGGTAAGCCATGGATATAGAAACTTTGATCCATTACATCCATTATTATCAGATGCCTCAAGTATATGAATGTTAATCAAGTGCTTAAAGTTGAGGGTATTTCATATGAGTATCCTTTACCTATCTGATAAGAAGTTAAACCACAGTTATAAGATATGATTATGAGCATATTTTCCATTAGTACACCACATATTTTAATTGAGCCACTAGTGCAAGTAAGGTCTACTTGTATAGTGTTACTACTTACACATACTTTCTCACAAAGACCCTTATTATAGAAACCCCTACATTAGAGATATGTTGTATATTCTAGAGAACCTCTCTCTACCCCTTTCATTCTAATATTAGTGTTATTGAGTTCCCAAGGTTCCCAACACATGGCACCCATGCCAACTACAACATATTTTACCATATGGGTCCCTAAGACCACTATAATTTATAGGGTACCCAAGTTAGCTTCATGGATTCCTATCACCACTCCACAAGCAGTGTAAGCTATAAATCACTTATCACATTAGGATTTGGGATCTTAGTTACTTTTTCACATAGCACACAAAATTATTATTCCATTATTTGACATAGGACACCTTGATAGTGAGTCTCTTGTAAGACTCATTGATTAGTATGTTCGTACCTACTTGAAAATAGTTTCACCTATTCTTACTCCTTGTATCTAGTTTCATTTTAATGTTTCTTGTACATAGTTTGTCTAGAGAACACAAAAACATTCAATTATTTGCTCATAAAATAAAAATTATAAATTTTATGAATTTTCATGTTTACACTTCCTATACTTATTTGGTACTACATATGCTAGATATCTTAGTATAGTCAATTTTTATCACACATACATGTTTAACTTATTATTTTTGAGTATTTTTAGATACTCATAAGACCCAAGTCCACTACACATATTCATATTTACTACTATCTACCCATAAGGGGCATATGAATAGATACACATATTCCTCATTTGATACATTCATCCATTTGTGGAAATATTATACATAGTTATGATCATCAGGTTATACCTTTCTATACTCCGTATCACATATTTAATATTTTTTATATCTTGATATTGATCAACATACACTACTCATATTTTTTTACTAACTAATACTAATCTAGACACAGTTTATGTACATCTTCACATTTATATAGATTTGTAATACATATTCACACATACTTCATTTCTAGCTTTCTTAGTTTAGACTTGATTATCTCTCTCTACTTCTATATCTATTAGAGGGCAATTGAATATGCCTTTGTTATATATCTCTACACCACTTCCTTTCATTTTATGTATGATTTAGACATGTTCCCATGGACTTATGTACATTTCCTTGATTATGTAAATGGACATTTGGACATGTCCTTCCATGTGGATCTAATCTAGCTTGCTTGATCTTTGTGTATGTGGAAATTTGAACATGTCTTGTATGTCTTACTTTCTTAGATCTAGCAACATGTGCCCATGTCCCTTGTATTGTGACCCCATGGCCTACTTTTTATACCTCATGTGTGTTGTATATATGCTTTAATGTCTGTGTCATGGTCATGACACATGTATCTTGCTTATTACACACTTCAGTTTTAGATGCCATAAGGGACATGTATATCCCCTCTTCCTTGGGTACCTTGATGGACATCATGCTCCATCCCCCTAGTTAGTTAGTTTATTTCTCATATTTATTGTTCATATACATGTTTACATTATTATATCTATCTTGAAAAACTTATTAACTCTATATTTAATGTAGATCATACATTCTAATTTATGCTCATATTATCTTACATTTTGATGTCATGTATGTACATTATATTGGTTTATTACTCATGAATCATATATGCTTCAGCGAACACACATCTTGTAGTGATTTTATTTTGAGGAAAATTCTTGTATAGATTAAATAAATCTCTTCAAAAGAGGGGGCATTCATAGATATTTGTCACTTATATTATCTATTTGAATGCACTCAAAGTATAGGTTTCAACACATAGGCACAAAATATTAAAATTAGTTTCAGGAAAACAAAGTGGGAAATAATCACACAGACTAGTTTAAATTTCACAAAAATTAGTACGGTTAGATATTAGTTCCCAAAGTAGGACACTAGAACCACCATTTTTATTGTTTAGATATGGCACCATTGTCGAATAGCCTCATTTTTGGTAAATTCTAGATTGGCTATAAAATTATAACATCTAAAGTCTAGGTTTGCATAAGTTCAATTATAGATTACTAGTTTTTATTTAGTTTAACATAGATTCATACCATTTTTCTTAGATTAGGGGCATCATGAATGGCATTATCATTTTTGTTTCCATTTTAGGTACTTAGATATAGGTTATTACAACTCAATACATAATCCATATGCATAGATATTATATTTGGAGGTATGTGTGTGGCACATTATTTTCATATGCTCAATTTTTCTCTAGTTGATCAGATGGAATGGTAGACTTCATGTCATTGTCTATGTTCTTAATCTAAACACCATTTTCACTAACACAATCTAGTCACCATTTACACCATCATAGTTTAGATTTGATGCCTTACTATATTTTCTATGGTTGGTATTTTTGTGTGGCCTAGAGCTATTTTTACATTTTAGAGTGTCCATGTAGTCCATAATCATTTTACATAATTTCAATTACATCACATGTTTTTAGTTTTAGATACACATATTACACATGGGTAGGCAATGATGTGGTGATAGTCTATTTGAGTTCTTGAGCCATCTACATGAGAGGGTTAGACATGCCATCAATCTAATCTAAGATATTCATAGGTCATGATCTACCAAATAGGGATGAGAAATGATGGATTTAAGTCTATCTTGGGTTCTTGAGTCACCCACACATGGGAATTGAGTAAGCCATTCAACTTAGTCTAATTTATTCATCAATTGATCATTAGCTAAATATACACACATGATTTTACCATGTTTTAGCATTATTTTCATATCTCTTATATCTTTACTCAATTTTGTCTTTTGATATTGATATCTCTTAAGGACTAATCTATGCATGTTTCATTTTAGGATATATAATGGAGTACACTTCACTCAGATCAAGATTCGTGGGCTTCACCTTTTAGGTAAGTATAGGTATGTTTATTTTCCTTTATCCTAGTATTTTCACTTTGATTCATTTCTAGAATAAAGGGGAGAAAATGTAGTCATCTAAAAATGTGACTTGAGTGCTAAGACTATTACTTGAGACCACCTATCTATGGCTTAGTCCCAAATCTATCTTAAGGCCTATTAAGACATTTATCTAGCCTTCATGTGGAAAACACACATCCATAAACATCCCTAAAGTAGTCTTAGACCCTCAATTTAGCATCTTGGCCCCTAGTGCCTTACGTTATCCTAATTGGACATTATTTTCATAACTTTGACAATAGTGTCAATAACACTAGTGTCCCAATTTGGGTGTTATTGTTATTTTCATACCTTTTATCACTAGTAGATATCTTTTCAAATAAAAAACCACCTAGGGTTAGAATAGACCTCTTTCAAGACCCACACAAGCACTATAATAGTATATATACATGAATTCTATCCCTTTATTCGGTTGATGGAAATCAGATTCAACTAACACAAACTAGCTCAAAATAAGTTGTGCATAATAAATGTTATCAATCCCTATTCTATATTACTTCTACATATAATCATCTACAACCATCCCAAGATTATAATACATATATTTACATTCTTCATCATTAATAAAATATTTCAAATGAGCATTCTTACTTGTTTTATTTACACTTGAACCAACATTTAGGTGGGGTAAACTACATCAAACTTGATCCCTCTTCAAAGTATTGGTATGTAAGAAACTCCCATCATAGTGGGGTTTTGAATATGTCCAACCTAACCCACTAACATCACACTATTATACTTGTTATAGTTAGGTTCCATAAAAACATGGAGGTCTAGGGTTTACATCAAAAATTAGTCAAAATAGGTCATCAACATATAATCATAACTTGTGCACATAAGAAAAATCATAGAAAACTTAGACACAGGTGTACCTAGAATCTTGGAGTAGTCTTGGATAGAGGAC
Organism: Torreya grandis; assembly: GCA_037957365.1. NCBI lineage: Eukaryota > Viridiplantae > Streptophyta > Pinopsida > Cupressales > Taxaceae > Torreya > Torreya grandis. The sequence goes on along the minus strand of JARHVA010002012.1, from coordinate 2,025,537 downwards.
ACTAACACCAAAAGGAGGACACCAGTGCTATTGGTATTACTATCCAATTAGGGCACTATTATTTAGGAAGGGTTTTGACACTTGGATCCTCTCTGTGATACTTAGATTATCTCTGGTCCTAGTTTTTAGACTATACATCTTCTATCTTAGTTAATTTCAATCTAAGTACTTGTTTACATCATTTTTTTTTTTTAAAAAGGTCAAACTAGGTCAATTATATTACAAATCAATGGTTTCATTTATTGCATATTTTAGACCCTAATTTATAATACTCAACCCCTTTAAAAACTTATCACTTAAACTCCATAACCCTAAAAATTTTAATTATCACCATAGCTAAAGGGACTCTAATAATTTCTCATTATATCTTAATTTAACTCCAAATTGGGTCTAGATAAAGTGGTTAAAATATTGGATTTACTTGTGGAGAAAGACTTATTCTCCCTCTCTAACTCCAACATTCACCCAATTTATTTTGTTAATGATGTCATTATTTTAGAACACCAATCTATTATATTTTTCATTAAATAGAGATCCCCTCAAATAAAATAAACTAAGACTCAATACTACCTCAATAACTAGCATCTTAAGCATGAGATAATTGTGGGACATATCAAGTAGATTTGGGATGTAGTACCCAAACCCTTAGGAGATACAAGCTGTAATAATTGGTGGGATGATGCCATTAATCATAATACCTAATATTTATGTATATATGGACAGATGTGGCACCATTTTGAGCTTTAACTTAAGTTTTTAGGACCTTGATAGTGGTAGATTTGATATCCCTAGCCTAATAGGGCATGGTTGGACAATGGGATGGTGAGTCCATATACCTCACTATGATCATTAATAGAAGCCTAGGTATGATAAATAATACTACTTATTGAGATACACCCAATAGATAGGGTGCCTCAATACTTTAGCATTCCTTAAGTGGGGAACCTTCCCATACTAGTAATAGTGTACAAAGGATGTGAGAGGCATAGGTGGGAAAATTGGGGTAGATAGCATGTCCCTTACTTATATGATATTTTCCTATCACTCAAGTGGATCATCTGAGAGTTTCATAGGGGTGAAATATTAGGAAACTCCCATACCACCACCACTACAATAGGACCCCACTCAACATGATCTCATATAGCAAAAATGACAAGTAGGTGGAGATGATGAGGGTCAAAATTATATTAATTTGGATGAGGACCTTGATTTGGATGAGGATAATGATGATAAATATAAATCTAATCTAGATTGGAATGAGAGTAAACCTAGATAAACTATTAATCTATGTATTTTATTCTATTACATACATTTTCATTTTAGATTCAATTACTTAGTGATTTACTACTTTGATTTTTATATGACAAGATCTAACATAAATGCTTCTATTTTATGATTATAGATACCTTGTCTAAATGGAAGACCATAATGAAGGACACCCTGATCAACCTTTTTCAACTACGCATTTATATGGCTAGAGATGAGCTGATGTAGATCCTAGATTGCCTGATAGGATAGGTTGGCATAATGATGTCTTCACTCCAACCTATTATGCATCTATGATGATAACTATATTTTGAGTGTATAACATTATTATAGAATCAATATATTACAGATCAAAGGCCCTAGTGGACATAATTTTATCTAAAGGAGTTTAGGATTCTTCTAGTAAATGGGGAGGAGGCACAATCTCATGGGGAGGCACAAATGGGAGGAGAAATAGGATCCCTCAAGATGTAGAGATAGTTTCCTAGGGAATTTATAGTAGGATATCACATATGAGTCATATCCCCCATAATTATACAATATTAGATCCCTCTCAGAGGAAGATGATACTATATTAAGCTATTTAATATATCAATACATATTATACACTTTCTTTTTTATTTTAAAGATCATTAGACATATTATCCATCTATAGAGGTGATTAAAATAGAAACCTATGTCATACAATTTTGACATTTATTATTATATATGGATATAGTTTGGTTTACATTTTCTATTTTTGCTTCTTAGTTTATGCACTTTAGATTACTAAGAATGTGATGATATACCATGTATCTCTCTATTTTTGATAAAATGATTTGGATAATAATAGGATATGTGAAAAAATATATATGAAAATGATGTAATATGATGGATATATACTAAAATAATAATGTGATAACAACTTATTTGTAGGTGATGACCCTTTACATTTAACACATGACTTTATAATTTGTAGAAGGGGAATGAAAATTGGAGATAGGATAAATGTGAGATGATAAAATATGAAAACCATGAATCAAATTTTCATAGGAAAAAGGAAGATGACCCAATCCATAAGAGAAAATGGTATAATTTACTTATTGATAGACTTACAAAATAATAAATTTATTGGCTTCATCTAGATATAACTATCCATGACAAAATTAGTGAGTGGGATAAAGATACCATTATCAACATAGACATGCAGATAGGATTTTTGAAGAATTTTTAGACAATTTTAATTTAATGATGATTCTAAATTTAGATTTTAGTTTTCCTCATGATCCCATACACCTAGTCTCATGTGACAAGGAAGACATATGGGCTCATTACCAAAGGATAGATGTAGGTGAGTAAGGGGCATCTCTCCTGTTAACCCCATACAACTAGTAAGATGCGAGGGATCACCATTGAATGTTAACAAGGGTGAGAGACATGGAATTTATTTTTGATGTTGCATAATATTTTTATACGTTTTTTTCTATTTCAAGGACTTTACCCCCAAATATTGGCCCCATAGAACTAGTAAGATGTAAGGGCTCATTATTGAAGACCAAGATAGGTGAATAAAATTATCTATAATTAAAGATGCTAATGTTTTTATTTATAAGGAACAATATAGGAGATTTTGTCATGGAAAAAACCCTCTACTAGTCTATAGGCTATCATTTTTTGAGTTTCACAAGAAGATACATGTAAAACATGTGTACTATACTTTTAAATACTAAGTAAAGAACCAATATAATGTTTATTTTGAAAATGTTCTCTATGGGATAATATGGCAATGTGAAAATGGAATATATGATATGCTACATAAAATTTAGATACAATGCAAACTAATAATGAAACAATCACCAAACATAAGATCTAATATGCAATGAGGGAAATATGACATGTAATGACTAAATATATAAATTATTTAGGTGTAAAGAGTTCACATATTCACTAAAATCCTTTCCATCTAAATTAAATAATGAATAGGCTTCATTATTAAAATACAAATTCACTAGGTAAGGGCGTAACTAGTTAGGTCTTAACTTCTGACCTTCTCATTTTATCTTGTTAATGTGGATATCAATACTAAGGACAAGTTCTCCTACATGTATCAAAATATCATGAACACTTTTATTATATTGTCTACCCATGCGATCTACATATGTAACATGGTTTTGTGTAATAAAAAGTCATCATTCATCTAAAGTCTCAAATTCATCTAGTCATGCATTTATATATTTCCCTTGGTCAAGAAACTTTAGAGAGAAATAAAATTTATATGTATTTAAAATCAAGAGGTAAAATAGCTTCAAATCTAAACACAAATGAATACATGGTTACCCTCGTAGAAATTTTAATGTTGGATATATATTCCCAAAGTGATTGATAAAGCTACAAGTGCCAATCCCATCTAGAATATTTGACTATTTTGACTAAGATCAACTTTAGGGTTTTAATGGTGGATTCATCATGGACATTATCTTATGGTGAATTTCTTACACTGCTTTTCACATATCAAGGTTTTTAAAGGGATATCTATTATCTATTATGATGATTTTAGAACTCCGAGTCAAAAAATGATCTAATTAAAAATAAATTTTAGAATGATTGAACTAGTAAAGTTGTAAAGGAATTTTTTCCGCCCACTTAGTGAAATATTTAGTGGTTGTGATAATAAAGTGATGACCATCTTAAGAAGTAGTGGAAAGTTTACCTATCATATCTATACCCCAAGTGAAAAAGGGCCAAGGAATAACAATATGTTATAGATCTTGAGGAGGAATGTGGATATTATAAGAGAAGTGTTGGAACTTCTCACATTTACTAACATATTTGATAGGATCATGTTCAAGATTTGGCTAGAATTATCCCATTTTATGTTTTTTAAAGTAGTCATGTGGCCACCAATATGACTACCAAAAACCCTATTATGACAATGGAAGAGGAACCTTTCTAACTCCTTTTGGTATACACATGTTAGAATCATGCTATAAAAAACATTTATGGTAGATAGCCTTGTCTAAAATGATTTACTTAGAAGTATGATCAAGGTACATCAACTTAAGAGACTCTATTTTGTAAATTTTGTCAATATTGGTCTTAAGTAAGATTTGAATGCCATAATAATCTTGTATATACTTAATTTTTGTCTTAAATAGTTCATATTTATGTGTTAAAAGTTTATTTAGGTTATTATGGAGGTTTAAAAATCAATAGGTTTTCAAATCTCTATAATTTAGAGCTTCTTTGTCACTTTCTCGTTGAAATAGAGAATTCAAAAATTTGAATATGTAATATCCTTTTTAGGGTGTTTCTCATTAGTGAAGAAAATTTAATGTCATTATATTATTATTAAGGTTATATTTTGGTCCTATAAACTTTAGATAATGTTTTTAATGTGTTACTCATGTTTAGACCATGTATGGCCAAACTTATAAGAGTTAAGAATTAATTGGCCAAAGTTGGCAAAGTTGAGAGAGAAGTGGAACTAAATGTTATTTGAATAAAAGTTGATAAAATTAATAGATACATGTAACTATATGTAAATGTGTTTGGATTATAAGATATGAAATATGTATATAAAAAAACAACTCCAAGAAACTAAAGAAAAGGAGAGAAAGTTCTGAAAATTAGGGTTTTAAGAGGCTGTGTAATGTTTTTCAATAAGAAATCAATGGAAATAATGTTTTATTGAGTTCCTTACTAAAAATTTCAAGAATATATCAAAAATAAGTTGGTTATTTATTATTTTAAAACTATATTTTTTATTTGGAAGGGTACTTTAGCATGTTACAGGCTTAAAGAACAAAATAGGGTTCTTGTAGTCAACAAAATCTACAAGTACAATCAAGAAATAAGTTGTTATATCCACTTTTAGAAATTTGTAAATGATTTAAATTTATTTAAAGAATATATATTATTGGTAATAACATTTATTAGTTAAATAATTATAAAATAATTTATAAAATTCAAATTAGGCCTTTTTAAATGGTCTCAACCTCACTTAGAAAACTAGGGTTTTTATAGCACTAAAACATCCATATCTCAAAAAATAACCATGAAAATTGGATAAATTTTTTGAATAAATTAATATTTATATTTATAAAGTTTTAAAAGTGATTTAAATTTATTTTATAGGTTTTTATGTTAAGTTATAAGTAAAACTCAGACATGTGGTCTTAAAGAAAAGACTAAATCCCTCTTTACAACATTAAAATAAAATGAACACTCCAAATGAATTGAAACATTGTATACAAGTTTATTATTATTTACATGAATTTTTAAAAAAAATTAAAATTTATTTTACTTCTTAAGAAAAATTTATCCTAAAAACAATGTCACCAAGCCTAATTCTTAGGTCTAAAAAACCCTATTTTAGCATATTTATAATTTTCAAGCTATAGTTAAGGAAAAGATCAATATGAAGGGTTGAAATAACACTAATTAAGTGTGATAAAAGTTTATATATAAAAAATATTCCTTTTTTGTTTTCTTTTTTTATTAATTAGGCTTGTATACCTATTATCTCATTGAAGAAGGCTACAAGTTGACTCTCTTTTTGACCATCTCCATCAATTTTGGTATCAGACCTCAGAAGATGATTGAGGAGAGGAATATTAATTTTAAAAGTGACCTAAAGAGGAAATTATTTTCAATAAATATATTTAAATCAAGTGGTGAATAAACTTATAGGAGAGTTTGCATTAGGGGGTGAAACAGACACTTGCAGGGATGGCATTCAAAAGAAGAATGAAGATGGCATTCAAAGAAATAAGAAAATGTTAGATAGGAATATAAATATTAGTAGTATTTATGGAAGATTTAATTAATATAATTTCATGGTTGGATTCAATAGAGTTTGCATAGAGAAAAGAGGTAACAACAAGTAACATGAATGCCATAAAAGAGTTATTGTTGTAGGTAAAGGAAGAATAGATGGTTAATATGGAACTTATAAAATCCAATAATTTATTTAAATAAAATAAACATGTAATTTATGAAGAAAATTAGGTTTATAATTTCTCATGTGAATAACCTAAGGCATATTTTCAAAATAGTAATGAAGAAGAAGTTGAGTATACATTGTTTATCAAGCAAGGACAATAATTGAAAACTTTAAGTCTAAGCTATCTGATTTGAAATTTGAAATTGAATATTTACTAGATTATTTTTTTATCATAATAGATGATGTTTTACCAAGTAATATTTTTTCAAAATAAATTTACATGGAAGGAAATGAGAAATAAAATAATTATGAATAGTCCATAAAGAAGAATATAGATATGCAAAAAGAGATAGATGTTTCCATAGAGGAGTTGTTAAAGATAATAAAATAAGATAAAAATCAAAAAGCATTATAGGAAATTAAAGATAACATTAAATGAGTCCAAGGTGTATAAGTGGTTGAAATTGAGAATAAGGATTAGTTATGAAATAAAGTTGAAATCAGAGTTCTATACGAAGAAAAGATAGCCTATTGGAGAGATTATGGTGTGAGAGGGAAGAATGGAAAAAATTATAAAAATGAATAATAATTAGAGGTTCCTAAAATTAATTATGAAATGATTGATTCTTTTAATATGTTTATCTCATGTGAAAGTATGGCAATGAATAAGATGTCCAAGAAGAAACATAAGTGTGGTGTAGTTAAACATGTGCACCTATATGATAAGTTAGTTGAAGAAGTGGAAAATAGACCATTATTTTTGTAGTAGTTAGATTATTATCTCATGAGTATGATCTCATGAAAATTTATAAATCTAGGAGTCTGATGTAGATACACAAATTTAGGAGACTTTATTTTGTAAATTTTATCAATATTAATATTTAGTAGGATTTGAAGGTGATAAAAATCTTGTCTATTCTTAATTTTATATTTAATAAGTCATATTTAGGTGTTGAATGTATATTTAATTTATTATAAATGTTTTAATATTAGTGGGTTTTAAATTCTCTACTCTTTACAACTTCTTTGCCACTTTCCTACCAAAATAGAGAATTCATTTTTTTGAATATGTAATATCTTTTTTTGGGTGTTTCTCATTAGTGGAGAAAATTTAATGTCATTACCCAATTATTAATGGTATATTATGGTAATATAAACTTTATCTAAGGTTTTTAAAGTCTTGACTCTTGTTTAAACCATGTATGGTCAAGTGTAGAAGAGTTAAGAATCAATTGGCCAAAGTTGGCAAAGTTGACAGAAAAGTAGAACTAAATGTTATTTGAAGAAAAGTTGATAAAATGAATAAATAAATGAAATGAAATAGATAGGTAAATGGAGGATAATATATGAGATAGGGAGACAAGAAAATAACTCCAAGGAGCTGAAGAAAAGGAGAGAAAGTTCTGAAAACTAGGGTTTTAAGAGGATGTGTAATATTTTGCAATAGGAAATCAATGGAAAAATTGTTTTATTGAGTTAATTAATGAAAATTACAATAATATATCACATTTAATTTTGTGTTTTTTTACAATTTTTGAACCATATTTTTTATTTTTAAATTTAATTTATCATGTTACAAGTTTAAATAACAAAATAGGGTTCTTATAGTCAACAAAACCTATAGGTATAATTAAAAAATGAGTTATTTTATCCACTTTTAGAGATTATTCAAGGATTTAAATTGATTTACATAATATATATTGGTTATTAATAACATATAATAGTGTAATAATCATAAAAATATCCATGAAATTTAAATTAGGCCTTTTTGAATGCTCTCGGCCTCACTTAGAAAACTAGGGTTTTTGTAGCACTAAAACTTCCATATCTCAAAAAAGAACCATGAAAATTAGATAATTTTTTTTGGATACTTGAATATTTGATTTTATGAAGTTTTAAAAGTTATTTAAAGTTTTTTATATGTCTTTAGCTTAATTTTTAAGCAAAACTCAAACTTGCAGTCTTAAAGACAAGACTAAAACCCCTATTTACAGCACTAAAATCACCATTACATGAAAACAAATGCTTCGAATTAATTGAAATTTTTTAGTAAGGTGTATTAGTATTTAAATTAAGTGTTAAAATTTATTTAAATTTCATTAATAAAAATTTATCCTTAAAAAACAATCAGTAGGCCTAATTCCTAGGTCTAGAAAACCCTAGTTTGGCATATTTTGAATTCTTAAGCTATAGTAAAGGAAAAGATCAATATGAAGTGTTGATATCACACTAAGTCTCATAAAGGTTTATTAAAAAAAATCCTTGTTTGTTATATTTATTTATCAATTAGGATTGTATACATATTATTCTCATTGAATAAGACTACAAGTTGACTCTCTTTTTGTCTATCTCAATCAAAGCAATAACATGAAGATGTTACCTCTATTGAGAGTTGGACCCTTTAGGATAGATAAAATAAATAAATAAATTAATTATATAATCATACCAAAGAGAATAAATAATATCAATTTTTTATATGTAATAAATTAATTCATTGGTAAAATTAGTATCAATGAGATTGTTAACTTCCAAAGGAGAGTTTGTCAACCAATTGGAAATGACTTATCCCTTGAAAAAAATATGGTTGTTATAAGTAAGATAAAAAGCATTGAAAAGTGTGATTAAACATATATCCTTTAATGAGAAGGTTTTTTTGATGAATAATGTTCATAAAAATTGATACCTTACTATGACATGTGTTTCTTGATTAAGCATATAGTGTTGCAATCACTTAGTTTCAAACATAATTTCCAAGCACTCTTTCTCTACCTGCATGTAACATGTTTCATAATCCATGAGAGTATGGATAATGAAGTATATGGAATGATTATTACCATCATCCTCCTCCTAGGCTAACATGTAGGGAAGAGACACCTCTATTTCCCTAATATAAAGTATGAGGGGATTTTTTAGATTTGGGCACCATGGGAATCAGAGGAAACATAAGGAAGTATTTTACTACCTCAAATGCATCCTAGGAATAACTTGTATAGGTAGAGCTACTTTATGTATTAAGTAAATTATTGATTGGATGAACTACATAGGTGAGGTCTAGTATGAATCATCAATTTTTTCCCAACTTCCCTACAAATTATCTAATCCTTGATTCATCAGTGCAGAGGAGCATGTCCAAAATTATGTGATTTTTGGTAGGATCAATATCTATTCCACATTGGGAGGGAGGATTCAATTATCCTTTGTTAATATTATCATTGTATTTTATTAAACAAGTGAGGATAATGTGATGAGTATTCCACATAGATTATTATATCTAATATAAACTACCCGCATAAGTGTTGCCTTTTGGTTATATATTGCATTACATTTAATAGTTAAGGTCTTATCTAAGTAGGAAATGAATTCAATTATCCTTTGTTTATATGTGATACATTGTTGATTTTTTATCTTTTTATTATGTATAACTTAGATGAAATGAGAAAAAAATTGTATAGAAATACATCCCTATGGCAGGATCATTTGAATAGTTTTGGAAACCCTTTTGGTAATAATTTTGAGGATTTGGTGAAGAACACATTGAGCTTTGAAGATATGACACAATTAATATGCTCTGAAGGTTATTTTAAGGTGCTCATAATATGCTACAAAGAATATTTGGAGACACTCTGAAGACCTATATAGAGTGCTTTGAATATGCCTAAACATGCTCTAAAGATGTCTAGTTGGATCCTGCAGATCAAGATAGAAATTTTAAATATATCTATTTTATATAAATAGACTTTACATATTTAAATATCTTATTTTTAGACATTACTATTCATATTAATGGTCTAAAATGATCCAGATATATTTGTATTTCTATTTTTTAAAACTAGATATAATCATTTTGTATATATGTTAGTTATTTTCCATCTATTGTTAGTTGAGTCAGTTCTAATCCCTTCCTATAATCATGGAGTATGATTCTTAGATAATATATATTTTCAATAAGTATATTTGGTTGTTTAGATTTCCATATTTTGTATTATGTGAATAGATGTTGAGATGTGATTTAAATACATGTCTCCTTCTCATTATAAATAGTTAGTAAATTAGTTAATCAATGAGTAAGTCAATCAATTGTAATAAAAAAATAGAAGAAGCATTATAATATAGTTTTTAATATCTATATATATATATATATATATATATATATATATATATATATATATATATATATGTTCCTTTGATAATTAAATAAAGTTTAACATTTATTTTCATTGATAAGTAATGTTGTTCCTATTCTGAGGAAGGATCAAAGGACCCACTTCTCTTCATAGATCAGGACAAATTTGTATTTTTTTAGCTATAGTTAGAAATATTTATTTAATTTAGGTATAATTCATTTACTAAAAAGTGTAATTTCTTTTTAAATGTAAAAATGATTTATTTTAAATGCAAGAGTGATTTCCTTTTCCATGTAAGTGTGATTTCATTTTCAAAGCAAAGTATAAATTTGATTTAATGAAAGTGTGTTTCCATTACATGCAAAGGTTATTTCAATTCAATGCAAGTGATTTTTATTTGTAAAAGATTGTGTCTTTAAATTTAATAATAATTAAATTTTGTTAACTCATCTCCATATTCATAATTTATCAGGGTAGTTTAAGTGATAGTAGATAGCCTCCTCACATTCTAGAATATCACATTGTCCTACCTGGTCGAGAAATTTGAGTGAGAACACCATAATGTCTTATTATAGATGTTTAAGTTTTGGATGTTGATGGTGTGAATGCTATAGGATATCTTTAGCTAGAAAACCTTATAGATTTAATTTTATATAAAATAGATTCATATTCTTATTTACTATTCTTAATATTTGGACATCACAATAGAGTAAACCTCTTAGAATAATGAAATTTAAAATCAAATACCCAATGGTCTCATTACATATACCCTTGGACACTAGCCCTAGTATAAAATGATGCCAATCCATTGATTGGATGAATGAGAGGTATAATGATATCCTATAATTTTTGGCATTTTTGTCAAGGAATCTTTTAATCAATAAGCATTAATGAGATCTTATATTATAATTATACAAGGAAATTCAAAATCATTCATAAAACTCAAAAACACAAAAAAATAATCCAAGACTCTTTATATTTATGAACCACCCAAGATATTCTCAAGGATGGTTTATCTCTAAGGGATCCCAAATAAATCAAGAAGAAGAAAGGATCCAATTCTTGCTGGAAAGATCAGAGAGAGAAAGAAAGGAAATTGAAAGCCATATACAAATGTTTTCTAATTCCTCTCCTGAATAAGGCTCATCCTCACAAATATATCCTACAAGAATAATCCTATTTAGGACATATTATCCTATAAGAAGAATTGATCCTAAAAATCCCCTTTCTAAAATAATTGGATTTGATCCACAAGCTCTACAAGAAGAAGATATGATCACCAATGGAGATTCTCTTCTTGAGATAGACTATAAGTTGAGCATCCAAGAAGAGAATTTGGATTGGATTGATAACCAAAGTTGGGAAGAAAATATGTAAGATGAATATGCACATGTATAAAACCCTAATCATTAGCCCCAATAAGACATAAATTTTTCCTATCTAATTAGCTTAGGTCTTAATGATAAAACTTGTTGTAGGTACAATCACTGAGATGGGGGGTGAATCAGTGATTAAAAATATTTCAAAATTCAATTTTGACCCTTTCAAACATTTAATCAATAACTATAAGCATTTATAAAGAATACAGGATGTTCATAATAATGAATAGGTAAGATGATGCATGATCACACACATAACACAAGATCTAAATTAGAAACCTTCTTGGGGAATAAAACCCACTATCAAGAATGCAAACACATGGACTACTTGTCTTATAAGATTATTACAAACATGAGACCCTTTTAGTGAATTACCCACTTCAAAAGGAGAACCCACCCCTAAGTATGAACAAGCACCCAATTATTCTATATGTTGAGCACCCACACAATACCTATGAAATCAATAGATCCAAAACTCCGATTTTAGATCAATCTAATTAGAGAAAAAATATTTAACACCTCTCTTTCAACTCATCACACACACTCAAACTTACTTATACAAGTAATGCATCTAAACACCTTGTTAGATATCTCTAGTCTACTTTATTCATTTTTAATCAGCTTTGTACTTTAGTCCATCCACTGAGCACACTCCCTCTGATCTCTTTCCTTCATTTATATCTTCTGCTCTCTCAATTCACACATGCAAGTCTAGAAACCATTGCCTTGGTCTCCATATTTATAGAGTATTCATGAATATTATCTTTTTGGTTAGCCATAAGACTTACCTTAACCATTAATAAATTTAACATGTTAATACATAGGTCAAATACATTGTCATAGGTTGGCCATAGAATTTATGGGTCACACTTAAGTAGCCATGCCTTTCAATTAGGCCTTAGTAACCCTTATAGGTCTCATAGAGACCTATTCACCCATTTAGCATTCCATCAAGAAAATTAAGAACATGGGATCACTTTCAAATACATGGGTCCAATCCATATGATCTCTAAGTCATCTAGATGATGAACACTCACTGCTAGATTAACTAACTAGTGACCTTAGATTTTAATGAATTTAAACTTGACCATATCTATCCCATCATAGTCTACAAGAGCAACTTTTAAGGTTTATAACTTGAGATAGAAAACATTTGAAGAGTCCAAATTTTCAAGGTACCTTCTTGGCACTATAGATAACATCTCCATGAAATCCTTTGACCTTGGTTGACTTTATAAGTACATGAAATAAATGCAAAAACTTATTGGTTCATTCATATTTACATGACATCCCATGATGATCTAGCTTCTCTTAAGATAGAAGATGCATGTTTCTCATTCCAAATGATCAAGTGACACACTAGAACTTCACCAAGACATCTATGGATGCCTCATAACTTATTCTTTATCTTTATAGACCTGTTAATTTGTCATCTCTTTAAACCATAAATATGATCACTTTATCATTAATGCATTATTATTTCATGCTCTCTTTGACATCAATGACAAACTAACATCAATGACCATGTTCAAAAATATCCCTCTTTGTCATTGATGGTAAAACACTCTTAGAATGACTTCTTATTCATTTAAACACCTTCATTCTAATTTTTCTCCCCATTTGACATTATTGACAAAGGGTCTCTTCCTCAACATGCTAAAAAACATTCCTCAATGTTATGTATGCATTCAAATACTAATAATATTCTCATGATACTTACATACTTTCAATCATATGAATCAATTACTTACCCTTTGGCATGCACCAATCTAAACTTAGACTTCTATGATCCTTGAACCTAATAAACTGATCATATAGCTTAGAAAGTTCCACCTAATATCAAGCTCTATTTTCTATCATCTATTCTTTGATATACATAGATATAAACTTGGTATTTTCTAATCCTTGGACTTGTCTCCTTAAAAAACTTAGAATATTTATTTACTCATGTATGAATATTTGATACCTTATCAAAATACATGACTTAGTTTGATCAAGTCATCATATCAATTTATTGAAATCAAAATCATAACAGACATCTTCAGACTTTTATCATGACTAAAGCATCTTCACATATGTTCCCCCTTACATCATGCACATATTATTAAATCCACACAAGCTAACTAAGTTAGCTCCCCCTTATCCAAAACACATCTTTAAATGATATTCTTATCTTGTAATTACTTATTCATTGTCTTGACTAATCAACCTCTTGAACCAACATCCAAACTGATTTAACCTTCTAAAATTCCTTCATCTACAAGCATATCTTTCACAATCTCTTGCTTACCCTTTACCTTCAAGCTCTATATTGATTTACACTTTGAGCATTACCTAGAGTACACACGCTTCAACACATGAAATATGTCTCTTAAGAAGCATAGGTAGAGACAACCAATTATCATAGAGGGGCTAAATATCCCAAAAGTTAAGAGATTCCCATATCTCTATGCTCTCACTTGACTTGCAGTCCTTTCTCATCTTTAGATTGTCTTTGAATGAGCTATCAACCTTATTCTTTTCTTTTATCTCAGGATCCTGATTGATTTCCTTATCCATTTATGTAGATAAGGCTTAATCCTTGATACTTAAACTTATTACCTATTATGTCATGGAAAATAATCCACTTTGGGCCTATTTTTCATTTCCCTACTTAGGCCTTCATTCACTATGACTGCTCTTCATGTTAGGATTGATAGTCTTTGAAGTAGAATATTGATAATTCTTGTATAACCTTACTATGTGACCTCTCTCATGACATTTGAAACAAATTAGGTTTCTAATATTATACATACCTTATGATCTTGAAGTTTCATGATTATGTACATGATCATTTGGTCCCCTGATTAAGATTGTACAAAAATTTGCAATATGACAAAATCCTTGACACTTGTATCAAAATATGTCATTCTTTCCTTTTAGACCTATTGATTGTCTTGAGTGATGATATTCTTCATGCTTGCCATTTTATTTTTGATAATTCCATGAAAATTCATTATTTGAGGATGTTTTATAATATTTTGACCTATGATCAAATTGATTATAGGAGTAATAATGACCATTAAAATTTTCATACCTCATAGCATTTGGTTATGTAATCTGATTTGTCTTCATTCTACTAACAACTTCATTCCTTGATTGATGATTTATATTCAAAGTCTAATTATCCTTGTTCACATTATCTTTTAACTTATCTTGAGTTATATGATTTTGTTCTTCTTTGTATCCAAGACTAATTCTATCACTTTCATGCTTTTGACCAATCAAAATATTGTCAAAATCATTTTAGCTCTTTTCAAACTGCATAAATGACTTCACCTTACAAGATGTCTTGTCTAACTCATCTTTTAGTGACTCAATTTCAATCACATACCTTAATATCTCATCTTTTTTAGTTTTTAGGCTTGTATACATAGTTTCTAATTGATTGTTGAGATATTTTATAGTATCTTCATGTTCCCTGGTGTCATCATTTAATCTTTCTTCAAACACACTGAATTGTTCTTCATAGTTCATGATTTATGACATCATCTCTTTATTTTTTTGCTTCTCAATCTTTAGATATTCAAGATCATTCATCAATTCATCTTTATTATCTAAATCATCAGTTGTATATTTATTCATAGCTTGATTTAATTTCATTTTCAAAGACTCTATCTATGATTGATACATGATACACTCTTCATCCTTATTCTTTACTTATTCATTAAGAGAACAAACATGAGTTTCAAACAATTGTGTGATCTCATCATTCTCCTTGACTTCATTAATTATCCTACCTTCAAAAATTCCAATTTAATCATCATAGGATTTGATTGAGAAATCTTATTTTCTATTCTTTCTTTGTAATATCTTCATTTCTTCCATAGCATCTAAATATTTATCTTTAAGAGTGACTATCTCATCTTTTTCCTCTAAGATATCTTCATCAAAGAATTTTTGTAAAGAACATTCACCTTCATCATCTTTAAGAGAAATGAATATTATCTCCATGCCCTCATTATGAAAATAATCATCACTATCAGATGTGTTTACTTCTTCTGTAGATGAGTTACTATCTTCTTCATGGTAAAGGCTCTTACTGCCTTTATATGATTCCTTATTTCCATTTTTCTTATTGAAGAATTTTTTTTACTTTATAAGAAACTCATATTTCTTGTTTTCATCCTCATGAGATTCCTTATGAGCTTCTTTGTGTTTAGACTTGTCTATACCTGGACATCTAGCTACAAAATGACCAACTTTACCACATGAAAAACACTTGAATGTAAGTTTTCCTTCATACTTACCTAATCCTACATTCAATTTTCTTACAATCATGGCTTCAATTTTATCTTCATTAAGATCAAAATATTCAATACTTAACTTGTTAGTCTTATCTTCCTTGATCACCTTGAAGGTTACTTCCTTCTTAGTAGGTCCATCTTCATCAACTCTCATTTCATAGGTAGTAAGGATGTCATGCAGTTCATCCATATTTAACTAAGTGAGATCATGAATTTATTCTACAATAGAGACTTTTGAATCAAACTTATGTTTAAGAATCATCAATACCTTCTATACTATATTAGCTTTATAGATTACCTCTCTGAGACCTTTGATCATGTTTACTACCTCATCAACCCTTAGGAGATAGGATGCCATAGTATCTTCTTCCTTCATTTTGATACCTTTAAATTGCCTTCGATAGGTCTGTGACTTGGCTAGTTTTACCTTAGAGTCTCCTTCATAGATAATCTATAATTTGACCCAAATTTCCTTAATAGGCTTACAATGGATTAATTTGGTGAACTTAGCCTTGGATAGACCATAAATGATAACATTCATAGTTTTTGAATTATTCTCACTCAAATTTTTGTTAGCAACACTAGTTAGAGGATTAGTTGGTATATTATAACCATCCATGATACATTGTCAAATATTAAACCCTAGGGACATGATGTATGTCCTCATCCTTGTACTATATAAAGCATAATTGACCCATTTAACAATGGTGCTTACTTTGTATAGAAACCCTGCATTTGTTGACTTGCCATATTTTACCTTGGATCACCTTCAAGTAGTTGAACTTACATAGAAGGTCCTATTTTTAGATTAATTATTGGAGGTATAATCACTAAGAAGGGGGGTGAAATAGTGATTCAAGATATTTCAAACTTCAATTTCAATCCTTTCAAACTCTTAATCAATGACTACATGAATTCATAAAGTATACAAAATGCTCAAAATAATAAATAAGGACGATGATGTATGATCACACACATAACATAATATCTATATGGGAAACCCTCTTGGGTAATAAAACCCACTCTCAATATTAAAAACACGTATACTACTTGTATTATAAGATTATTACAAACATGAGACCCTTTTAGTGAAACACCCACTTCATAAGGATCACCCACCCCTAAGTATGAAAAAGGACCCACTTGTTGTAGATGTTGATCACTAGACAATACCTATAAAATCAACAGCTCTATAACTATGATTGTAGATCAATCTAATTGGAGAAACAATGTTTAACACCTCTCTTTCAAATCATCACCCACACTCAAACTTGATCATACAAGTAATACATCCAACACCCTTTTGGATCTCTCTAGTCTACTTCACTCATCCTTAATCATCTTTGTAATTTAGTCCATCCATTGATCACACTCCCTCTAATTTGTTTCCTTCATCTCTATCTTCTCTCTCAATTCACACATGCAAGTCTAAAAACCATTGACTTGGTCTCCACTATTTTTAGAGTCTCCTTAAATATTATCTTCTTGCTCATCCATAAGACTTTCCTTAACCATTAAGACATCTAACATGCTAATACATATCTCAAATATATTATCTTCTTGGTTAGTTATAGCATCTAAGGGTCACACTTAAGAAACTACACCTTTCAATTAGGCCTTAGTAGCCCTTATAGGTCGCATATAAACCTATTCACTCATTTAACATTACATCGAGTAAATTAAAAATATAAGATAACTTTCAAATACATGGGGTCCACTCCATATGATCTTTAAGACATCTTTAGGTGATTTCTCTCTCCTAAACACCCTTCTGTTAAAGCATAATTTTCTCAAATAGAATTTTATACGTAGTAACACAATGAATTAAATAATAATAAAATTTTAATATCTATAACTTTGAATATACAAACATTCATATCTTCTAACTAGATTTTATGAACGTGTCTTGAATTCCTCTACAACTTTTCTTTTTACATCACCATGACATTCATCTTGGATCAAAATTTATAGCTCAAAAACTAAGCACTATTTTTCCTTCACAAATTTGAATATTTGAATTCCAATGGTCACTAAGCAAATGTTAAAAATCAAGCACTTTAATCTCATGTCATGTTTCTTATAAAATATGGACAAATATGCACCATTGATATCCTTTGAGTAGATATATATTTATATTTTAATGCTCATTGTTGATCTTAGATCAAAGATCCCATGATTGTGCCACTTGGTAGCTATGTACCCTCTACACACTTAACTTTTTAATTGACCAAAACCATTGATCTCTGTCAGTATGAATGCTCAAAAACCATTTATCTTCTATCAATTAAACAAGATAGTGAAAATTATCACTAACACATGCAATATTAGATTCTTTAACATTTATGACTATATATGCACCTTTAGATCAAGACCTAGATGATGAATGATCACCGTTAGATCAACTAACTAATGACCTTAGATTTAAATGAAGTTAAACTTGATGGTATCTAGCCCATCATAGTCTACAAGAGCAACTTTGAAGGTTTATAACTTGAGCTAGAAAACACTACAAGAGTCTAAATTTTTAGGGTACCTTCTTAACACTATAGACTACATCTCCATGAAATCCTTTGACTTCGATTGATTTTCTATGTACCTAGAATAAATACATAAATGTTTTGGTTTATTCATATCTACATGATATGCAACGATGCTCTATATTATTTTAAGCTATAATATGCATGTTTTTCATTCCAAATGATCAAGTGACACACCAAAAATTCCCCAAGACATCTTTGGATGCCTCACAACTTCTTATTTGTCCTTATAGACCTACAAATGTGTGATATCTCTACAAACCATTAATCTACTCACTTTGTCATTAATGAATTAGTATCTCATGCTATCTTTGACATCAATGACAACCTAACATCAATGACCATGCTCAACATAACTTATATGAAAAACCTTTCACCATCTATTTCACTTACTTTTAGAGGGAAATAATTAGAATATCTAGATCATTTCCTCTTTGAATTGTAGGTTCTCTACCAAACATATGACTATGTCATAGATAATCAAAAGTTGAAGTTATTCCCATATAAATTCAAAGATGTAACCATGAGATGGTTCATGGGCCTTGAGATTGATTCCATAGCCACTTGAGATGAAATGGAAACTATATTTATGGATAAATATCAAGATTATTGTAGAGTTAGAGAATAGATGGAAGACTTTTTCAAAATCAAATGAAATGAACATGAAACCTTAGAAGATTACCTTAATAGGTTTATATTTACCTATAAACATAGGGGTTACCAATCCACTGAGGAGGTCATCAAGATAGTATTTAATAAAGGTTTAGATGATGATGTACATGATGCTTTAAACCTAATGGGAAATGATGACATTGAGAAGTTAACCTTTCATCATATTTTATCATTTTGTACTAACTACTCTAGGACAAGGCCTAGCATAAGAAAATGAAAATTAGGAAAATCACTTGAAATTGGATAATTAATGGAATAATTTACTAATTTCAATATATAAATTATAGTATAATTGACATCTACTGTAGATGGCCTCAAATCAAAATCCAATGCCACCAACACTGAATAATTATCAATATATTATTCTAAATGCAAACTTAAACATGTGATAAAATATTTCCCCTTATAAAAAGTAGAGGTATGTGGTATTTTTGACCTAGACCATGACACAAATAATTTCAAACATCTTCCTACCATGAGAAACTAAGTAAAACAACAAGAACATACAATTGAGGAAGTAAACTTTATCCAAAGACAAGGAAACCAGTACTCTCAACCTCAAAATTAATTTGGCCTAAGATTTCCCCCCAATCCATGGATGGCACCATGGTATAGACAATTCACACCACCAATTTTTGGTCTACCATGACCATAACTATGAAGTACTCAATAAAGGATGCCATAGATGTGAGGAATGTCTCAAAATCCTTCACAACCTTGGGCATAGTAGTGAAACCAATAACCATGTTAGGTACAATAGTCACCACCTCAATGGTCGAATCAATAAAATTAGCCACAAAGAAGGTTTCCTTCATAATAGGCCTTGATTCCTTCACAACCTCAATGACCACTAATTGAGCAGTAGGTTAATGAACCATAGTTACCTACCCAACTAGTGGAAAATTCTAAGAATAGGCAAAATACACCTTTCTATGGAGTTGATCAAGAAAGTAATATTGCAAATAGTTTAACTAAATGTAATAATATTTAACTTAGGTTAGGGAAGGTAGTAAGAGATTCCCCCATTACTATAATTGAAATTCTCAATGATGAAAACACACCTAAACCACATGTAGTCCAAGAATCAACTAAAGAAAAGGTAGAATTCATAACCACACCAAACACAATTCAAGATCCCCCTACTATTCAATTTCCTAAGAGAATTAAGGAAGAAAAACCTAGGGAAGATTTTGAATTGATGAATAGATTAAAATAGATGAAGATAGAAATTTCACTATTAAGAGCCATTAAAGATATTCTTGAGTTGAATAAAATCATTAATGGGTTATGAATCAAATTACTAGGAAGAAAGAAATAGTATCTTAAAATAATTTAAGTAACTAGCAAAATTATTGATTTACTAGAAAGAATCATACTTGTTCCTAAATATGGAGATATTGGTATTCCTATGATGAGTGTGATAATTGGGAACAAGTATATTAAAAATATGATTGTATATCTAATTATTGACATTAACATAATGACTATCAATATTGTAGAGTATTTATCTCTCATAATTCTTCAACCTACCACTACAATCTTACAAATGGCATTTCAATCCACTACTTCCCTTGAAGGAACCATAGAGAATATACCAGTCACCATAAAATACTAGGAATAACATGTTGATTTCATGATCCTTCAACCTAAACTAAAGAGGGTAAGATATCCAATAATTCTTGGTAGACTTTGTTTAGCTATATTTGTATCACTAATTGACTATAAATATAGAAACATGACCATTTATAATAGAATTCATGCTAAATAAATATCTCTCTATCTGCCTGCTAGATCTTCAATGGGTTTTTATGAATAAATATGAGTGGATCATCATAAACAAAACTAGACTAGTGTGCCTTTCATATCCATGGTTACCATCAAATAATATGTCCAAGAGTTTAAGGAACAAATAATAGAATAAATCCTAGCTATGAAGTCCAACAGCTTTGCTCTGAAGTCTAACAATTTTACTCTGATGTCTAAAATCCTAGCTTTGAAGATCAATAACTTAGCTCCAAAGACTAGTAGTTTAGCTTTGAAGACTAATAGTTATGCTCTATAGATGAAAAATAATGAATGGAAAGAATCCACCTCTATTAATAATAATCAAAATAATTCCATAAGTTTACCAAACATGTTATCTAGTCCACAAGACATTCAACAAGCCATAGTTGACTGGGCTCAAAATGAGCATAATTCATTTTTACATGATTTTCATTGTCCATTAACTGATATTTTTTCCATAAGAGAAACCTTTTACAATGATGTACCTATAATCCATATGTTACTACCCCACACATATTCATTGAATGTCTTGATGAGTAAATACAAATAGTTATATTCCATTATTTTAGGTACTAAACATATTACAATCCAACTTAGTAAATTATTAAATACCAACAATTGGTTAACTGACAAATAAGAAATAAAAGTGTTTGATGTATTATTATAAAACATAAAATATTTTATTTGGGATTCCAGTGATATGAAAGGAATACATCCTTAGGTCTGTACACATCACATCTACACTGAAGATGTTAGGCCAGTTAAATAATTAACCCATCCTTTAAAGAAATTATTAAGAAGGAAATAGAGAAAATATTTTAAGTTGGTTTTATCTATCCCATATATAATAGTCAATGGGTTTTACCTCTAGTTATTGTACCAAAAATAATTTAAAATGGAGAGTTTGTGTAGTCTACAAAGAACTGAGTAAAGCTACTATGAGAGACTAATTTCCCTTGCCTTTTATTGATCAAGTTTTGGAAAATTTGGTAGGAAATTAGTATTTTTATTTCTTATATGGATTCAATAGATATAATAAAATCATAATATCCCTTGAAGATCAAGATAAAACTATATTTACCTTCCCCTAGGGAACATATGCTTATATAGTCCTTCCTTTTGGATTTTGCAATGCACCTGCTACCTTTTAGAGAGTAGTGTTAGCCATATTTTTTTATCTTATAAATTATTATGTATAAGTGTACATGGATGATTTCACTATTCATTTTACTATATTTAATGAAGCTTTAAACAATTTGGATCAAGTACTTACTAAATGTGAGGAACACCAAGTATCTTTGAGTCATGAGAAATGCATCATAATGGTTGATGAAGGGATAGCCTTAGGACATCATATCTCTTCTCAAGGAATAAAATTATATCCCAAAAATATTGATGTAATTTCTAATATCACCATTCTACAAACACAAATAGATGTTAAAAGTTTTCTCGATCATGCAAGATATTATAGAATATTTATTTAAGACTTCAACAAGATAACTGTACCTATATTTTATTTACTAACAAAAGATAGTGAATTTATATGGAATAATAAGTTTGAAAAAAGTTTTTGAAACATTAAAAAATAAACTCATGACTATTCCATGCTTGAAAGGACTTAATTGGGAAAAAACTTTTCATATCTATACTAAAGTTTCTAATAATACATTAGGAGCAGTTCTAGAACAAAGAGATGAGGATGGAAATATGTATGAAATTTATTATATAAAAAATAATCTTAATCCCATAGATAAGAATGGCACTACCACACAAAATAAATTTCTTATTCTTGTCTATGCTATAAAAAATTTTAGGTATTACATTACTAGTTATCAGGGATTTATCTATATAAATCATTAAGCTATTAAGTACTTAATGAAAAAAATAGTAGTAGGTACGAGAATAATTAGATGGATATATGTTTTTTTAATAATTTTAAATTACCATCATAGACAAACCAAGTAAGTATAATGTTGTTGCTAACTTTTTATCTTAGATTGATCACTACAAGTGAAGATGAACCTGTGGAGGATTCTTTTCTAGATGAACAATTATTTTCTATATCTACATACTCCCTATGTTTTGAAGAAATGGAAAATTACTTGGAAATAGAAAAATTTCCTCATTCCTTTACCTCTAAATAAATAAATAAATTGGTTAGATCTAGTTCTCATTTTAAATGGTTTAAAGGCATGTTGTTTAAAATTGGACCTGATCATGAACTTTATATGTGTGTTAGAGAAGATGAAGTGTATGGAGTCATAAGAGCATGACATAGTGAACTAAGAGGAGGAAATTATTAAATAAAAAGGACCATTCATTAAATCCTTAGTGCATTTTATTACTGGGAATTTCTTTAAAAGTATGTAAAAATGTTTGTATGGCAGTGTGATCTTTGCCAAAGGATGGGTAAGCCTACTTTATCCTCTGAAATGTCTATTCATCCTCAACTAAGTTTAGAACCATTTGTAAAATGGTGTTTGGTTTTTTTTGGACCAATAAATCCACCATCTCAAGGAAAATAATATTTATTAGTATGTACTAATTATTTTACTAATTGGGCTAAAGTCCAGGTACTCACCTTTGCTAGGGAAGAAATGGTTACTAATTTCTTATATCATAAAATCATGTTGAGATTTGGAGCCCCTAGATCTATTATTTTTTATTAAATGCCATAATTAATGTCTAACATGATCAAGTCTTTCATATAATTGTACCAAATCAATCTTAGGAACTCCTCACCATATCTCCCCAAGCTAATGGGCAACTGGAGGTCACCAACTGAGAGATGGAAAATGTTTTGACCAAAGTAATGAACAATAGTAGAAATAATTATGAAAATAAAGTACCTAAATTGGTTTATGCATACAATACAACATGGAAGACAACCACAGGATTCTCTTTATATGGACTTGTGTTTGGAAATAAATATTTGTACCAATAAAATTTGAATTGCAAACATTGAAGACAACAATTGATCTTGATGAGGCACAAATAAAAAGAATCATGTAACTAAATGGGATAGATGAAATAAGAATATATGAACTCACTCAAACTAACATGATATAAAAGTATAGAAATTAGAAGCATGATAACATTAGATAAATATAGTTTTAAGAAGGTGATTGGGCACTTTTATTTGATTCTAAATTGTAGAATTTCAAGGGTAAGCTCAAGACAATATGGTGGACAAAGGAGACTTTTGGTCAATGGTCAAAACCATTTAAAGTAATGGATCTATCTAGCATCAACCAATTAATGGTGGACAAAGGACACTTTTGGTCAATGGTCATAGGCTTAAGGTGTACAAAATACCTCTTAGAAAGGAAGAGTTTATTGAGCAGAATCAAGACTAATTTGATCTTATAGAAGAACCTAGTTTCTATACTAAGGCCAAATGATATTTTTCCAAACATACAATAAAGGAGGACTACTAAAAACTAGTAAATGGTGGCTATCCCCCCTTAAAAATTCAAAAAATATAAAAATATAAAAAATGAGAAAATAAATAAAATTATAAAAAATAAAAAATTCTAAAAAGTGAAAACCAAAAATGGCACTTTTTAGAAGAAACTTCTGTAATAAATATGACTTATTATCTTGTCAAATAACCTATCTTATAAAACTTATTTATCATTTCAAAACACATGAAAACTTTAGGAGATAGTCATGGATCTATACAATAGAGGTATAATTGTATTTCTTTCCCAAAAGGTTAGGAATTTTTTGTTTCATGTTATGCATGTATGATCATTAAGAAGTCAACATTTTTTTCAAATGGATAAGTTTTGGGGATGCCACATGGATGTGATGAAGCCAACATCATCACCACATTCAAATATTTTATGTGAATTTATTTTAAAAAGTCCTAGATATGATGTGATGCAAAAATCATTATATATATTGCTTCAAATGCTACCAATTATGACTTGTTACACCACATCATTAATAATGACTAAAACAGTGCCTTTCCATTAAATTTCACATGATCTAAAGTGATTCACCATAATTTTTATCATAATTTAATGATATATATTTATTTGTTATTCATTATTATTTTTATTATCTATTGTTGCATTACATCCCAATTTCTTGCCTTTCTCTGTACCCATGTAATTCTAAGCTCCATTTTTCATAGCATAATCAAGTTTTTGAGAAAATAGTGATAGCTCTAAAGATGGGAGGTAGGAAGAAGAAAATTGAACTAGAATCATCAGATACATTGATATAGGATGAGTCATCTAGAGATATTTTTGAATCAATAAGATGGTTGAATTTCCTAGAAATGTGTTAAGGTTTTTAGGAAAACATTGTGAAAGAATTATTTGAAAATGTTAATGATGACCATTTTATTGTCATAGGTGAGCACATTTTGGTGGATCCCTTTATGATTAGTACATTCTCTATAATTCCTAAGGAGGGTGTGGTTGCCATGGATAAATTAAGTTTTGTCAATTTAATTCAAATGTTTATTGATGGAAAAAGGTTCCATCCTAGATTGGATAAATCCCCACAAGGTGTGGCTAGAGGAATCATGTGAGACAATCTTCCATAACCATGTTAGAATGCTTCATTTTGGGTCATGGAGTAGTTTACTTGTGATATCCTATTCACTATGGTTGATGTAGATGTCATGCAACTTCTTATTGATTTGAGGAAAGGAACTACCAAAATAGAATATCTGGTAAAATATCCATCTTTTCTTCACCACGAGATAATTAATGTTTCTCAGAGATTAAAAAGAGAAATTGGGTCTATCTGACAGCATGGCTTGGTTAACCTCATTTTTTGACATTATTTTCTACAAAAACCTAAGAGTGAAAAGGCCTGGTCCTCCTTTCTTCATGAATCCTCTCAAATTTCTATTAATAAATCAACACATCCTATTTTTCCTCCTAAAAAAAACACAAATTGAAGAAGGCCCATCTTTAGTTCACTCATATTTGAAGATGTTACACCAAAGATATAAAAGATGAATGGGGGTTTCATAAAAAAACCTTAATCCTTTAGTCAAAATTTGATGAAGTCATCAGCTCATTTTGTAGGAGGAAGAAGAAGGAGATGTACAGGTAGACAAAATTTTGAGAAGCTTAAGCTCTCTCATAGAAATTATAGGTGTTGAAAAAGTAGTTGAAGAAGAAACCCATGCATAAGAAATTATTGTTCTAGAATAAACCCTTGTAGAATAAATTATGGCTCAAGAAGAAGAAAGACCTTTACCCTCTATAGTTTTAGATTAAGGTAAAATCAGGTTTTCAAGGGACCTTGAAACCCTAAAATAGAAATAAAAAAGATAAATCAATTATGTCCACCAGGAAGAGCATTCCTAAAACCTACTAAAATACAGCATCAAAATCAGGTTCTATAGGGACCTAAAACCATAAACCTAAACCAATAAAAGTACCCAGGTTTTACAGAGACCTGGAAACTCAAAATAAGTTTAAGAATAAGAACCAAGTATCAAGATCAAAAAAAGAACTAGTTAAAACATCTAGCAATAAGAACTTGGATAAGAATAAAAATAACAAAGAAGACCCTAGTCTTCTATTGCAATTCTAGGATCATCTTAACAGCCTCCTTTCCAATCATAGTAGTATCCTGCATGGAGATAGCAGCCGAAGTAGCAGTATCTTGTAGGGATTTCTTCCTCGAGCTCTACTTGGTCCTCTTACTTGGACCCTCTAAGGATATTATTTCTTCATTTGCTCTTTTTCCAAGGTTAGCAAAACAACACAGATTCTTGATGTTACCTGCTCCATCTTAGTTTTGCTTTCCTTGATGAGCGTTCTAAGATTATTCTCATAATATTTGAGTTTATTTGGGATATCTCTCATTTGTATCTCCAAATGGTTGATTTTGGTCTGATCAACTTCCTAATTGTGTTTCATTATTTCCACTTTCTTCTTCAACCCCATTAATTCATTATAGATCCACGAATCAATTTGGAGAATAGAATCAGCTTTGAATTTGGTAGAATGCAAGAAGGAAAGCTTAGTATCCCTCTACTGAGAGTCACAAATATCTTATATATTATCATGTGGAGGGGAATCAACCTTTTCAATTTGTTCTTCCCTTTCCATCAGTTCCTCCTCTTTAGTCTGAATAGGGTCTTCATGCTGAACAGGGTCCTCCTTTTCTTGTTCCTCAATCTCCATAGTAGGAGTAGAATCCCAAACCTCCTCCTCTCTCATAGAAACTAGATCATCAATTAAAATATTCTTGTCTTTAAAACCTCCCCCCAACATAGTCTAATTATCCTCATTATCAAAATTTCTCTGTTCTGAGTTACCTTTAGTTGTATCCCCTTCATTCCCTTTATCAAAATTTCCTTTAATTTTTGGATATCCTTCCAAATTATAACTGAACTCCCCAGAATCCGTTCCTTCCTCTTCCTCCAAGACATCCTTCTTAGAAATTTCAGTACTTTCCAACTCAAATTCCTCTTCAACAATTTGTTTTTTAGAACTAGATGGTTTTGGTTTTGCCTTTTCTATCCCTTTAATTTTTTCATCCTTTTTACCCTCTATAGTTGATAAGGGTAAATATTCATTTATAGAAGAAGTTCCATCTTCTCCCTAGCTTGCTCATGAAAATGAGGAGTTACAACATACCATGGCTTTATCCTGGCATGAGGAAACCATTCGACAACAATAGGTATAATTGGATTTTCTTCATTCATTGTTGTAAGGTAGAAACCAAACTATTTCTAATTTGGAAAGAATGTATGAAGAATATATTGATCAAGTTAGGGCACAAGAAATAATTCTTATAGTAATGAATGTTGAGCAGACTAAAATACATAGTTAGATGTTTTTCCAAACTTAGAAATTGAGTACTTTATAGAATTCCCTTATCATTAAGAATACCCAAATTATTAATTTAAAAAAAATATTTTTAGTAAAGATACTCAAATTAATAATATGCAATAGTATAATTTTGATAAAATTACATTGATTACTCAACACACTACTCAAATATAAGAGCCAACCACTTAGACTGCTGAGTTCTAAGCCTCTTTATAAGCTATGAAAAAGGAGATGAGGGAAATAGTAGTATAAATTGAAGGACATACAAGGGTTATTCCTTCTTTCCTTCCCTCTTCCACTCCATGAAATAATTTTAGTTTGGAAAAAAGCCAAACATAAAATTTAGAAATTGAAAGAAGAAAATTTTAAGATTAAAGGAAAGTCTTAGTAGTAGATACAAAAATCTCAGACTTCCATTCAGAATATTTGTGAAATTTTTAAAAATTTATTATCATAAAAGTAACCTCCCTCTGCATATGTTCTTTTTCTTCATGAATAAGTTTACAAATGGTAGATATATTTGATTTATCTTGGCTTTCCTCATATTATTTAAGATGAACATATGTTTATGGATGTCTTTCTCAAGATTACCACAAAAATTTAGGATGAAAATTATGATTTCTATAATTTTAATTAATTATTAGGTTATTAGTATAGATTTATAGTAAACTTATTTATAGGGAAAATATAATTATGTGCCTTCATCTCTACCATGAGAAATTATATATCATGGTTACAAGCACACAATAATTTTTTTGAATTATAAAACACCACAGTTCTATGTATGAGACCTTAATTTCTAGAGGCTCATAAGTTTCTTGCTACTTTTCATCCCATGTACCATATGTACATGAAAAATAAATACCATGAATTATTGAGAGACAATATAGTATCTTTTAATATTTTATGAGCCAACATTCTACCAACTCCATTAATGTAAGAATATCTTGGTGGGAGTCTTTGTTTATTTATTTAAAATGTAAGGAAGTTATGAGTCCCACCACCATCAAGTGGAGTCTTTAGAGAGCTTGAGTAGGTGCACATATCATTAATCAACTCTTGGTTGAAAGAGGACCATATGTATAGATTGGAATGATATTTAGACCTCCCATTCTTCTTTGTCCTATGTCTCCCTGGAAAAGTTGGCATAATGAGGTAAAAATTGAATTTTAGGCATGACTGCACATAGTAGTAAGAGATTATGGATTCTTGCCTAGAGGTCACTATGATTGGGGGTACCATTTTCAGATTTATGATCTTAGTCAATAGTTAGAATTTGGACTTTTGGATTGAATACTATTTTTCCCACTTGTTTGTAAAAGGATTTGCAAAAGGTAAAGTGTGGGGTAAAAATGATGAGCATTCCATATAACTCATTATATATAATATAAATTATCCATAACTTTTGCCTTTTGATTACATACTGCATTGCATTTAATAGTTAAGGTCTTATATAAGTAGGAAAGGAATTCAATTGTCCTTTTTTTGCATGTGATACATTGTTGATTCTTTATCTTATTATTATGTCTAACTTGGATGAAATGAGCATAGTTTTGTGTACATAAATACATCCGTATGGTGGGATCTTTTTGAGAAGACATCAAATAGTTTTGGCAATAGTTTTAAGGATTTAGAAAATAATACATTGATATTTGAAGATATTATGATCTGAAGGTGCTTTGAAGATGCTCTAAAAATGCTCTAAAAACCTATATAGAGTACTTAGAATATGCCCAGGTGTGCTCCAAAGATGTCTAATTGGATCTTGTAGATTAGGATAGCAATTTTAAATATATCTATTGTATATACATATACTTTCATTATTTAGATATATTATTTTTAGACATTACTATTCATAGTAATGGTCTAAAATGATCCAGATATATTTGTATTTATTTTTTTAAAAATTAGATATAATCTTTTCAGATATTTGTTAGTTATTTTCAATCTATTATTAGTTGATTCAATTTTAACACCTTCCTATAAGCATGGGATTTGATTCCTAGATCATCTATATTTTGAATAATAAGATTTTGATATTTAAATTACCAGATTCTGTACTCTGTGAATAGATGCTGAGATGTGATTTGAATACATGTATCCTTCTCATTCTAGATAGTTAGGAAGTTAGTTAATCAATGAGTTAATCAATAAATTGTAATCATAAATCAAACAAAGCATTCCAATATAGTTTCACATATTTGTATATGTTCCTTTGATAATGAAATAAAGTTCAACATTCATTTTCATTATTGAGTAATGTTGTTCCTATTCTGAGAGGAGTAAGGGCCCACTTCTCTCTTAAAATCATGAAAAATTAGTATTTTTTAGTTAGAATTAGAATTATTTATTTAATTTAGATATAACTTATTTACTACAAAGTGTAATTTCATTTTAAATGCAAAAGTGATTTATTTTAAATGAAAGAACAATTTCCTTTTTCATGTAACTGTGATTTCCTTTTCAAAGCAAAGTTTGAATTTGCTTTAATGCAAGTGTGTTCCATTACATGTAGAGGTTATTTCAATTCAATTCAAGTGAGTTTTATTTATGCAAGAGTGTGTCTTTCAATTTCATAGGAAGTAAATTTTGTTAACTCATCTCCATATTCAAACTTTGTCGAGGCAATTCAAGTGACAATAGACCACCTCCACATATTCTAGAATATCACATTGTCCTACCCATCTGCGAAAGTAAAGTGATAACACCATAATGTCTTATATTATATGTTTAAGTTTTGGATGTTGGTGGTGTGAATGATATATGATATCTTTAGCTATCAAACCTTATAGATTTACTTTTATACAAAATATATTTAGATCTTAGTTAATATTATTAGGATTTAGACATCACAATAGAGTAAACCCCCCAAAATATTGAACTGTAACTCAAATACCCAATGGTCTCATTGCATATATCCTTAAACACTGGCCCTGGCATAAAATGACACCAATCCATTGATTGGTTAAATTAGAGGTATAATAATAACCTATCATAATGTGTAATACTCATAGATGGTCAATCATTTGCTTTGATTTTCTTAGAAGATGACTACATATACCACCATCATCTTATTAATAATAACATGAAAAATATGGATCATGGCCCTCTAATATGTTTCCCCAACATTTTTAAGGATAAAAGGCTAGACTACATAATAGAAGGTCCCACATGGTGTATTTAATTATATCTTTAGAAACCATCCATTAGAAATATAAACTCATAACTAGTTCTAATGCTAATTATAACATCAATGAATGGAAGAGGAAAATCATCCTTAGGGTGTGCTTTATTAATATCACAAAATTAAATATATATTCTAATTTTACCATTATTTTTATAATTTGGATGATTTTTAACATCCATTTGGATTAATCCACATGATTTATAAACCCTAGTTTGAGGATTTTAATGAATTCCTCTTTAACCCTTAATGCCACCTTTGACTTGCTTGGTTTGAGCTTTTGTTTTACTACCTTTTCATTAGGCATCATGAATAGATTGTGGATAATTACTTTAGGTTTGATTCCTACCATATTCACATAGGATAAGGTGAAGGATTTATTTGAATCAATGAGTAGATATTTGTGGTCTTCTACTTCTTGTGATGAATGCAAAGACCTGAGCTTGAGGATTTTAGGATTTTTCTTAGTTCATATTTTTATATCAATAGTATCTTCAATGAGTGAAGAATTACCCTACTCAAATTTATTAAGATCTAGTGGGAGGTCAATTCTCTTCCCTTTTATGTTTAAAATGCCATGCTCTTTATTAGAATACAAATAATATTTAACCTTGCAATAGTAATTATAATAATCACTCCCAAGAGTAGACACATGATAACATTTGAGAGTAAAACATCTCTTATGGTGAAAATATAGGAGTTCATTATAGGCATGAATGAAATCTTAGATAGCTTTATCATTTTTAGCTAGGTCAAGAACAAGCAATATATCATCTCTCCCTATAAAATCAAGGGTTTGATCTCTACGAATTTTTTACATGAGAGGCTTTGTTACAACATACACTATGAAAATTGACTTAAGTATCACTTTTTAGGGACAAAAATAAGAGTATAAGGTATCCATTAAGTTACCAAATAAATTGATTTCTCTCAACATTGATTCTATTTAAATGGAGTTAAAACCTTTGGTGACTTCTTATAGGATGACCTTATAAAGTTGAAGATGTTTTAATTTATTTTGATATGTATTTTATACTTGATTGGTTAATAGGTGTGAATCATCTTGAATTTTTAGGTTTTAAATTCCAAACCATTTAACAATGACATCTCAAGTAACAAATCATATATTGGTCCCATTATTTTTGTAATCAAACTCAATTTTAAAATAAAAAAGTAGGACCCTTCCTTATATAGAGACTAATATCACTCCTACTCCCATTCCAAAATTACATTTGGCCCCATCATAGTGAATGTCCCATTGACCATGTGTAGAGGAAGGATCATCACTAGGGAACATTTCCTAGTATTCTAATATATCAATCATGTGTATGTTAAGTATCCTAAATGACCCTTTGTTGGGTTCTTAGTTCTAATATTTAGATAAATTATAATTCCCTACCCCTCTTGGGTTAAATAAGAGAATTAGTGGTGCATACTTTTCAAAGATATTAATAATCTTAGTTGTTGACATAGTTGAAACTACTAGTTCAATTGTTGGATCTAAACCACTGATATTTTATTTAGATACCACCTCTTTTTCTTATAGTTTTTATTTAATTAAGGATTAAGGTATTTTTACCCCTTTCTTTAGGATAACCACTTTTTTCTTTGTAGTCTCTATAACATCAACCAAATTTGTAGGTTTTGTGACCCCATTAGTAGGAAATTGGTAATCGATGTGTAATCTTGGTTGTTTCACATGTTAATTTGAAGCATGTCAAAAGGATTTGGATCTCCTTTAGCCATAAAAACCTTACCCATATATAATAACCTAAGTTTTTGGAACCAGGTTGAAGGGATGGCCTTCATCTTGTGAATCTAGGGTCTTCCCAAGAACATGTTATAATTCATATCTTAGTCAATCATGTAAAAAACATTAACATGGTCTTGGGACCTAGAGTGACTAGAAGCAAAATGGTTCTTATATAAGTGGAATTGATGATATTGAAGCCTCATAGGGTATTGTGAGTTTTGGAATAGTTGGTTTCCCCGTAACTAGGTTTATACAAGAAAAATAATAGGATAATGTTCTTGGTTACTATGTCATCAACCATGGATTTCTTTACATAGTTATTATAGATTCACACTTTCAAAAACAAGATTGAATACCCCTTCCTTGCCAATTAAAAATTAGGGGGGAGACTACTAAGGTCAAAGAAATATCTAGTGTCCCAAGAATAGTTCCCAATTGGAAACATATATACATCAATGTGATTTATATTAGCCTATGAAAAGGGAGTTATACTAGATAAATGCCCCAAACCTAAAAACTTGAGAAATGTCAAATGTTATGTAGGTGAGTTATTAAACAAGTTAAGAAAGCAAATGTGGGAGAATATTTTTAAGATATGAGATAAAATCATAACTCCCCATAGGATTATGTATGGTCTCAATATCCATAATTTTTTAAGGTTGAGGAATCACAGGCTAATAATCCCTAGAATGAGTAATTATATTTTCTTCCTCTCTGACTTGAAACTTTACAACCAATATCATTCTTGTTTTATCATAGACTCCAAACTAAGGAGTAATATTGGCATTAGAAATTATAGAAGTGGAAACCTAAACATCATTGTTACATGATTTCATATGTTGATTATGATAAGCCACTTGATTCTTCAAGTTATTTTGAGTTTGATTCATGATTGGTGGTTTGGAAAAGGTTTTTAATTAATCTATATATTTTGGTTTTGAGGTGTAATAGAACTATTCTCAAGGGTTTGAGGGTTTACACCTACATTAAATAGGAACATGTATATGAAAGTTTTCTTAACCCTCATAGATCCTTTGGATGAATTTTTTATACTCCTAGTTTTGAGTATCATCAATTTGGGATCATATTTCAAGTATCATATTCCCTAGGCCTCTAATTTTTTCATTGTTAAACAAACCCTAATTGATCATTGATTTGATAATAGGGTTGGTTCTAAAACTATAAAAAAAATTCAACATGCTGAAACTAGTTTTGATTTTAGTTTTGATATTACTGTTGTAGGGTGAAGGTCATTTGAATTTAATTGTATGAATTGTAGGTGAAGGTTTTGGGTTCTTAACACCCATATTATTATTTATTTTGGTGTTATTCATGGATGGAGACTAATTATTATTCAATGGATTTGGATTCTTTACCTAATATGTCACACCATCAATGATGACATTCATATTTAAATTAAGGATTTTGGGGACTTGATTATTGAAGTTGTTCTAGCTTGCATTTTAAAATCCCCCATTATCTTAGTTTAGGGTGATAATGCACTTATTAGACACATAGGTCTGGGAAAACTATCAATGGCCACTTGATCAATCTTTAAATCACTTTAAAGAGCTTCTTCATAAGATCGATAGAGAAAATTTTGGACATATTCCTTTGTATCCTTGTTAAGGGAATGAAAGGAAAAGGTCACATCATTGCCTGTAGTCCATGTGAGGTATGTTGTCAGATGATTATAAAACTTGTTACCATCATGATGAAATGGGCAGCCAATTTATTATCTTCTTTTTTGATATGAAGGAATTATAAAATGGTAATCTTCATAAGTTTATTCATATTAAATGCCTTAACAAATTTAGCCATCAATTATCCTTAGAAATGAATGAAACTCTCAAGGAGTTAGTAATACTAATCAAGAGAGATTATTTCTAGGGTTTTAGATAAAATATTAGAAACAACCCCATCCTAAGGTAAGATTTCACTAACAACCATGGTATAAGTCTTGACAGGTGTTTTGGTATCTCCTTCCCCTTTGAACTTGGGAATGTCTAGTAGGGCACACAAAAGAACGAATCCTCGTATGTTGAGATTAATAGGCTCCTTAAGGTACTCAACATAGGTCCCCATGTTTTTAAATTTAGTTTTTGATCTAACCAAACTAGATTAGAAGGGTAGAATCACATAAGGGTTACTTGAATAGCCACTAGGAGGAATGGAAGAGGTTTTATAGGGTGAATTGGAATACATCTAAAAATAATTGTCTATCTAAGTATACTTAGAGAACATATGGAAATGGGGATGAAGGTTATTAGATGTAGAAGGGTTGGTATTTTTTAAGGACAAGTGTATGCAGTTTTCACATTCCCAAAGGATATATAGTGGCACATGTATATTTTATAGAGGAGTGTATGTTGGAGGCACATAACTCAAAGGGTAAAGATTGGTGGACTATTGGTTAACACATTAGTTTTTAAGAGTGGAGTGTAGGTGAATAAACCTCTAATTAGGGTGTGGCTAAGAGCTTGTTAGGATGGAATAATTTTGGAGGTGTATAGGTTAGGAATTCATGAGTAAGGATGTCTTCAGGGGATTGGTTAGAGGCATAGCTCAATGAGGACATATGTTCTTATTATGATGGGAGAATGTAAGATTGTTTTTGCAACAGTTGATGAATAACTATTTGGACAAGAATAGAATAATAATGAGCTTAGGTATGAGTGTTGGGGTTCACTCCTTAGTTCATATATTTTTAGTTGTCCTATGAATCATGAATATGACACAACAAGGTATTGATGATTCCATTTAGGCTAGTATTGGTGTTAGGTCTAGGGACATCTTGTACAGGAGGAGTATAGGTGAAAGATTGGTTAGTGTGAAGATATTTTTTGAGTAGGATCCTTGGGGGTAGTATTTAGGGATTGTATCTATTGGTTATACATTTATTTCTTATTAGAGGGTTATGTAGTTGTTATCATATAGTTAACATTGTCCTCTAAATAATGGAACCTACCTAGATATTGGTCATATCTAGTAAAGTTTTTTGCATTTGGGT
Source organism: Torreya grandis (assembly GCA_037957365.1). Taxonomy (NCBI): domain Eukaryota; kingdom Viridiplantae; phylum Streptophyta; class Pinopsida; order Cupressales; family Taxaceae; genus Torreya; species Torreya grandis. The sequence goes on along the minus strand of JARHVA010002012.1, from coordinate 1,989,814 downwards.
TATGTAGTTAATTAATGGTTTAGTATCTAAATAAGGAATGGATTCACTCCTTCCTTTGAGATTCATATTATAAGAGTTAGGATGTTTGATAGTGGTTTCAGATATGTCTCGTACCTCATGAATATAGATTCCACTCCTAGTTTGAGTATTGGGATGAGAATAATCATAGGATTGATAATATACATTGGTGTCAAAAATAAGGTTTTTATAAATTAATAATGAAGCCTCACCATGGTTAATTTTTCTCTTTTTATATCCCCTCAGAATAGGAGATATACCTATGTTATATCAAAACATATTCTAGGGGTATATGGATACCCATAGTATAAATCAAATGAGGGATGAAAATGGAGAAGGAAGAAAGAGGAAAGAGAATGAAAGGGGAAATGTAAAATATGAAAGTATTTCACACTAAATTCACCAATGTATATGAATGTGAATAACACACACTAAATTATACACTCAACTTATTAAGGTCTTATTGAGATATCCAACATAATAGATGAATGATGAGTAAAACTATATATTGTGTTGATTATTTGGAGTGAGATTTGGGATGATAAGTGATGAGGGATACTCATGATGGAAACAAAATAGTTATAATGTGTCATGTTGATAGTTAAAATTGTCTAACTAAGTGGAAATAAAAATCTATGTTCCCTTGGTATTAGTGATGATGAGGAGGCAAAGCTCCTTATGAATACTAAGAATGTTGAGGTGGGAATGGTTTTCTTGAATGAGTCATGGAATTTGATCAAATTATTCATGTTAATTATTCCCTAGCAATGTCATACATAAATGTGAATGATATATGATAAGTCTAAACCTAAGGAGAAGAAATAGGATTGAGATGAGAATTTAGGCTTAGATTACATTATACTAATGGCCTTGATTCTAGGGGAGGATAATGATGGATGGATTAGAAATATGTTATTATTTTTCTAGGGAACTATGAGTGTTTATAATGAGATGAGGGATGGATATGGAAATGAAAACCTCAATTCTAAGTTTTACACTGACATCTGATTGGGTATTATAATAGGACCTGGTGTTCTAACTCTATGAAAAATACATAATCTATAGAGGTATGGATAATTGAAGAGTGTCATCCAATATTTATAATACTATGTTAGATTACTCTAAGATCTTTTAACATCACAAATTACATGAAAACCCTAGTATTAGGTGAGGTCAAGATTTATACAACACAAGATGCATCAAATTCATCAAATGATTAATTAACTAATTATTAGAGATTAGTCAAAAATTATAAAGGAGATACATTATATAGTGAGAGATTAGGTCACCAAAAAGGTAAAAACTTAACTCACTATTACAAAAACATATTCTTATAATGACCGTAATAACCTAAGCAAGCTGACTAAAAACCTTGTAGGTAAAACCAAAAGTGGTAAAAATCCTACATTGATACCCCCTAAAGTGTAGCTTAGGTGGGTAAGAATTAGGTCCTAGTAATGAGGCCTGATGAGATATTTGAGCATAATACAACTCTCATAAATTAGATAAAAGGAGAAAATCTATAGGAAAAAAATCCTCTCCAAAAGAGAGTAAATCAAGAAATTAAGCACACTCTAAGGATGTAGGGAATAGCCAAGAATGCATCCACAAGTGAGAGAAACATAACAAAAAGAGAGGAAAAATAAGATGTCACCATATAATATGTTGAAGTTGCATATAATATAGCTCTCAAAATCAAAAATGTCACTGATGAGATCCTTTTCTTAAAGACTAAATAAGCTTTATTTACATTGAATAATGTTTCTTCCCTTTACCAAAGTAAGAACATGAATGGTGTACTATAAGTATGCATGTTCCATAATGGAAGATGAAGGAGGTAACAATACAAATAGCTCTGAGTATGGTGCAAAATAGAAGTGTGACATAGGTATGACAAGATCACACACAATAACTAAATTTAATGCCACTAAGGAAAACCTATCATAAATGGGTAAAATGAAGAGTGGATCCAATTAGAATAATTAATGGGTCTACTAGGTATCTAATAGAATTCCAACCAAGGAACTATGATCCTCATACATAGTAAGAGGGCCAAATACTATATGCAATGATGGTATAATGAACGCATAGGCTAAAATGGACTGTTGAATGCCATGTACTTATGGAATAGACTACCTAATGTTTGATGTGTCCTGGATCAGTATACATGTTCCATGTAATATTTTAAGTGGACTAGAGGTAGGTTGATTAGGAAATAATTCCTCAATATCTATAATTTTATAAGGAGATGGCAAAGGTGTGTCCCCATCACTAATGTAGTTATTTATGTTAGTAGAAGAGTCATAAATCTCAGAAATGTACTCAAGATTAGAAGTTTCATCAATTATTGGTGAGTTTGATTAAGAAGAATGGCATGGAGCATTAATTGAAGGAATGTAAATGTAAATTGGATAACATGGGTCAACAACACTTAAAACTAGATAAGAGAATGCAAATAAATCACAAGATTTTTAGACTAAATGTTCACAAGAAGAGAAGAGTCATAGATGTTCTTAGAATGTGTACACTCACTAAAAATAGTAGTCCTTTTAAGTACCAATATATAATGGGTATGATATGAAAACATAATGCACAAGAATGTAATTAGAATATGTAATGGGATAGCTAAGGTTAGGTGGAATCTTGTACTATAGTGGTGGCTTGATAAAAGGAAGAGTACTATTAACCATGGATGTGTCATCATAGGAAATAGGAGTAGGAGGAGAGAGTAAAATATTATTTAAAGAGATTATAGGAATAAGAGGAGTAGGAGTGATATAAATCTCAATAGGATCTTTGAAAAGAGACTAAAGGATGATTCAAATAGTGTTGGGGCACATGGTGAAGTAGATTCCATGATATGTGCAATAAAAAGGCACCACAAACATTGTCATAAGTTTTATCCCACTTAATGTATTTCCAAAATTAGTGAGAGAAATAACATATACATATAGGAATGGAATATATATATATATATATATATATATATATATATATATATATATATATATATATATATATATATTGTGAATAAGTGTTCCATATAAGCATGTCAAGAAGCATAGTTGGTCTTTCCAAGAAGAACAACTAGTGTAGAATCAACTTTACTACACAAGTATATCTCAAGTGAAGTTTACATGACTAAGATAATACACAAAATAAGTGAATAATTATACAAAATAGCTAAAATGACCCCTTAGTTACAATAATAATGCATGCTCATGAAGAAGATGTCAAGCACAAATAAGAGTGCATCTAAATTAGCAATAAGTGTAGTAATCAACATAATCCATAACATAAAAATATATGTAAGAGACACTAAATAATTCACAACACCACACAATACCCCTCAAAACTATAATCAGTAACCCCCCCACCTCTCCCCCCCCGCCCCCCGCGCCTTAAATTATGAAATACAAACATGCTTGTATAGACATCAGACACAACCAAAAATGCATATTTAGTAATTTGTATATAAGTATGAAATAATTTAAGGAACATTGGGATATACAAATAATGCATCTAAGAAGTAAAATTTGTAAATAATAGCTAGATATAGATGGGCCAAAAAGGTTACCAATGCATAGAGCACAAAAAATGCACTTTTGAAGATGATGACACTCAAAAAGGAATTACCAATAAAAAGATATGGCCATTTGAAAATCTAAACTCACATAAAAAAAATTAGGTTTAAATTTGACATCCTTTAGACCATCATCAAATTTTTAGAGTTGTGTTTTAGTCATAATGATTATGCATCAAGGTTACAGTGGTCCCTTATAGTTATCAAAACTTTAAAGAGTTCTCATAGTGTCAGAGGTTCTAAGAGTTCCCATATGTTAGGGGTTTGAAGAGTTCTCATAGTGTGGGGTTTTTTAAGAGTTCTCTTACTATCAAGGGTTCAAAGAGTTCTCATAGTATTAGGGGTTTGAATAGTTCACATATTGTCATGGGTTCAAAGAGTTCTCATAATGCCAAGGGTTAGAAAATTTCTTATAGTTCTAGAAGTTTAGATAGTTCTTGCATTACCAAAATTTTGAACATATCTTATAGTCATTAGGGTTTTGGACTACACCAATAGTCAAAATTTATGACATCGAGGTTAAAAGATGCACTGGTATTTGAAATTTATGATGTCAGTGTTTTTTTATTAATTGTATATCCTAAATTTTAGATGTTGGGAGTTTTTTACTATGTGTTCAGTCTGAAGTCTTGATGTCAAGGGTTTTAACTGCATGTGTAACCCAAAGTCCAGATGTCAAGTTTAAGGAATGTGCATGCAACTTGAAGTCCCAATGTTAGGGTTATGGAATACACATGCATACTAAAGTCTTAATGTTGGGTTTTTTGACTATACATGTAGTTTTAAGTCTTGATGTCAAGTTTTTTTATTATGATAGCACCCAAAACTTCTCTCAGGTGCAACAAAGGCCCAAAATTTATATTTGTGCTTTTAAATGTAAAAATTATACCAAGTTTAGAAATTCTAGATCTAAAAAAATTATATAAAAAATATAAATAAACCATTAAGGATCTACAAAATCTTGGAAAAACCTAGAAAATGACTTTCCCTTAGAGAAATTGACTATACAATTTTTTACAAAACCACTAAAAATGTCCTGAACTCCTCTAAAATGGTCAAAATTGACTATCATGAAACTAGGTCATGTTTACAATTGATCCTAGGGTTTTGGCATATTCTGAATTTGATGGTGTTATCTATTTTATGATCTATGTCTCTAAATGAATAGTTTGTATGTATTTTCTCTAAATCCCACCAAACCCTTGAAAAACCAAAAAATCATGAAAGCTTGTCAGATGCATGTAAGAAAGATCTCACCAAGGATATTTAGACATGGAAAAATGGCCATCATATTAGAGTTATGATACCATGTTATATTACTCTGAGATATTTTAACCTCACATATTACACAAAAATCCTAGTATTAGGTGAGAGGAAGATTACCACAACACAAGATGATTCAAAATATTCATTAATTGATTATCGAATTTTAGATAAGAATTACAAAGGAGGTATATTATATAGTGAGAGATTAAGTCACAAAAAATTAACAACTCAACTCACTAATAGAAAAACACATCAAGTGTAATTACTATAATGACCTTAACAACCCTAAACAAGCTGAAAATAACCATGTAGGTAAATCAAAAATTAGGGAAATTCCTACACTAAAAGAGGCTAGGTGAATTAATATATAAGTGTAAGATATTTTTATAAAGGTGTTATGTATTTGGACTTGTTGTTCTATTAGATTCAATATTTTAGGAATGTTTGTGCTCATTGGTACAAAGCTTTGGTTGTTGATTTATTTTTTATTTTTGATAATGTTTTCAATGAAGAGGAAACTAACTACTTAATAAAATTAAATGACTGAAATTAAATAAAAATGTATAAATGTAAATAACTAAAATAATGCTTCTTTTTTTTAATTCACTTTTCAATGTGTGTAATAGTTAAAAGTAAAATCTAGGTTAACAATACAAAAGTTGATTTATAGATTTTTTAAGTGCATATTAAATGAAATTATTTTTTGATTTTAAATTTATAGATGAATTATTATATTATTAAAACTAATTTTTTATAATATACAAGTAAATATAAAATCAAATCTAGATCTTAAGCATCAATACTACCAAGTATCTAAATTTTCTTTTGCATGTGCAAGTTGACACTAATTTTTGGTGTTTCTAGATGAATGCACATTAAGTTTAAATGTTTTTTATAAAATGAAATTAAAATATCAAAGTACTGATTTTTTGATTTAATTAATTAAAAAAATTAAATTTTCTCAAACAAGGAAAATTAATATCAATATACTACTTTTTACTCTCCTAGATTTTTTCTAGAGTTTTTTACTTGCTAGTGTGCTTGTTTATGCATGAATAATAGCTTATTTAAACTAAAAATTTATTATTATTGAAGTTTAATTTTTTTTTGTTTTATAATATCTAATTATGTTTTTATTTAAAATATATTTTATTTAAAAAATCTATTATATAGATGCAACCAGTAAGGAAACTAATTAATGTTTTTGGTTTAAAGATGAGAAGAGAGAAGAATTATTTTTCATATTTATTTGCCTCTTCAAAATAGATATATAATATAATTAAATAAATTAAAATAATATATTATAATCTAATAAATAAATGAAATTAAAACTATAAATCCCTAATATGATCAAGATTTAGACCAACTAGAAGCAAGAGATGTATTTGTGATATGGTCCTTAGTGTACCAGCTTTTCCAATTTAAAAAATGATTAAAGGAAATATTTAACCAATTATAATGATAAAATAACATTATAAAATAATAAATTGATAGGAACAAAACTCTTAACAAAATGATAGATGATTGTGGTTGGATAGTGCACTGACTATAAAGATTTGGTTGTAATTTCAATGAGCTTCCTTGCTTAAAATTATGTATTCTAATACAAAAATTATCAAAGGAAAAGATAAAAAACAATGATGAAAAGGATCTGGCTATATAAATATTCAAAAATTCAAAGTCCTATGCAAATTTTTGAATCTAAAATACATCTAAAAATGGAATACTTGTAGGAGAGGAATGGAAGTTGCAAGGGTGAGTTAAAATAAGTCGAACTAGGAGTATAATTTATGAGACTTAAATATAATTAAAAATATAAGAGGGAGTGGGTTGGGCCAACATGGAGGTTAAATCAAGGCAAAAATAATGAGAAACAAAATAATAAGCATGTAAAACTATGAAATCTCAAGTTTCATAAGCTAAAATTAGAATACAGACCAAAGGTGATATAACTACCCCTATTTTTAGGGAGTGGTTATGCAACCATCAATCCAAGTGAAAAAAATACCACATGGGATGATGGAAAAACAATAGATTAATATGTATCCACCCTATCAATGATTTTTCCTTTAAGGTAGTTTATGTAACCTCCAAGGTGAACTCATCATGTATAAGGTAGTTTTGGAATGCTATAGAGTGGTTATGTCACATAATAAGGTGATTTTGTAAACAATCTAATTTTTTAGAAAATAAGAAAAGGATACCCTCAAAGGCCATCAAAAGGGAAGTTTAAGGGATCTAGGAGAGAGATAGGGAATTACAAGGGCTAGAGTGATATATAGAACATATTTGAGTATAAATTAAGAGATCAATTCATCATTATTAGACATTGTACCGATAGTGTTACACCATGAAAATTTTAGGTGCATATAGATCCTAATTATAAATTTATTCATTATAAACCAAGACATAAATAAACTATATATTTGGAAGATTTTTCTCTTGTT
>JARHVA010002012.1:1782500-1977500 GCA_037957365.1 Torreya grandis | reverse complement strand
TGAGACCATTTGGATTTATACCAGGTTTTTTATTCTTACTTCCTCTCTTGTCTTTGGTTTTTGTTTACTTAATAATTTTTATATCTAGGTATTTTATTTATTTTTTGAATGTTTTGGTAGTTGATAATTTGTTATGACCTTTTTTTATAACATTTATTATGGCATATTTCATTGGGGTGTATGATAATGATCCTTTTTAGTAGAACTTATTTGATCATTCCTTTCATTATATTTCCCTTTTCTTATCATTATTTTATTTACTCATATAAAATTCACTATCAACTCATCTTCCATTGTCAAATCATGATATGGCATTCCCATTTACGGTTGAGTGCCCCTCCAATTTTAATCATTTCCGTATTCACCTAAGTGATCTTTCCCCAAGTTGTTTATGTCATAATTAACTTCTTTGATGTTAATTTAAATATTTTGGTATTAATTTTTTTGATTTTTTATCTAATATCTCCATTTATTCCATTATTATTTTTATACTTTTTGGTTGTTGCCAAGTTGACAACATTCATTACTAAATCTTACATGGCTTCACATGAGGATTCCTTTGGGACTGAGATAGGCAAGGATGTTGGTTATGAACATGATTTCTAAGAGTGGGACAAGATTGAAATAGGCATGGGAAGAATTAAGCCTAATTATTGTTATTAAATCAAAAATAATAATCTACTCATATGGGGAATCTTGGGAAAAAGAGGCCTAACCTAGTTTATGTTGAAAATTACTAGACATGATTCCATTCTATCAAGAGAATTTATTGTTGTCTGGAGATAAAGTTTTGTTTTAAAATGAGGTGCATGTAAATGGATATCTCTAAGTAATTCATATATGATTTTATGGGACTAATTTTCCATGACTTAAAATATTAAAAGGATAAGAGCATGAAGGATGAGTGGATTTTTAAAAAATTAACTTTTGAAAAAGATAATGAGGTCACCAAAAGTTTGAGGCATACCAATCTCCTAGAGACTTAGAAATAGGTATGTAAGTAGGTCATAATGTATCTAACCATGGATTATAAATTCATCCTTGTTTTATCTCATCACTTCATGTTTCTTAATCACTTTAAGGATATTTATCAAACTAGCCTCCCCTTCATTATTTTACGCTCCTTAGAGGATTCATCTATAAATTTTTAATGAAATAACAAGGTTTTTAAAGCCCACTAATCCCTCATCCTATTTATTTTTAAGAGTGCCTCAATAAAAATGAGAAAGGAGGTGAACTTGACCCTTGGCTCCTATTTAGCCTCAAAAAAATGGAAGAAAAGGTTAAAGTGTGAGCTATTGAATGTTGACATTACAAACACAAAAAAGGTAAATACTGGTAAACAAATAAATAAATTAATCCTAAACTATATGGATTCAAAGGTTTTGGTTAAATATTTGGTTGAGAACTATATAGAGGGGGATTATTTGAGGATTATATTGGCTATGGGCTCCCCAAAGATCCCTAGTCTAGTGGATACTACTCTAATTAAAGTAAGCTCACCAAAGGAAATGTTATGCTCCTTGGAATTAAGTTTAAAAAATAAGACCCTAAAACATAGGTTGATGAGGAAATATATTAAGGAAATCCATTGGGTTATTTTATCTAAAGTTGGTTTGATAGCTAAGGATGGCCTTGTTTTTGAAATTGACACCTCACAAAAAAATGGTTGGATGACTCTTAGGTTCCTTAGGTTTTAGGTCCTTTGGGAAATAGACTAGAACTATTATTACTCCACACTTAAGCCCTAAAATCACCTCCCCTCCTTATAATTATAAATGAATGAACTGGTAGGTAAAGAAGGCCCTATTTCTAGGACCCAGGCAAAAGCCTCAAAGATCCCCCTTTAGGACCTTTGGTGTGGATCCTTTTAGATCCTAACTTTTTGGCTGGTTGGTTTTTTGGTTTTGATTGGCTTGTTTTGTTGTTTTTCATTTTTTGTGTTTCTTCCTTGTTTTTTTTTCAAGAGTTTCCTTCTTGTTTGGGTTATCTGTGCCTCTGGGTTTTTTTAATGTAGTCTCTTAGAGATTCAAGCCTCATGTTATGTCTCGGGCTAAATTCCACAATAGATCAAGGTGGGCTTAATCTAATCTCAACAATATCAACATAAATATAATAGTGGTAGTATTTTATTGTATATGTATTCTATATTTAATGTATGGGGATTATATTATGTACATAATGGATCGAATCCATGGTATATTATTACTTAGATTACCTCAGATTAATTGCACTTCATTGTCAGTCGAATAAGATGTAAATGTATTTGTTAGAAAAATTTAGATATTTGGTAAATAATTTAATTCTACAAAGAATACTCTAGAACAATAAGAGAATTTATATTCTAAAACATATAGATACCATGAAATATGGAAATTTTATACTTGGAATTACATAATATGAAATCATTTGAAGTTATCAATATGTATTCTTAGGATGGAATATAAACTTTCTAATGTAAACATGAGTTCTTAATGACATATCAACATTCTTTACAAACTTAAATTCAAGAATATATTTAATATATAAAATGAGTTTGGAAAAAGAATGAGATGGAACCTATCAACACCATCACCCCATTTTAAATAATGTATAAGCATGACAATCACTATTATTGACACCAAAATAAATCTAAGATAGTTTCTCCCTCCTAGCATTATTAATAATTTATAAATATTATCCCATATCAATAATGGATGGGATTTACTGGTTATGATGACCACCACAAGCATCATTTAAATCTATAATAATACAAGTAAAGAAAAGTTTTATCAAATGTCATAGATATTTACACCTGAATAACAAATAGATGTTATGGTCTAATCTTCGCAAAAGGAAAATTATGAATTTCAAATAGTAAGATCAAATTTATTGGTGTCATTTTTCAAGATAAATATATACAATTAGTTAAGGAATTTTTATTAAATAAGAGAGTAACTATCCATGTAATATCTATGTTTTTTTTATTGTATTAAAAATGGGGAGAATGCTCTTCATATTTTCCACAAACATCAATATAAGCTTAATATGGGAAATTTGAAAAATTGTTATGAAATTTGATAAATTGTCTATTTCATTTTGTATGACAAGAAACTAAATGAAATACATAACACATACATACATGAATGAAACTAAAAAAATATCCTTTAATGTTTCGTGTCAAAAATTTTACATGTTTAAGAAATTGAGGTATGCTTACAACCATTGTAAGTAGAACCATTCGATACAAAATCATTACAATTGGAGCCATGCAATATGAAACCACTAAAAGTTATAAAAGTGTGTTATTATGAAGGAATGAATATTTTATAATGGAAACACAAGTTATTAATGAGACACCAAAATTATTCACAAACTTCAGTTCAAAAAAATTTACAAAATACAAAATGAGTTTGGACCAAGAGTAGAAAAAAGGTACAAGCAGGGAAATAATTGTTGTTAACACCACTATTAAGATTTTCAGTCATAGATAAAACATTATAAATAATATGAATCCATAAAATGTAATTATTATGTTTTGTACATTGTTCCCATTAATGAGATTCCCACTCTTCAATGACTATGTTATAACATTGAATTTAATTGAAGTTCACAACCTTGAAGCTAATACATATTATTGTAACTTGAAATTGGGTCCATGTTGATATTATCAAAGATAGTACATATTATTGTGATTTGAGATTGAGTTTGATTAATTAAAACTCAAATCCATTATTTTTATAAGATTATAAAATGTAACCTCATACAATTAAGTTTATATAAAATATAATGGAAAGATTAATGATGGGTATTTATTTATATTTGATTAAATAATTAGTGTGACCAATTCATATGATGAAATTAAGATACATTTGTAGGATTTACTAAATTCATCATCCTTCTTTGGATCTTTTTTCTATGTATTTAAATACAATATTTTATAAATGTAAATTCCATTTCATGATGATATGCACCACTAATTCAAACCATCGCATGAGAAAGAACAAAACATTTCAATAAAAAACCATTACATATTAATAAAATACAGTTCAATATAAAACCATTACATGTTACTCAAACATGTTTCATAAGTTTAAATGATAATTTTAAAATGAGTATTATAATATGTCAAGGTTGAATCTCAATGGTAAGATGTAAAAAAAATGGTAAAATATTTAGACATAAATTCTTAAAAATGTACAAAATATATTTAACATGTTATAAAATTTCAAAAAAAAATACAAAGTTATAGTTCCATAATACTAAATACCATCAATTTGAAAATGATATAATGATTGAAATGATTAAATTAAAATAAATATAATTCTCTAAGATACTAAAAATAAAATTGTACATCACATATTAAAGAATTTGCATAGGGTAATATTTCATTCAGAAGCCCAAAAGGGGGATCAAACTACATATATAAAGAAAAATGGTGATCTATATAAAATATATTACCCCATCTATTAGTTGGATAATTTTATATGAATATAATTTGAAATTTTGAAGAAAAAAACTAGGTAATTCATCATTCATAACAACACCTTTGCTTTGATAGGATTATGTGTTAGTTACATTCTCAATAAATTAAATTATTCCTAGACCTATACCAATCTTCAGATAAATGATTTTATTCTTCCAAAAAAATATTATAGACCCTAGATGCATACCCACAATAGTACATTTATATCACATCACATTTTTCACATGTAAACTAAAGGATAACATGCCAATGCACCAAATGCAAGGAAAAAATAATTTTTGGAAGAAAAAAACTAAGAGGGGGGTGAATTAGTGTGTATATATTTCATTTTATTCAATTAATCATTATTTAATAATTCAAACTATCATATAGATATAACAATGCATAGAAGAGAAACCATATAAGCATGAAGCAAAATATCAACACATGAACACCAAATATATGTGGTAAACACTCATGGGGTATAAAAAAAACTATAAAAACACTTTTAAAACTATCATATAATTAATGAAACAACATTTAGTGAGGAATTGACCCCACAAGGAGAACCAACTCCTCACTATTCAAACACCAACCCAACTAGTCCTTTAGTAAGCTCCAACTTTCAAGGAGGATGAAACACCATAACCAACCCAAAAACTTCAAGGATACTTCTAAAAGATCCAAACATAAATTTAGCTCTAACTCCCTCTTGACCAAGCACCAACCCAGCTAAGGTAAGCTTAACCACCTCAAGACACCTTGTTGTTCTCTCAATAGATGGTGATCTCTTCTTAAAATTTCTCTCTCTCTCTCTCTCTCTCTCTCTCTCTCTCTCTCTCTCTCTCTCTCTCTCTCTCTCTCTCTCTCTCTCTCTCTCTCTCTCTCTCTCTCTCTCTCTCTCTCTCTCTCTCTCTCTCTCTCTCTCTCTCTCTCTCTTCTATATATTAATTTAACTCTATATCATACACCTAGAACATTATTATCATAAATTTATTTATGGTATATCATCTCATTCATCTCACTTAACTCTTCTATCGCTCTCACACAGCCTTTTAAGCTCACTCGCTCAACATGCCTCTTTTAGGCGCATTAGGTAAATTGACCTTATCATCCATATTTAGAATAAATGTTAGATTATAATAATTATTTAATTTATATTATGATGGTACTAAATTACCTACTTCTAATCCTTAAATATTTCTTTTCTTTTCTTCTTTTTCACACTCATTTAACTAGCTCAAATAGGCTAATTAGGCCTTGCATATATACTCAACACTTCATATTTCCCATATTGGTATAATAATAACCTTAAAAAAATTATATAAAACTTATAATAGGTCCAAATACACTTTTAACACAATAAAAAATAACTCCATAGGTCGGTCATACCCCTTAAGGTCCAAAACCCCACTAGGCCTAAATGAGACCTAATATAATTAGGTATGTCTTAAGTACACATTACACTTATGACCTCTTAGACCATATTTAATGTATTAAAATGATTTAAAAACTTAAAATATGTCTCAAATATACCCATGATAACTTATTCATATCTCCATGCCACCTATAAATTCAATTTACCACTTGAACCATGCCAATAGGTTTACTCACCATTAGCCCTCCTCACTATCTAAAAGTCTATCTTAAAAAATAGAAGCATAAAATAAATTATACCATATAAAAAATGATAAAATAGAATTAAATTATTTTAAATAACTTTATAGTCATCAATATGTCCATTTTTCATTACCAAATAGGCAAAAATGCCTCAAACCAACTCTTGCAACATGACCACTCAGAATGGTCAAACACTACCAAAGTACAATCAACAACATTTGATCACCAACCTATAAATATGAAATTATAATGAATTAAATAAAATTAATATGGACCTAAAATACATATATAACATCTTAATAATAAATATATCCTTCAACTCTTGTTAAAACACTTAAAACTCACCTCTCTAATATGACCACACAGAACTGCCTGTAGCTCCAAAAACGTAGTCATGTAAAAGTTCATCTTTAGTACATTAAAGGACATTTAAAGAATTATAATACATATTAAAATATAATTTATGGACTATTTTTCAAAATAAAATTGATATATCATATGTTTTGGTGTCATCTATTGGTCTTTCAAACTAATTTGTTAGGTCTCTCTTACACAGTGCTCGCACAACTAGATAGGCCATTTTTGGATTTCACATATCAAAACCTTAAATATGTATCTACATATTATATAAAGAATTAATATATTATTTAAATTCAAAAAATAATAACCAAGTTAATTTGATACATTAGATCTTTTCATAAGGTCTCACATTCTTTACTTCACTTGGCACACCTAGAATAGTCATTTTGTCTCAATAACCAGTCATAGTGAAATTGAATTAGAACATATGTATGAAAAATTAAATGAAATTTAAAATAATAAAAATTATCTTTTGAGATAATTATATCTACCTTCAATATCTAGATCATATTCTCAAATGGAAACATTTATCTTAAAGATCAATCTCAGTGTCTTGTGTTTCACTGTCACATCTTCTCTATAAAGGCTATCTTATGAACACCATTTGATCCATTTTTAGTTAACATTAAAATCATATAATAAAAATTTGAAAAAATTATTGGTATTTAAAAATTACATAAATCATTTGGATTCATCCTTAGTCCTTTGTAAGCAATCCCTAAACATATTCTTACTTCAACTAGTTTTTCTCATTGTTTTCTCTCTTAGCTATTTTAGTGATATGTCAAATTGATTGAAAAAAATAGTTGAAATATAGAATATATATTATAAAAATACAATAATATGTAATAATAAAAAGTCTTTACCTTTAACCTCCATCTAATTTCATGTATTGACCCAGTCAACCCTACTTGTAACATCAAATTCTTCAAAAATAAGCATTTTCGTATAACTACTACTCATTATCCTAAAAAAAAAATAATACTTGGAGATTAATATAGGATTCATATAAAAAATAAAATAATAAAAAAATACTTACCAATCCATTCTAGGTCATTCTCAATAATATTTTCACCATCGGGTCAATATGAGGGTTTTTAGAGGGTTTTGGACCAATTTACCTTCTTAACATTTTTTCATATAATATTGACCCTAAAATTACAAAAAAATGATTTTAAAACCTTATTATGACACTTTTACATCTCTCCCAAAAGGCTTAGCTTCCCATGTAACTATCACATGTATCAATGAACATCTAAAGTTCCTTTTCGAGCTCTCGTCTCTTCATTCTGCATGCACATGATACCTTCAAACATGTTATACTTAAATTTAGGACCTTAGGCTTGGTGAAACACCTTTACACAACCTATTACATCTCAATACATGATCACATGTTGTCTATCATCTTGAAAACTCAATTTGACCTCTTATTAGGCCATACTAGACTAATATTCATGTTGTGTCTAGAACCATCAGTCATACTTGGATATTTAAAACACTTGAAAACCTCTTTCACTTATCTAAAACCATAAAAAAAACATGTAAATTAACATAATATAAATGTCATTAATTTCCAATTTATTTCATATATCTCACACTTTTCTTCTCAACATGTTACTAGGCCTATGCCATCTCACTAGGTTTCTCATGCAGGGTCTAATCCTCAAAACTATCTTTCCTACCACTATAAATTCAATTTACACCTTGTTAAAATGTTAAAAAAACTTATAATATGATATAACACCATATAAATCTTTCATGGGTATTTTTATCACCTTAGGACCCTTAGTTAGATAGGACAGAATCTAAGACTAGCTTATTTGCATATTCAACCTATAGGTCTTACTTCTGTAATCACAATTTGAAACATACATGGGTGATTAAATGCATAAAATACATGTTTAGTTTTTCTTATACATACTCTTATACCTCTGTGCATTCATATCCTAGATCCATCATGTTCCTTCTTGCACAAGACTTGATATCCCATGCTCAAGCCTTTTTATTACTTCATGACATTATCCTTCATTAAAGACCAATGACCATATACACCTTATTTTACTTACTTTGACATCAATTATATTTTAAAATCACATGAAATCAATGATAACTTAAAACAATCTCCCCTTTTGTCATTGATGGCAAACCACATTAATTACAAACCATAAATGAACTGATCCAGACAACTTCTCCATCAATTGATCTCTCTCCCAATTTGACATTAATGATAAAGGGTCTTTACAGTTACCACCTTGTATCTTCACTCAAAATTCAATAATGATACTAAATAAAATTTATCAAATTCTTACCTTTAGATTGATTGAGATGCTAACTCTCACCTTAACCTGTTTCTCATCATCTTGATACATGACTATCATGAATTCATAAACATTCCTTGTAGATTATCATATACTTTTGATCTTACCTAAGTATATTCATCTCTTTATATGATCATTCCACCTAATCCTTGGACCTTCTCACTCATAGGGCTCACAACATATGCACCTCAACTAGATTTGTGATACCAATTGCTCACAAGCTCCCCTTATCACCATGCTTATTTGTATTTCCTTGTCTTTGATCTAAGATTTTTAACTATTTTTTTTATCTTATTATACCATCATCATGTGAAGAGATCTTATATAATCATTATGAAATTTTCCCCCTATATCTATGCTTTACCATAGATACAACTTTATTAGGCCATATACCAACATTAGGTCCTATGGAGACCTATTTCAAAAAAATCTACTCCTTGCTCAATACTAACTTCTTAGGTAACCAAGACCACCTTAGATAAGTATTAAAAACTTAATATATTCCTCATGACATCAAACAACTTCCATTCAAACATGACAAACCATCATGGATCAAACCACTATAAGGCACCTACGTGGAAACATATAGTCACTATCTTGTTAAGAAAAACATAGAACTTTAATTATTCTCAAGCCTATGAACATATTCCTGTCATGATATAGGAATGATAATATTTATAAATTTATTTATCTCCTTTATGGCTCAACCATATTGAAATATTACTCTTATAATCAACTCCAGGTCATGGATCATATGATCAACATACTAGCTCCAAACCAAGACCTCTTTTACATCACTCAAAATACTGGTCATCTTCATATCTTTGTTATGTCACTTACAACAAGTCATAATTCTTCCTTTATGACCTTATGAGGTCACAAACACATCAATACCATGCTTCTTTAGACAACTCCATCATATATTCTTAATGATCATATTCATTTTGTAGACCAATTATCTTGCTCTTATGTTGTTCTTGTTTTATCTCTGACTTCTTAGACCCAGTATTGTTCTTAGACAAGTATTCCATTCCTTCAAAACAAGATAACTAAAGAGTATTATCATGCACATAGACTAACTAATACTTATTAGAATTTACATCCTCTTTGTTTTTACTAACCTGTAGACACTCTTGAAGATCTCAATGCATATATACTTAACCACCATACAAAAAAAGATATATATTCATAACTTCATATTTCATGAAGACTCAAATAGACCTAACATAGGTACATCAACATACTTAGGATTATCACTTATAGACCACTAATTACTTGCTTCACTAAGATACCTACACATACCTTTATTTTCATGCAACACTTGCCAAGACTCAACAAGCATCCATAATGCTTCCTCTTACTGATGAATATCTCCATGAATCCTAATGGAGTGTAGACATTAAAAAACTACACACTTATAGGTTCTGATGACTAAATACCTTAGGACCCCCTAAATACCTCGTAAACATTCTTAACCCTTAACCAACCCTTCTTAACTTAACCAAATCACTATTCTCCTATTCAAAAATACTATTTGAAATTACTATTCAAAATTACTATTCACTATCACTATTCACTATGGGACCCACTATCACTATTCATGATGACATGGCATGTAACATGAAAGGTGATATGGCAAGTGACATGGCTTAGAAGTGAGGTGGCTTGATGTGGGACATCATACCCCTCCTAGAACCCTTTCTAAAAGTGCTTAATGACCTCATTTAACCATCACAAGGCCCCCCTTGACATATGGTGAATTCCTTTTAAGGGGGCATCATTAAACATGTATTTTTCCTTCACACATGAAAGTGGCCTTCAAAATGAGATACCTACCTCTTTAGTGCTTTGGGAAAGACAAAAGACACCCATTTTTGAATTTTTAACCCAAATGAGATACTCACCAACCCAAATGGCAATCCCAATCAACCTAATCTTTGACTCATTCATGCACCACATCAAAAATGGTGCCACATTTTGTGTGCCATCTCTTTAAGTGCTTGTATGAAGACAAGAAATGGTATTGAAAAGTTTTTAGCCTCATTTATACTTATGTGCATGATTCCCATTCAAAATTAGACTCATGTGTAAGGTGGGATACTCACCAATCCAAATGGGAATCTCCATCAACCTCATCTTTGAATCATTCATGCACCACATGGGAAATGGTGCCATACTTCCACTATTCCCTCTTTTGGCATGGTTCTTGACAACAAATGCTATAAATAGTCCCCCTTTCCTTCACCCAAGGATAAGTGGGAAGTTAGTATTTGGTTAATAACATATTTTTATAGTTATTTGAAGGAGGTCATCATTTTTAAGGTCATCCACATCTTGGAGGAAAATAATTTAAAGCAATGAAGCTCTGCCAAAATTGCCATGATATTCCTTCATCATATCATCTATAATATCAACCACATCAACAAGCCTAAAGTTAACCTTATTTTTTTCTAGTTATTTACTTAAGTTCTTCCTTTTATTATGTTTACCTTTACCCCTTAATCCACTTTCCATATTCATCCATTTACCTCTTTTACCACCTTTTTCATTGTAATTCCATTTACTTCCTTTGCCACTTCCACCCTCTTTGCTCCCTCATACTTTTGCTACCCTAGTTACTTGTTGTTTCATATTTTTCAACCATAAATACCTCTCATTTTTTTATCTCAATCAGCCCCAACTGAACCATTATTTTTAACTTTATCAAATTTCCAAACCCAAAACCACAACCTTGCCTTAACCAATTTTCAACATTATTATAATCAAACTAGTTACTTCATTTTGGTTAACTTAGAAAAGTATCTATTTTTCCATATTAATTTACTATAATTTGATGTATTTTATTTTAGTTTTATATTAATTTAAGGAAAATATATTTCTTTTATCATTTCAACTTAAGTTTTAAAAGTAGGTGGATTGACGACCTCCTAGAAAGATTTCACTTCTAAGATCTAGCTCACGCTAGAAAATCAACCCAACTACTTGTCTAACCAATAAGTTGTGGTAGTGATTTATTATTTTAGGTCATTACTACCTATCCAAAGATAATTTAGCACAAATTATATATTTTACATGCACACATTTAATAGGTATTCTTCTACACACCCTTCTTAACTAGTTTATTCTTTTCACACTTAAAAGAAAAGCAAAAATTAGATAGAAACATTTTGGCATGCATGGTGGGACCCTTGAGTTTTCTTGGGTTATTATATATTTTATGACATTTGTAATTGAATTAATGAAATTAATTTAGTTTAATTCTTAGAAAATTAAGCTTTTTTATTTACAAAAAAAATTAAAAAAAGTATTAGTTGCATTTTTTAGAAAATTAAATTTTATTGCATTCATAAAAAGAAAGAAAAGAGAATTCATCCTAAGATTAGGATTGAATTTTTATGTTGAATTTAGGTGAATTTTAGTTGTTATTTTATTCATTCAAATAAATCAATAAAAATTCTTTTAGTTAAAATTGAGTGCATCCATTGACTGCTTGCTTTATTTTAGCTCACCTAGTTTAATAAAAAGCATTGTGAATTAATTGTAGTTCACAAATGTTACAAAAACAAAACCACTTGCACAACAAAATAATAAAACATACTTGAGACAAATACCAACTAGGTTTGCATCACCTAAAATATCACCTTACCCTTTTCTGGTTATCTTACTTGGATTTAATCACTAAGGGGATAACCAACTAAGTTCTTTGGTTGAGTATAAACTCTAGAAATTGGTACATATTGGCTAAGCACTCACACTAGCTACAGGATTTTGACATGAGGGGATAAAGCCCCAAGTATCAAGCTACATAATCATACCAATATAGACTTCTATTGAGTGCCTAAACATAACCCAAAACCAAACATAGACTACCTTTTTTAGGAATTATTCAAGCCAATTTCTTCTTCACACTTTTTTAAGGCATAAGCCAAAAGAAAGATTAAAAAGAATCCTAGGACTTAATGCACTCTTAGCAAATGTATTATTTTCCTTAAGTATTTCTTTTATTTCTCTTTTTTTTAGGTGTGAGAATGTATCATCCTTTTCTTGTCTTCTCATATGGTTCTCACTCACCAACATCAAAAGGACCTAAGGAACAAAACCCACCACCAAATCAACCATCACCAATTTCCACCTCTTCAACCATGAAACACATTTCCAAACCTGTAGACTCACCTCACTCTCTAAAATTCCTACTTGGGTAATCTTAGGATATTTGGATATTGTCACTTTCCTAAGCAATAATCATATATCCTTACAACACTACCTAAGAACCATATCTAGCCAAATCCTAGTTTTGACCCCACCCATAGATCCATCTTATAACATGCCTCTCCACTTCATGGAGAATACATCCACTACCATGAGAAATAATCAACCTTTATTTACCCAAATGTTATCATCTACCAAAAACTCCCTCAAAACTAACCCACCAACCCAAACTACCACTACCCTTATACCTCTTACTAATCACTCCCCTGTAATAGGAGTGCTTACCTATAATACTACCCATATTCCTCTAGTTACCTCTAATATATCAAACACTACTCCAATTATAAGCCTTATGGTGTCCATACCCTCCATGTTACCACCAATTAACACAAGAGTCACCACCCTTTTATCAGCCACTAACCCAACCACCACTCTAACTAAACATGCAACTTTTATCTATCTTCATAACCCACAAGGGCATATGATTGATATCCAACCACCCACATACACCCAACCATTAACATGCACATACCAATATATATCTTCCACCCAGCCTCTAAATAACACATACTAATACATGGAGTCATCTCAACCATCTATTAACTATTCACACATTTCCCAACCTCAACAAAACATATCATATAACTACACATCCTAACAATCTGAAGTAAAATGTATGAATTTGATCATAGACAAGATGACTACCCTTGAGTCATCCATCTTTAAATCCCATAATCTCTTATCCTATGATCAAATTTTAAATGAGACTATTCACACTTCGGTCCCCATCAGATCTTATCTGGCCAAGTGGGAACTTCCAAAATTTACCAAGTTTAATAGTAAAGAAGACCCTCAACAACATTTTAGAGAATTTAGGAATTCATGATACTTTATTGCCCACAATGACACTCTTCTCCTCCATACCTTTCTTATGTCATTATTCAGATCAACATTGGATTGGTATAGTGCCACACCCAAACATTTTATCCTCTCTTTCACCTAATTAGCCCAAAACTTCTTGGATCACTTTTCGATCAATATATCCAGGAAATTTTCCATTATCAACCTCTACTCCATTCAAAAATTCATAGATGAATCTATTGCCAATTTTATGGCTCATTGGAGGAGTCTAATCAAACAAATTTCCTTTTCATTGCCTCAAGTTGAGCTTATAGAGATCTTCACCTGGGCATGTGCAAAACATATTTCATCCACATTTCATGTCCAAATCTTTCAAACCTTTGATGAATCTTTTACCATGACTCTCAAACTAGAGAACATAGCCATTGATGAAGGAAGGTTAAAGTTGAAGAGAAAGAACTCAAATTACAAGCCCAATGAGCCCTTTTATTCCAAAATAAATCAACAAACCAAACCCAACACTAAAAACAAAACAATTACCAATGCCATTGTCCTCAAAGCCACACCACCACCATCTACTAATCAACACAACCCAAGAAACCAAACCTCTGACTCCTCTGATTATTCAAACCAAAACCAAAGGAACCAAACTTAGAATAATCATAATCAATTAAATCCAATTGGAGAGCCCTATCCTTCTATTTTGGAAAAGTTACTAAAAGATAATATCATCCAACTTCCAAAAATTAAACCACCCTAATAGTTTGATGCTTCTCACCCCATACTAGGTTGGTATAATGAGAATGACCATTTCACCTTTCACTGAGTCATAGGACATGACATCAATAGGTGTAACACCTTCAAATACCTTGTCCAATCCCTCATTAACAAGGGGAGCTTACGTTGGACAATCCCAATGCACCATCGAACTAGGCCCTTAACATATTTTGCAAGCCTTTTCCTAATCATGTTCCTTATACCCTTTACCATGAAAATAAACCAGACCCATCTCATGAGGCAAATACTACTAATGTTTCTACTAATGAACCCATTGTTGAAGAAAACATTACCTTAACTACCTCTTTCCCCATTCCCCTAATAGAAGAAATAATTGCCTTCTATTCCTTTGAACACACAAATAAAGGAAGCCACCATACGCACACCTCTATTAGGTGATATCACACCTACCTCCCCTATCACATAACTATCCACCCCCTCTTTGAAATATATCTCATAAGAGAATATGATGTCATCCACCCAACCTCTAATTTTGGAACCTTCTGTCAAAGGTCAAGACAAAGGTAAAGGAACCAAACTATAACTTCTAACCCCTTCTTTGGAAGACCAAACAAGCCCTTCTAAAATAACTAAAACCTCCACCTAACCAACCAAAACCTCCTCTTAATTAATTGACCCTCAAACACCTAAACCCACCAAGACAATTAAAGTGACCAAATCCCCTCCAAAACCAACAACTAAAACAACCAAAGAATTAAAACCACCAAGAGGACCAAAATCCTAAATTTTACCTCCCTCAACCTTACCCTCCATTTTGGGTCCTCATCCCTCTACCTTAAATATAAATTCCATCATTTTTACCAAAATCCCACCACTTTTATTGGTCACACCTTCATACTTGATTTCTAAGACACCTTTCCTCACTATACTGACAATTCTTAAGTTATCGACCTTGCCCTCCTCTACCTCTATCTTCTCAACTATATTGACTAAACTAAAACCATCAACTAATTATACCAATTTACCAAAGACACCTACCACCAAATCTAAGTTCACACAACCTTCTACTTTAACACCCAAAATAAAAACTACTAAACCTTTACCACCTTTAGCTAAATCTTACTTAACCATTCTCCAGTAGTTATTAAAAACTTCTTATTTGAGCTTACCACCCATCAAAACATTTGACCCTTGATATACCAAACCCTCTTGGTTTAATGATAAATTGATATGTGCATACCATAGGGCACTAGGATATGACACAAAAAATTGTAAAGTTCTCCAAGTGCTTATTCATAATTTGTATGAAGATGATGATATATTATTAGATAAACCTACTTCATCCCCATTGCCAATCTAACCACCAACTCAACCCATCCAATATTTAGTTTCACCCAAAATTGAAAAGGAGGAACCAAAGTAACCACCTAATCTAGAAAACCCCCTTATCCACATTATTCACATGGTTACCCAATCTTGAGCCCAATAGAAGGATAAAGGGAATGCTAAAGCATCCATTCCTTAGACATACCCCTCCCTGGACTCCCAATCAAACAATACCCAAACATATATATCTTTAAAAACCTTAAGGTGTCTCTATTAGGTACCTCCCCATCTATCCCTCCATACCCTAACCCATATGCAATATCCATCCAAAACGTTATCCTCAAGAAGCTCCACCAAACTCTAGCAAAAATAAACTTATATGAGTTAGTCTCTACCTCTCCCCATCACCTCCAAGCACTCATAGAAGCCTTGAAATCCATTGAGGTCCAACCCAATGACCCTAAACCTCTACCACTTTTAATGGTGCCCTTTGAAATTCCAACCTTATCACCTTTAAAGATTCAGAAATACCTTCTTTTCATCTAGAGGATCCTGATCCCCCCTCTTCATTATGATATACATTAATTAAACCCATATCAAAAGGGTGGTGATTGATGGAGGAACCAATATAAATATTATCTCCTCCCATGCCTATGACCAACTGAACATACCCAAAAACATCATGTTTGAAAGCATAATGGTCCTTCATTATTTCAATGATATTATGGCTACTACCTTGGGCATAGTTATCCTCTATATCTATGTAGGGCCCTGTATAATTAACAAATTTTTTTATGTTGTAAAAGGATAATTCCAATATAATTTTTTAATCAAACACCCTTGTATTTGTGCCATGAGTTTGTCCCTTCCACCTTACATCGATGTGTAAAATTTGAGCATGAAGGGTAAGTTGTGACTATCTAGGCTAACCCTAGTCCTTTCACATATTGTAATATGACATATCAGCCTAACAATGTCCTTCTTCCTCCATCCACCTCACCACCATCTATTAATGATACAACCCTACCAACCAAACATTGTGACACTTCCACACCAAATTTTGATGAAACTTCTACTAGCTCATATATCCCTTCTTCCAAGATTCTTGTAGAGAATCCCATGGTAACTACATTCTAATATATTTCCATTGAGTAATATAGATTCTTACCCCTAGATGTCTTCTTTACTCCTCAATAATATGGGAATCTCAGACATGACCCTTCTTAAGACCCTAACATTAGAACCATCATCCCCTTCAAGCTCCCTAACTATAGAAAAAAATCATTTATGGGGGACTTGATTGGCCACTTCTAGCCCCTACCACTACTTCATCCATCCAACCATTTACCTCTAACTTTTCCTATCTTAGCAAACTAGAGTTCGCTAAGTTGTATCTTCATAGATGTTTTTGGAAAGGATTTGGCCTTGGTCACTATGAATTGGTGGCTCATGAGTTACCCCATATCAAAACTTTTCAACCTCATGAGTCATTTGTCCTTGGGTATGAACCACCTAAAGAACCCACCAATTCACCCAAACCCATTTTGACCATAGAGGAAGATATCCCATCCTCACCAACCCAACCACCTTCCCCATTTGAAGATATTAACATCATCCCCTTGATTTTTTTTCTAATCAATACCATTAGTTTTGGCCCTCTCGTCTACCAAAAGGGTGGCCAAACCAAAGTCCTTCCACTCATACACCCTAAAATGGTAGAGAATAATTATCCTACCATAAAAACCATCCAACATCAAGATGATGATTCCATTCTTAACTACCTTGATGCAGGGGATTCTTCTATCCATAAATCCCTTCCTCCTGAGGCCTTGACTATGTCAAATGAATCCACCATGGATCTCAACTTGGACACTTTAGACAACCCCTACATTGTCAAATTTGGCTAATCACTGAATGTTGAGGAGCTTTGGGACTTCTCCTCTTTCTTACAAGACTTAAACATAGCATTCACTTGATATTATAGTGATATGCCCAAGATTAACACCACGAATGCTACCCATAACATAGTCACTCATCATAATGCCAAGCCTATTAAATAGAAACTCTGATGCATGTATCCTCACATATCCCTTTTCATCAAAGAAGAGATTTAGTGTCTCCTATCTATAAAATTTATTCAACCCATTGACTATCCTCAATGGGTCTCAAATATCATACCTATCACCAATGTCACTGGGGTTCTATGCATTTTGTGGACTTTCATGACCTTAACCTCACCTATCCCAAGGATGACTTCCCTCTACCTAACATTAACTAGCTTATTGATCTTACAGCTGGCTATGAGATGTTATCTCTCATAGATTAGTTTTTGGGTTAGAATCTATTGGGTGAATACTTTGTCAACCAGCTAACTGGTGCAAAAAATAGTTCCTATCACCACAACATAGGGAGATTGGTTGTCTAGGTGTGTAATTTTACTACATCAACAAGGGAAAAATCTCTCCTCTCATCAAGGGGAGGTTCCCTATTAAATATATGGAGGCTATATACTATATATATAAGCAAAAAGTAAGACATAGGAGTAGGATAAACCATCCATCTCTCTTCTTTTAGAGATGATGCTAATAAATAGAGGAAAAATCCTAGGTGATTGGTGAAGGTACTTCTCTTCTTTCCAAATTAACATTCAATAAAGAGCCAGATCCCTTCTTGGATAGTAGAAATATTGGTGAAATGATAGAAGGCACTTATCTTCTTTCAGAAGTGCTTGTTCTTACAAACAATAGGAATCTTTCTAGTAAATAGCTGGTAACCAAAGGTGCAGAGTAACTAATAGCCTAAGATGTAGTACAAAGTCTACACCTCGACTGCCCAAGAGTGAAACATGAAGAACAATGGGGGCAAAAAAGTCATCCCAAGTTTATTTACATAGAAACATAAAATAAAGACACAATAAAGATAGCTAGGTCACCACAAAGTCTGAAAGTAGCTGACTTGAGGACACCTTCCTTATCACTTCCACTAATTCTGCTGGTTAGATCAAATAAACAAGAATGCTCCTAGGAAACAGACATAAGAACAATTTTATAAAATATCACAAGATATAACAGCACAAAGTCTATAAGTAACTTGCTTTCTTGTTCAATAAAATAAATATGAACAACAATCTGATCTCAAAGTCTCAGTAATTCCTTTCAATTTGGGTAGAGTTTTGCTTCTGGTAAAGAGAAGATCTCCTTTGTAACAATAAAAGAGTCTACAATATATAGTGCTCCAAAAAAGACTTGGGTGCTTGTTTTCATGAAAAAGGTCCATGCCGAATTGAATGTCTTCAATGTGCCTTCATTTTTGTCTAGAGGGACCATGCTGGGAATAGTGCATTGCCATAACTATGGCATGTCCATTCCTCTAATATATCTCTTCTTAGTATGGACTGTCTGATCCTTTTCCTGATGTCTATGTAGCTGTCTAATTCACCATTACTTTATGGAAGAAAAATAGGCTTGTTTCCTTGATTTGGTGGACTCATAAGTCTACTTGATCCACTGTTTCACCTACTAGAAATAACTCTTCTGAAGATATTTTTGGTCCTTTGGTCTAGCTCCTCTCTTCATTACTTAAGCACTTATTTTCTCTCTAGTTGAACCATCACTTTAATTAAACTTACCTTTGGGATCATCCATGTTTCTTCTTTGTCCTTTCTAGCCCTTCTTGTCTAAGTCTTTGTGGGGTCCTTTATGTGTCTTTGACAAGTGGCAAGTTCCACTATCATGAAACTCATTAGAAACTTACAAAAAATGGGATCCATGACACATCTTGCCTGAGCAAATTCAAAAGGGGAACACAGATGCAAACACTTGTCATTTTATACTGAGTCATAATAGGACACATGACATATTTCGCTTAACTTATAGAAGCTTTAGAAATCTTTTGAGGGTCCTACAGAAGATGACATGTGGCAGCTTTTGCTCTGCTTTATAATGGACACATGGCAGCTTCTGCTGCACTTTGTCTTTTTCCATCAGGCATTTTCTGTAAGCTTTTCTCTTCAGTTGAGATTTTCCTTCACTTTCTTTGGGCTTTCTTCCCAGGTGAATTCCTTCAGACAAAATGTTCAAAGGATTTTTTCCTTAGTCATTTTCTCATGAAAAATACTTCTAAAAGAATTCTTTCAGCCTCTTTTACCTAGTCATTTCCTTCAGATAAAAAGTCTGAAGGAAATGTTCCCTGTCGGCCTTTAAACAAATCTAAAGGAATTCTATCTTTTCAGTTAGTCGCTTTGACCCTTGAACCAATGTTGCCTACCCTTTGCAAGGGCATTTGTTCCTTTGGCCCTGGGGCACTCCCTTGAACCTATCGATTAAACTGACTGATTGAACCAACTTTGGTTCAACAGTTCAATGGCTCAATCGGTTTAATCCCTTTATGTGGCTAAGTCCTTTGTTCTCTTAAACCAAATTCATTAAACCATATGGCCATTAAACCTATTGAACCATTGAACCCATTGAACCTTTGAACCAAAGTGGTTTAATGGTTTAATGGTTCAATGGTTCAAGCCTTCTTCTCTTTGCTAAGTGTTTTGAAGCTGTTGAACCTTGAAGCGGTTAAACTTTGAACCTTGACAAATGCACTTAACTCTTATTGATGATGTTGAACCTTTGAACCCATTGAACCCTTAAACCTTTTTGGTTCAAGGTTCAATGGTTTAATGGTTCAATCTTTGATTAGAAGCTTGTCGATGGACATTTTGGTTGAATCTTGTCATTGAACTAACTTTAAAATTGCCTAAGTGTTGAGAGCTTACTTCTTTCCTACAGAGTCCATAAAAATCAACCTGTGAATCCTGTAGAACTTGGCCTATAAAGTCTATAGATTTTCTTCCTATAGAGTCTATAGATTCAATCCTACAAAGTCCATAGATTCAAGCCTGTAGAGTTTGTAGATTCAATCCTGTAGAGTCTATAGAAATGAGCTTGTAGAGTCCATAGTTTTAAGCCTACAGAAGAATGGAGAACTAGAATACATAGAATAATTTTTGAAAAGGGAAGAGACAATTTTGTTCTTACAGGATCAAAATAGTTCATATGTTGTCTCAAAAATGAGTGATATTTTTGGGGACAACAGCTGGCTCCAGTTGGGGAACTTCCTTCAGTTAAAAACTTGGAACAGCTAAGGGGAGTAGAAACCAAAATCTCCAATGCCTTGAAGTGTAACATTGGGCTATAGAGTCATGCTACCCAAAAATAAAGGCTCTAAAAAAAGAAAACAAAAATGAAAATCACAAAATAGAACCAAAGACTATACAAATGTACATATGTACAGGTGAAATTATTTGACACTCCAAGAAATAAAGTGATTCAGATGTTGCCCATTGTGAGACAATGAAAATGGCATTCTATCCTACTAAACCAGTAGGAAACCATTTTGTCCCCAGAATTGGTGATGGGTGAATGGAACTCTCCACTAGGAATCACATTTTCTATGAACTCCTTTCAGCTCTCTCTTCTTTCTCCATGGCAAGACGTGGTCTTCTCTCTAAAAATTTTAACTCCTTGCTCTCTCTACGAAGAGTTCCTTTTGTTGACTTTGGAGTATAGTAGTATGGTCCACTACCATAGCTTGTTGTTCTACTGGTTCAATCCAGCACATGTTTTGATTGTCATCATCAAACTCCTAACAAACCATTAGCTCAGCATCTCCTTTGGTGTGAAGGAGTTTGATATCTTCATCCTGAGTAGTCTTTAATCTGAGCAATAGAGATTTTCATCTAGCTGTGTTTTTGGTGTTGCTAAACTACAACTTGCATGAAAGAAAAATATCTCCTTAAGGAGATATCAACACAATCTCAGCTCCAACATTAGTGGAAGAATTACTGCCATTAGATTCTAGGATCCAAGCATCATCAGAAGCTAATATTCTATCAAATTTCTCTTCATTGGAGATGGAAGATCCTTCTTCATTTGTACTATGCCCTACCAATTCTTCTAATGCCTTTTTTGGATCATATCCTGGATTGACAACTATGGGAATTTCATCAGCTGAGACATGAGAATCCTCTATGGTTAAGAAGTAATTATCCCTGCCTGAAGGCTCAAACAACATTTGAGATATAGGGGCTAACATTTGGGTGACCACAATTTTCACCTTAGATAGGTACACACTTAATTCTCCACCAATGTTTAACTGCTCAGGATTGGCTTGCAAGAATTCAAATTTAGTCATTTGAATTTTGGATTTTTGACATGATCAATTATATCAGATGATTAAAATGGACTTGGAAGAGGGGATGGGAGTTCATCCTTTTGGTTTTTGGGAGGGGGAGGACTGGTCTATGAATTTGAAGTAGAAGGTGCAAAAATGTTTGATGTACTTAATTTTTTGGCAATCATCGGGTCCTTTGACTGGAAAGGAAGAGGGGTTCTCTACTTATCAATTGAAATTATTGGTTGGGGTCACTCCTCTATCTTTTATTTATTGGCCTGCTGGGCTGACTAATTCTTAGATTGGGTGAATACTGCATATGATCCTTTAACTACTTCACCTTCACTTCTGGGTTCATCCTGGTAATTCAAGAAATGAATGTGGGAGTTGCCAGCTAATTATTCTTGATCAAACTCAGGTTGGAAAGAGAAATCATGTTTTATTTCTAGATATCCAACTGTTGAGTTGGTTGGAGGCGCTTCAAGGGTAAGGTTCCTCTGTGGGGGAGGAAGATGATTTGGCTACCCTTGATTCCTAGCAGCATTGCCTTGATATGGCTGATTCTAAAATGCCCTCCTTAGCATATCCTAATTAAGAGGATCAGACATACTTTAGGCCATTTTCCTTTTCAAGGCTAGCAGTTCATTTTTTAACTTTTGCACCATCTGATCCATGGTGCCTGTAAATGGATACTCAAAAGATGAAGAGGATTTACCTCTGTTATGATCTCTCCTTATCTTTCTTGCCAAGATAAGGTCATATTCTAGCTCAGTAGCTAAGTCTTGAGTAGTAAAAAGTTCTATGTGTCTAGCCGATCTCAATAAGAAATGCACTTTATGTAGCTATGAATTGATGAAGAAACACTTGAGATTCTGATTTGTCAGCTGGGCGATCATGGGAATCTTGTGCCTCAGCTTGTCAAACCTAACAATGAAGTCCCTCATAGGTTCATGGGGTTCCTTCTTCATCTATGTGAGTTGGGCTAGCAAGGCACATACATCTTCTATAGGCTTGAACCTTGCTTTTAACTTGGCTTTAAGTGTGTCCCAGTCAATCACTGATCTAGCTTGCAGATGGTAGAACCAATCTGTAGTAGCACCTTGTAGTGTCTCCATGAATATCTTGACTGATATGTCTTCAAATTACACTCCTATTACACCATAGGCTATGTTGAAGGCCACAATATGTTCATCAAGGTGAACTTTTCCATCCCCAAAGAACTTGGGGAAATTCTTTCTTGAGCTGTGTGGAAGTTCATGCAGGGGTGGAGTCAAATTGAGTGTGCCAAATGAGTTACCCTAGGGGCCTTGAGCCATGATTTGATTATGTAAAAGTGGGATCACAAATCTAGGTGGAGAATGGGTAGGCAAAGCTCTGTTAGTAGTAGAAAAAGAAGCTCTACCTTGTGTTGGTGACTTGGTAGGGCTAGGAGGAAAACTCCTAGTTCATTGAAGTTGAGGCTATTGAGGAAATAAATCAAAATTACTCTGTTGCACCAACTCAAAAGTAGGGTCAACAACGCCTTGAGATTTTTGGCTTCTGGTATAACATGGAGTTGCTAGATTGTAGGAAAAAAATGGAAAAGAGAAAGATCTACTTCAGCTTGAAGCTTGAGCCTTCAAACTGTGTGCTCTTCCCAGCGGCTCTAGTTTTCTAGACTAGATAATATAATGGAGATGGAGGAAGATGGTAAAGCTATAATGATAATAGGTAAGACATGGAATGGAGTTGTTATAATATGTAATGGATAAGGGTATAATGATAATGGGGAAGACACAGGTGATGTTTTAATCTAAAACTTGAGGTTCCAAATTATACAAAATTACTATGTCTCCAATGGAGTCACCAAAAACTATTGGGTGAATATTTTGTCAACCAGCTAACTGGTGAGAAAAATAGTTCCTATCACCATAGCAAGGGAGATTGGTCATTCAGGTGTGTAGTTTTACTACAAAAATAGGGGAAAAATCTCTCCTCTCATCAAGGGGAGGTTCCCTATTAAATATATGGAGGCTATATACTATATATATAAGTAGAAAGTAAGACACAGGGGTAGGATAAACCATCCATCTCTCTTATTTCATAGATGATGCTAACAAATAGAGGAGAAATCTTGGATGATTAGTGAAGTTACTTCTCTTCTTTTAGAAGTAACATTCAGGCAAGAGCTAGATCCCTTCATGGATAGTAGAAATCCTAGTGAAATGATAGAAGGCACTTCTCTTCTTTTAGAAGTGCTTGTTCTTCCAAACAACAACAATCTTTCTAGTAAGTAATTGGTACCAAAGGTGCAGAGTAACTAGTAGCCTAAGATGTATTATAAAGTCTACACCTTGATTGACCAAGAGTGAAATACGAAGAACAATGGGGGCACAAAGTCATCCCAAGGTCCTTTACATAGAAACATAAAATAAACACACACTGTAGATAGCTATGTCAGCACAAAATTTGAAAGTAGCTAACTTGAGGACACCTTCCTTATCACTTCCACTAATTCTACTTGTTAGATCAAATAAACAAGAATGCTCCTAGGAAATAGACATAAGAACAATTTCCTAAAATAGCACAAGCTATAATAGCACAAAGTCTACAAGTAACTTGCTTTCTCATTCAATCAAAGAAATATGAACAACAATCTGAGCTCAAAGTCTCAATAATGCCTTTTAATTTGGGCAGAGTTTTGCTTCTGGTAATGGGAATATATAATTTGTAACAATAAAAGAGTTTACAATATATAGCACTCTAAGAAATACTTGGGTGCTTGTTTTCATGAAAAAGGTCCATGCTGAATTGAATGCCTTTAATGTGCCTTCAATTTCATCTAGAGGGACCATGCTGGGAATAGTGCATTGCCATAACTATGGTGTGTCCATTCCTCTAATATATCTCTTCTTAGTATGGACTGTCTGGTCCTTTTCCTGATGTCTATGCAGCTGTCTAATTCATAATTACTTTATGGAAGAAAAATAGGCTTGTGTCCTTGATTTGGTGGACTCATAAGTCTACTTGATCCACTGTTTCACCTACTAGAAACAACTCTTTTGAAGATATTTTTGGTCCTTTATCCTATCTCCTCTCTTCATTACTTAAGCACTTATTTTCTCTCTAGTTGAACCATCACTTTAATTGAACTTGCCTTTGGAATCATCCATGTTACTTCTTTGTCCTTTCTAGCCCTTCTTGTCTAAGTCTTTGGGGGGTCCTTTCTACATATTTGACAAGTGGCAAGTTTTGATATCATGAAACCCATTAGAAACTTATAGAAAATGGGATCTATGACACATCTTGCCTGAGCAACTTCAAAAGGGGAACGTAGATGCAAACACTTGTCATGTTCCGCTGAGTCATAACAGGACACGTGACGTATTCCGCTTAGCTTATAGAAGCTTTAGAAAGCTTTTGAGGGTGATGCAGAAGATGACATGTGGTGGCTTTCACTCTACTTTATAATGGACACATGGTGGCTTCCACTACACTTTGTGTTTTTCCATGAGGTGTTTTTCCATGAGATTTTCTCTTTAGTCAGGCTTTTCCTTCACTTTCTTCAGGCTCTCTTCCTGAGTGAATTCCTTCAGACAAAATGTCTGAAGGATTTTTGACTCAGTCATTTTCCCACAAAAAATAATTCTGAAAGAATTCTTTTAGCCTCTTTTACCTAGTCATTTCCTTCCAGACAAAAAGTCTGAAGGAAATGTTCCTTATTAGCCTTTGAACAAATCCAAAGGAATTCTATCTTTTTAGTCAATCGCTTTGACCCTTGAACCAATGTTTCCTACCCTCTACAAGGGTATTTGTTCCTTTGGCCCTAGGGCACTCCCTTGAACCTACTAATTAAACTGATTGATTGAACCAACTTTGGTTCAATGGTTTAATGGTTCAATTGGTTCAATCCCTTTATGTGGCTAAGTCCTTTTTTCTCTTGAACCAAATGTGTTGAACCATATGGCCATTGAACTTGTTGAACCATTGAACCCATTGAACCTTTGAACCAAAGTGGTTCAATGGTTCAACGATTCAATGGTTCAAGCCTTCTTCTCTTTGATAAGTGTTTTGAAGCTGTTGAACCTTAAAGCGGCTGAACTTTGAACCTTGACAAATGTGCTTAACTCTTGCTAATGACATTGAACCTCTGAACCCATTGAACCCTTGAACCTTTTTGGTTCAAGGTTCAACAGTTCATTGGTTTAATCTTTTCTTAAAAGCTTGCTGATGGACATTTTGGTTGAACCTTGTCATTGAACCAACTTTAAAATCGCATAAGTGTTGAGAGCTTGCTTCTTTCTTACAGAGTCCATAGAAATCAACCTGTGAAGCCCATAGAACTTGGCTTGAAGAGTCTATAGATTCAAGCCTATAGAGTCCATAGATTTAAGCCTACAGAGCCCATAGATTAAAGCCTATAGAGTTTGTAGAAATGGGCCTATGGAGTTTGTAGTTTTAAACCTGTAGAGTCCGTAGATTTTTTAAAAGCTTGAAGAATGGAGAATTAGAATACACAGAACAATTTTTGAAAAGGGAAGAGACAATTTTGGTCTTGCAGGATCAAAATAGTTCATATGCTGTCCCAAAAATGAGTGATATTTTTGGGGACAACATAATCAAATCTTGATTTCTCTTGAATATCAACATAAAACTACCTTTACCACCCCTTAGGTAACTCTTTTCTATAGTCATACCTTTCAAGTTAGATAAAATTGGTGTAACCCACCAATATGCGATGACTTATATCTTCCATGATATCATCCATAATAATGTAGAAGACTATGTGGATGACCTTCTCAAGAAATCCAAACTTTGAAAAGATCACTTGACTATTCTTATGATCATATTTGAATACCTCATTTGTTATCATGTTTCCCTTAATGCCAAGAAATGCACTTTTAGGGTCCTTTAAAAAAATATTCTTGTCTTTATCATCTCTCTTCACAAAATAAAAGTAGATCCTACTAAAGTTAGAGTAATTTTGGACATGCCTGCTCCAACCAACCTTAAGTAACTCTATAGCCTACACATAAAACTTTAATCTATTCATCATTTCATTTCCCAACTTTAGAACTAGTGCCAACCCTTCCATCACCTTTTGAAGAAGGATGTATCTTTCAAATGGAATAATTTTTTTTGAAAAGCATTTGATTCACTCAAATAGTACCTTTTGTTAACACATGCCCTCACCCCTCTTAAGGATGACCACCCCTTTTACCTATATATCTATCCCACCAACCATTCGCTAGGGACAATGTTGGCTCACTAATATAAAAAAACACAAAGATCAAGTTGTATACTATATTATATGTATGCTTGCAGAATATGAGACTTGATATACACATATTAAGAAACTCTACTTAGAATTGACCTTCATGACCACCAAACTCTACCACTACCTTCTTAACCATAAAATCTATGTCATCCTTAATATCGCCCCACTCAAGTACATGCACTCTAAACCATACCAAAATCAACATATGGCTAAGTGGCTCCTGTTCCTAGCTAAATTTTACCTTGAATTCCTCTAGCAGAATTTAATTAAAGGGTAGGTCATTCTTGACAAATTAGCCAAAGCTCTTTTACCAAATAACTAGCCACCTTTTCTTGCCTTTCTAGATGATTTTATCGAGATAATTTTTCAAGAATATGGCATAACCTACCAAATGACCATGTTCTTTGATGGCTCAAAGTGTCAACAAGGAGGGGGTACTAGAGTTATTCTCATTCCTCTCGATGGTGAACCCCTTCCTGTCTCCTCCAAACTTGACTTTGAATACACAAATAATAAGTATGAGTACAAAGCCCTAGTGATAGGCCTCCAAACTTCTCTAACCTTAGGAATTAAGATAATCCATGTCTTTGGTGATTCCTAGCTTGTGGTCAACTAGGTCAATGGATCCTATCAATATAAGAATGATGTCTTGCAAAAATATAGACTTTTAGTTGAAAAACACTTAACATCATTTCAACATCACTTGGTCCAATCTGTTCCCTGATATACTAATAAATTTGTGGATACAATATCTTGCCTTGCTTCCCAAATCCATTCTCAGCCTTCTAATTACAAAATATTTGTCACCATTCATCATTTTAACATAACCTCTTATAGTCAATTTGAACTCCCTACCATTTGTAATATGGAAGAATCCCCACCCAACATTTGGTATGACCAAAATATTAACTACCTCAACCTAGGCATCATTTCTCCCAACCTCTCTAGGAATGCATAAAGAGCCTTTGTTTATAATACCTATCGTTACACCATACTATGAGGAATCCTTTACAAATGTGGTTTTTATGGTCTCCTTCTTTGTTACCTACATAGCCATGAAGCTTTTGATGCCATCAAGGAAAAACATGATGGGATCTATTGGGGACACTTTAGTGGCCTAGCAGTCACTAAACATATCCTTCACCTTGGCTAATATTGGCCCACCCTCAATTAAAACCATTATGATTATGTAAAAAAGTTTGTTAAATTTCAACAACATGCTAATTTACATCATGCACTAGTTAATAGCCTCCAAGTTTCTAAGGACTTTTAGCTTTTCTCTCAATGGAGGCTCGATCTCATAAGGGAAATTAACCCCTATTTTTCACACCAGCATAGCTTCATCATCATAGCCACTGCATACTTCACCAAGTGGGTGGAATCTATTCTTCTTATCTCAACCAAAGTAGAGAAGATTATCAACTTTATCAACCATCATATCATCTACCAGTTTAACGTTCCTCATAATATCATCACTGATAATGGCAAATCCTTCAAAAACAAGCAAGTGCAAGGTTTATGTGATGCATTTGTAATTTATTTAATCTTTTTCTTGCCTTATCAACCATAAGAAAATGGATAGGTAGAAGCCTCTAATAAAACCCTCACCAAAATATTAACCAAAGTTGTTAGTACTTTAGGTCAGGATTGGTACTTGCACATCTCATTCACTTTATGGGTCTATCAGACTAGCATTTGAACCTCTATAGGTGCTACCCCTTTCTCTCTAGTATTCAGAGTAGAGGTAGTCTTGCCTCTTGAAGTATAAATCCCCTCACTTCACATATCTTTGTAGGAAATAATTTCTGAAGAAGATTTTCATCAACACCATTTAGCTCAACTTGAGCTACTTGATGAGCATCATTTATAAGCCCTCACCCACCTCTATATCTATCAAGAGTGTATCAAATGAACTTATAACAAGTACTTCAAAAAATGAGAATTCAATATTGGAGACCTCATCTTAAAGGAAAAACAACATGTGACCAACATAGAGAAGAATAAACAAGGCAAGTTTGCTTTAAATTGGCTTGGACCCTACATCATTACCCAAAGTATGGATCATGAGCTTATCATTTATCCTCTCTCAAGGAAAACTATAACTTGATCCCCTTAGTGGTTCATATCTACATCCATTTTTCTATTAAAGAAGGATCAAGCTCATTCCTTTTATCTAACTTGAGTGCATCCCTTGATTATGAGATTTTGACCTTCATCCATCTTTCTCCTCTTCTTTTGAGGACAATTAATTATAATATAAATGATGTGATTAATCATCATAGTCATAGCCTAATCTTAAATGTGGGTACCATGACTCTACCCATAGAATAGTTCTCATGGATACTTTTCATCTCTAACAAGATGAAATCCCATGGTCATTATCTCTCAAAATAAAACCATACCTTTTCATATCATTAACCTTCTCATGTTAAATTTTTTCCCTCATAAAGGTAAACCTTCAAACCTAACTAGACCTATCCATGTATAAAAAAATCACATCCAAAAATAATTTGAATACCAAAATATTACTTGGGTCAATATCTAAAGCATTATAGATTTCTCCCTTAAATGAAAACTACCCAAAAGAAAAATAAAAATTTCCAAATATAAGGTAGACCTCTCCCTTGAAGGACAAATATCAAGAGCATTAAATAAAACCACTAAACTTAGACCGCTCCCTTGAAGGATGGCTAACTTAACTTTTTGAAAAGAAGCAAAATTCCTTGGAAGCTTCCCACATCAATAAAATTCCCATATATAATAATAAAATGAAAGACCCACTATCAAAATCAAACTAACTTGTAAATAATCTTGAAAGTCGTAATCAAGTCTCAAAAAGCATAATAAGTTAGAAACTACAATTGACTTTCACATGTAGACTTCTCGCAGTGATTAGTATACATATATCATACAACATGGAATTATCTATTACCATTCTTAGTTCACCTATAAAAGGGGAAAACTAAATCAAATGAGGTTATCATACATATCACCCATTACCCTTCACACCACCTATCATCCATCTTTCCTTTAGACTATCCATAAATCAAGGGATTTAGAGCTTACTTGATACCCTGTGATCAAGAAACTTTTTTTATCGACTAAAAACTAATCATGCATATAATTTTAAAGGCTTATATTCATTAATTTGATCCCACTTTAGGTCTATTTTTATTCCTTGTCAAAAATAAAGTATCATGCCCTATTCTTAATGTGTTTGGTTAATGTTTTCATTATAACTTTTACCATCTAATTTCATAACAACAATAATCATTCTTTTTACATTAAGCATGATTAAAACAACCATAACCATACCAATCATAACCATAACATTCATAAGTATCCACATAACCTTAAGCATGATAACATTCGACAAATGACATCTAACACATTTTATATATAACAAATTATGCAATATTTTATTTAGGGTGTGAGGAGTCACATGACACATACAAAGTTACCAGACTATCCATGCTTCACCTAAGGCCCCTACATATATTATTTTCTTACCTAAACACTAGGTTGATTG
Organism: Torreya grandis; assembly: GCA_037957365.1. Classification (NCBI taxonomy): domain Eukaryota; kingdom Viridiplantae; phylum Streptophyta; class Pinopsida; order Cupressales; family Taxaceae; genus Torreya; species Torreya grandis. Next base: position 1,946,676 of record JARHVA010002012.1, on the reverse strand, counting down.
TCTAGTGACTCTAGATTTGTGTTTAGCCATCCTTCTACTTGATTTTTCCCTAAACTAGCATCTGTGATACTCCTTATCTCAATTGTTGCTAAAGGATGTATTCTATTCTCCTCTTTTGAATTCATCCCCATAGTGGAAGAGTCATATTCCACTCTATATCTTTCACCCTACTCACTGGTCACAACCATTCCATCCCTCTGCTCTAGTTATTCTACTTGCATAGGTACCATTGATTGTTGCCTTAGTGCACATCCCCTTAAATAGTGAGGTTTCCTTCCATAGACAAGCTGATGGTCATGTTCTCTAGCCCTAAATATTTTTAAGTGAAATTCTCACCTTATTCATTGTTGTAGAGGTAAGAGTTTAGGATAAATTTTAGGTTATGGGTACCTTTCCTCTTATTTTTGATCTAACAATACTTCTATTATCACCATTACATCTTGTCGTATCTAGTATATCTACACATTCACCATATTGATTATTTTAGGTCATAGGAGTTGTTGATTATATACACCATTTTTCCCATTATTTTCCATCTTCAACCTTGTGTAGTTCTTTGCACTCTTGATAACCTAAAAAATAAATAACTCAATGATAGACATTCATCTTTATCATGATTCTTTAAATAGAATAATTGACCATTCTTCTTGATCGACATGATTCTCCATTCCACCGATGGGGAAGGTCATATTATATCATTAATTACCTTGAACAATCTTCCCACTTGAAATGGTCATGTTTACTTTCCTTCTATGTAGACATGTGCCCCTTAGTCTACCTAGCCATTTCAATAAAGTTATCACATGCCATCATGATTTCCCTTTGTTACCTTTGTCATCTAATCTACATCTGATGTCTTTGATTGCGTTACATCTTGTGATCTTTGTGGGCCTAATCATTATCACCTTTACTTCATTTGATGTAAATTGGATTCTATCCATGTGCCACCATAATGGGCATGCCTCCAAAAATACCACTTTTATTAGTATGGCATCTTCTAAATCCTTACCACTATAAAAACTCTTCCATTAGAGGTAGGCCACCATGAATTCACAATAATACATTCACCTTCTTATCCCCTCTACCCTTCTATTACAAGAAATACCAACCCATTACCACAAGCTCTAAATGTCAGACCCCAATCATTGGTAGTACCTACTTAAATAAGACAGTCTTTTCTTTTGTGATAGTTAAAAGTTCATCCATAGCTAGGGAACAATCACCTTCTCCAACTATGTAACCAATCTCCTATACCACATATCTTCTTATTAGTTAGGCCTGACCTAGCTTAACCCCAATTCATCAATTCCAAGGAACTAGGACAAAGGATGCATACATGGCTACCTTTCATCTAGCATACCCATGTAGATCTTGGGTCAGCCACAATCCATCCTCTATCATTCACTACCCTTCCAATTTTATACCTTATAGAATCTACTTGACCATAAAATAAATTCTTTCAAAGTCACCACTTCACTACTACCCTTAAAACTCAGCTCGTATTGATGATGACCTTTTGCCAGCATGACTATGTAGATCATGATAGACACCCACCTCTTAGAACTCAGCTCATAGTGATATTTACCAACACTATTCTTATACCTTCACACAATTTTAGAAGGTGAAATCTCCTTAAAATAGGACCTATTCTTTGGATTAGCTCCATTGAAGTTCATTTATGGTGCTTATAATTGTGTTCCCTTCTTATTTATCCTACCTTACCCATTTGTGTCTCTCATCCTACTACATGTGGGATCATTATGGTGACTATTCACCAATCTACACAATATGCTTTCACCATCACCTTCACCAAAACCCAAAATTAATGTTTTAAAAAACCTTCTCCATCAACCCAAATCAACTCATGTGGTCCATCAAATTAGGGAAGCCAATTTGAACACCACTCACTTAAACCTTGTTGAACTACATTGGCCTGATGCCCATTGACTATGTAGGTGTTGCTTGACTTTTAAGGGTAGTTCAGCATCTAACAACTAATTACCCTCCCCTTTTCCTTCTCATTAACTTCCGTTGCTAAAAATTCCCTCTTTCTTAGGGCATCTTATATCAGGGAAGCTTTGTATTTTTCCTAGCATCTTTATATTTTAACATCACCTAATACTTCCTCTTTATTTTTCTCTAATTGCTAGGAGAACTACATTGGCCTGAGGTCTTTTTTGACTATATAGGCAACACTCAATTATTGAGGTCAGCTCAACCACATCCTTTATTTTATTTTCCCTTCTCACCTCAAATCTCTTCCTATAATTCTTTACCTATCTCCTCACCACCTCCATCCCTTCATCTTGTCAATATATTTTAACCACTTTTCTATTTTGTCAATCTCTTTTAACACAAGGATTGACAACCTTCTTCATTGGACCCTCTTATCTCCCATAAAGCCACCACCTACTCTACTTTGCTGATCTCCCCATCACCTTTCCTTGTGCATTCTCTATAGCTCTCTTTTTCACCCATGTTTCATGTTTTTTGTCCCTCTCTCCACTTATTACCAACCTTTCCCTCTATCCCCTTTATCTTCTTTCACCATCTACATCATCTCCCCTCACCCTTAGCTATTTATTTTAACGTCTTTATCATTCTCTTTTCCTCACCAATTCCACATCATACTATGCATCTTGCAAGCTTTTTTTATTCTATTTATACATTTTTTTCTTTGCATGTACCACCATTATCTATCATTTCATCACTCTTCCCACCTTTCCCATTTCCCATTCTTCTTGTTTTCTTTATTTTCATCTTTTCATCCCTTTTGACTTATTTTTTTCCTCTAAAACTAGTTTTTACCTAAGTATTTATCCTTTCAGAAGCCTTCCATAATTGCCCCTTTTCTTCTTATCATTTCTTGCCTTTTACCTTTCACATTCTTCTCAATACTCACTTGTCTTTTGCATCTATATGAGTATTTGTGCTTTATATCCCTATTTCAATTCTTCCTTTTTCTTCTTATCATCCCTAATATTCATCCCTTATTTTCATCTCATGCCTTTTCATTATGTTCCCCTATTTCTTCACTACCTCACCCCTTTTTAGCTTGTCAACCTCTTCTAACAAGTTGATTGATGCCTATCTTATCTCTTTAGCTTCTTATTCACCCAACCTTCACTTCCCCTTATTTTTATTAACCCATTTTCCATCCCATTCTCATTTCCAAAACCACCATCTTATTTTCTTAGTTGTTCCTCTCCTTGATTATCATCATCCATGCTTAATTAGTTAAGATGCCACCTACTTCTTCACTCTCCTGTCATCTTATTTGTGTCCTCATTTCACTCCTTTTCTTACATGTGTCTCCTTGTTTTTCATTTTCATCACCAATCTATTTTCTCCTTGGTATTTTTTTTAAACCTTTCATGGCCTCCCGTATTTCTCATCCTCCCCTTACCCTTCAAAATTATTACACTTCTCTCCCCATCCTTTTCAATTCTCCAATCTATCAGTCTTTAGTGCATCTCTCACCCCCTATCTTCTACCTTTTATTTCTCTTCTTTTTGTCAATTTCATTTCATTTTTTTCATCTCAATTGATGACATTCCTTGTTATTCTTGACCTATATGTCCATGCCTAGTTCCTACCATCTTTCTCCACCTTCATCTTTATCTATAACCTTGTTGTTTTCTCTACCTATCATTTCATCCATATCCTATTCTACCTTCACCTCATCCCTTGTTAGATCTCCATTATTTTCTCCCATTAAACCGCCATCTCCTTAGAGTGTGGTCACTAGTTGTCCAATTTTACGTACATCTCCTTATCTACTTCCTCATATCCTCCACATACTTACATTAATGCATGAAATCTGGTTAGGTTCATTAATTTAGGTGCATCCCTTTCTTCCTTTTATACCTTTGCATGTTGATCATCCTCTTTTTTGTCCCTCTCTAGCTACTCCCTTCACCCTACATATCACCTTCTTCCCTTTTTAATCCTCTACCCATTTTGTTCTTATATGATCACAACACATAACATACTATGTCCTCACCAGTCTTCCATTCAAATTTTGGATATATAGTGATCTTATAGCTCTATAACACAATTGGCCAAGCCCATAAGATCATACGACTGACAAGTAAGCCTAAGCATTGCTAAGACATTGGGATGTAGATTCTTTCTCCATCCCCTCTAGTCTTACCTAATTTTCAAACCCATTTTACTCCAACCTTTGGAGATGTTAGAATCAAAATTAAAACCACCTTTAACTATAATATTTGGGGTACCCACATGTGGATGATATCTATACCCTCTCATGTAACCTACTTCCCAACTAATAAATTCCATTGATTCTCTCTACTCGGCCTACATCCTCCTATGCATTGTGTTAGCCATGTTATTTGATCGTATTCTACCCAGTAACATTTTCTAGAAGTTACCTCTTCTATAAAACTACTTTCTACTTGAACCTATTTTTCCCACCTTCCTTTTTAACTCCCCAATCTATCTATCTTCATACAGCCTTATTCTATTTTCCCTCTTGGTTTTCCATTTATACCATTTATTTTCTTTCCTATTTCAACTTACTCCCTCATTTAATTAATATTATTAATATTATTATTATTATTATTCACCTTGCTTCATATTATAAAACCCCTCAGAGTATTTCTCTAAATTCCCTCAAAACTTAATGCTTACTTATTTTGGGGCCCCACTGGCTCGAGGGTCAAGGGTTGAAATCTTCACCACTTCTCATTTACCCACTTTACTACTTTTCTTCCCTAAATCATTGAATAATACCCTTCCATACCCTGCTAATGACATTGTTGTGGAGTGTGCATAATGTTGGCTTATTTAGATGGTGATCAAAGAACCTGTTAGGTCATCATGATAATTCAAGTAGTGCCAAATTTTCTAAATCTTGGTAAAGCATATTTCTCCCTTTTTTAAAATGGAAATAGAAATTTCACACTTGAACCTAATTATCCATGGCTTAAAATTCCTTTTTCATATTTGAAGAAATCATATAATTACATCCTAGGTAATCTCATCCACTATTTCTACCAAACCAATCAAAAAATTATTTGATACCATATTTTCCACCCTTTAGAGCTTTCATTTCTCCAAAATCCTTCAACAAGACCTAACTACATGATATCAAATTGGGACAACCAAATTAACCAACATTTCCCACCTTAGAATAAATACATCAGGCTTGAAGTTCATTTTGGACACTATTTTCATAGAACTATGTAGGTAACATCCACTTGCCTAGGGCATATAGAGTCCACTCGACCACCCCATTCCAACCAACCAACTCATGTACCCACGTCTACCTTGATATTGGCCATTTTTGACCTGACCTCTTTGCATGTGTTATGATTACCTTGCCTTTGTCCTTTTGACCACACTAGTTATTCTTTCTATGTTTCCCTTTTTATGCCCCACCTCATATATAACTAGACTATTTGTATTATTTTTTAAGAGCACTTCCTGCCCTAGTTACCTATGAAAAATATGACCTTGTCTAGATAACTCAATAAGCTTAATCTGATCAACTATGAATAACATTGCAGACCACTTACCCTATCATATGTCCATCTAAAACATGACCTTATTTTTATCAACATTGGTAACTTTAGTCTCTTCAAAATCTTGACTATTGTGCTTAGTCACATTTTGTGAACCCATTGGCATTTCATATGCCCAACTACCTTATGGTACAATTGAGTGCTTCCCCACCAAAACTGCATATCAAACCTATACCTAATTCAGCCTTTCTTCATTAACTCTCTATTTAAGGGGGAACACCTCATCCTATATTTGGGGCACCCTAACCTTCAACCAAGTGATTTTTTTTTTGTATATTGTTAATTTAAATCTACATAATAAAAAGAGGTAAAATGTAGACACTAGAAAACTACACATTATAGTTTTTGATGACTAAATGCCTTAAGACCCCCTAAATACCCCCTTAACCTTTTTAACCCTAAAAAACCCCTTATTAACCTAACCAAATCACTATTCTCATATTAAAAAATACTATTTGAAAGTACTATTCAAAATTACTATTTACTATCACTATTCACTTGAGACCCACTATCACTATTCATGATGGCATGGCATGTGACATGGTAAGTGATATGGAAAGTGACATGACATGTGATATTACAAGTGACATGGAAGTTGATATTGAAAGTGACACGGCTTAGAAGTGAGGTGGCTTGATGTAGGACATCATACCCCACTTGGGACCCTTTACCAAGGTGCTTAATGACCTCATTTAAGCATCACAAGGGCACCCCCTTGAAATATGTGAATTTCCCCTTAAGGGACCATCATTCAACATGTATTTTTCATTCACACATGAAATTGGCCTTCAAAATTAGATACCTACCTCCTTAGAACTTTGGGAAAGACAAAAGGCACCCATTTTTGACTTTTTGACCTAAATAGGAGACTCACCAACCCAAATGGGAATCCCCACCAACCTCATATTTGACTCATTCATGCACCACATATAAAATGGTGTCAATTTTTTTATTCCATCTCTTTAAGTGCTTGGATGAAGAAAAGAAAGGGTGGTGAAAAGTATTTAACCTCATTTAGACCCATGTTCATGATTCCCATTCAAAATTGGACTCATGTGCAAGGTGGGAGACTCACCAATCCAAATTATAATCCCCACCAACATCATCTTTGACTCACTCATGCACCACATGGGAAATTGTGCCATACTTCTACTATTCCCTCTTTTGGCATGGTTCTTGAAAATAAATGCTATACATACTCCCCCCCTCTCCTTCACCCAAGGTTAAGTGGGAAGTTAGTATTTAGTCACTAACATCTTGTTGTAAGTCTTAGAAGGAGGTCATCATTTTGGAGGTCACCCATATCTTAGAGGAAAATAATTCAAAGCAATGAAGCTCTACTGAAATTGCCATGAGATTCCTTCATCACATCATAAATAATATCAACCACATCAACAAGCCTCAAGGTAACCTTATTTTTTTTCTTCCTTTTATTACCTTACCCCTTAATCCAATTTCCATCTTCATCCATTTACCTCCTTTACCACCTTTTCCATTGTAATTCCATTTACCTCCTTTGCCCTCTTTGCTCCCTCATCCTTTTGCTACCCTAGTTACTTGTTGTTTTATATTTTTTAACCATCCATCACTATCATTTTATTATCTCAATCAACCCCAAAAAAACCATTATTTTAACCCTTATCAAATTACCAAATCCAAAACCACACCCTTTCCTTAACCAATTTTTAGCATTAGTATAACCAAACTAGTTGATTCATTTTGGTTAACTTATAAAAGCATCTAATTTTATCAATTAATTTGTTGTCATTTTTTGTCATTTGTTTTATTTTTATAGTCATTTAAGGCAAATATATTTATTTTACCATTTCAACTTAAGTGTTAAAATTAGGTGGATTGACAGCCTCCTAGAAAACTTTTGCTTCTAGGATCTAGCTCGCGTTAGGCAATCTACCCAACTACTTATCTAACCAACAAGTTTTTTTGGTAGTGATTTATTATTTTAGGTAATTATTACATATTCAAATATGATTTATCATAAATTTTTGGTTAAACATGCATGCATTCAATAGGTATTCTTCTACACACCCTTCTTAACTAGTTTTTTTCTTTTCACACTAAAGAAAAAACAAAAATTAGATAGAAACATGGAGTTACTCCTTCCATAGTATTCTTAAAACACCATGAAGTTATGAGATTCCAAAATATTCATACTCATACAAGGCTTCATGTTCTTCATCATCCTTTTGGGTTTGTTTGGAACTTTGGATTTGGCCTCTTTATCAATAGTAGGATCAAAAATCTAACTTGGCTCTTTTGACTTGACATCTTCATTCACAACCTGAGATGATAGTAATAACTCTTGACACACCTTCACATTTTAATCTTTTTCTATCATAACAAAGAGTCCATCTTGACTCTTGGGCTTAATAAGATCAGCCTTGACTGTTTTAGGTCTCCATACCTAGGTTTATCTTTTATTGTGAAATTGAGGAGCTTCATATGCTTTGATACGACTTGAGATCCTTCTAACTCAAATTGGAAAAAATATAGATATATGACCAATATTATGACAATAGTAACATACCATATTAATCATACATATTTCTTGATGATGACTAAAATCTCTTTTTGACTAGTTGCTTCTCCTCATACAATATCTTGCCCTATGACCAAAATAATGATAGACAAAATAATGGACATGAAAATAATTTCAATATCTTATTGTGTTGGTCTACCTAATTAGTTTATTGATGTTTACCTTGATTTTTTCATCCTTATTAACTTGGTATACCTTCTCATGATCTTTCTCAAATTTTCTCACCTTGACTATGAGTTTTTCATGTTCAATCTCAAAAGAACCTAGCTTAGTGTTCAAATGCTCATACTCTTCTTCTCTTGATCTTAGGCTTACATTTTCAACCTCTAATTTATTTTTGATAAACTTAATGATATTATAATCCCTTGTGGTATTTATATCCATGTCACCCTTAAAATTATAAATCTACTCCTCAAATACGTTGATCAAATATCTCAACTATTGACTTTCTTTTCGTAATTTCTTATCCATCTTGTGCTTCTAGGATCAAATTCACAGTATAAATATATATTTAAAGGACCTGATATGATATATTTTTTTGTAATCATAAACATTGATAAGGGGGTGAAATAATGTGAAAACATTTCATTCAATTCCATTTATTATTCTTTAACCATTCAAACTAGCATAGAAATATAACAATGCATAAAAGAGAAACCATATAAGCATGAAGTAAGATATCAACACATGAACACCATATATATGTGAAAAACCATCATGGGGGATAAAACCCATTTTCACACCACTTGTACTAATATCTTATAATTAATGAAAAAATGTTTAGTGAGGCACCAACCACACAAGGAACACCAACCCCTCACTAGTCAAGCACCGACCAAACTAGTCCTTTAGTAAGATTCAAATTACAAGGAGGATCTAAACCCATAAATGAATTTTTACTAGAACATAAAATTAAATTAAACTTATTAAATATCCAACCTATAATTCAGTTCCAACTCCCCTTGATCAAGAACCAACCCAACCAAGGCAAGCTTAATCACCTCAAGACACCTTATTGCTCTCTCAATAGATGGTGATCTCTTATTAAACTCTCCCTCTCATATGTCTAAATATAATATTTTTAATAAAAATATAAAACTATTATAATTAATATAATTATGGTATCTAATCTCATTTATCTAACTTCACCCTTTTATCCCTCTCACATATCCTTCTAGGCTCACTCACTCAACATGCCTCTTTTAGGCTCATTAGGTCAATTGACTTTATCATCCATATAAAAAATATATGTTATATTTTCATCATGATTTAATTAATCTTATTAATTTCCTTAATTACCTAATTATACTCCTTCAATATCTCTTTTCTTTGCTTCTTTTCCACACTCATCTAAGTAGCTCAAATAAACCAATTAGGCCTTGCTTATATAATTAACACTTCATCTTACCCATATTGGTCTACCAAGAACCTTACCACACTTGTAAAATTATTTTAATAGGTCATAATAAATGTTTAAGAAAATAAAAAATCACTCCATAGGTCGTTCATGCCCCTTAAGGGCCAAAACCCCACTAGGCCTAAAAGAGACCTAATACAATTAGGTCTGTCTTAAGCACATGTTATACTTATGACCTATTTGACCATATATAATATATTAAAAAACTTTAAAAACTTAAAATATTTCTAAAATATACCCATTATAACTTTATCATAGCTTCATAACACATGTTAGTTCAATTTAGCACTTGAACCATGCCAATGGGCTTACTCACCATTAACCCTTCTTATTGTCTAAAAGTCTATCTTACAAAATAAAAGCATAAAATTAATTATCACATATAAAATTATGATAAAATAAAATAAATTTATATTAAATTACGTTATATTCATCAATATTTCCATTGGTCATTACCAAATAGGCCAAAAGGCCTTAAACCAACTCTTGAAATATGACCACTTAAAATAGTCAAACACTGCCAAAGTATAGTCAGCAACATTTGAACACAAAAATTTGAATATAGACTTATAATGAATAAAAAAACATTAATATGGAACTAATATACTTATATAACATCATAATAATAAATATATCCTTGAAATCTTGGCCAAACACTTCAAACTCACCTCTATAATATGACCACTTAGAACTGCCTATAGCTCCAAAAACATAGTCATGTAAAAGTTCATATTTAGTAATTTAAGGGACACTTTAATTAATTATAATAAATATTAATGTATAATATATTAAATATATTTAAACATATAATGGATATATCATATGTTATGGTGTTAGTTGTTGGTCTTTCAAACCAATTTACTAGTTATCTCTTACATAGAGCTCACACAGCCAGATAGGCCATTTTGGATTTCACATATCAACACATTAAAAATGTATATAAATAAGTAATATATAATTTAAATTTAAAAAATAATAACCAAGTTCATTGGATACATTGGATCTTATCATAAGGTCTCATATTTTTCACTTCACTTGGTACACTTGGAATAGTCATTTTGTCTCAATAACTAGTCATGGTGAACATGAATTAGACCATCTATAGGGAATCTAAATTTAAATTTAAAAAAAGTTAAATTATAATATGATATAATTATAACTACCTCAAATATCCATATCATAGGCTCCAAGGGCAACATTTATCTTAAATATCAATCTCATTATCTTGGGTTTCATTGTCACATCTTCTCTATACATGCTATCTTATGAACACCATTTTCAAAATTCTTACTGAAATTAAAATCATATAATAAAAATTTAAAATATTTATCTGTATTTAAAAATTACCTCAATTATTTGGATTCATCCCTAGTCCTCTGCAACTAATCCCTAAATGCATCCTCACTTTGACTAGTTTTTCTCACTATTCTCTCTCTTAACCATTTTAGAGATAAGTCAAATTGATTGACCAAAATATTTTACATATATGATATATATTTTAAAATAAACATAACATACAATAATAACAAGTATTTACCTTAAACATCCATCTACTTGCATGCATTGACCTAGTCAACCTTGCCTATAACATCAAATTCTTCATAAATAAACATATTTTTATGGCTTATACTCACTGTATTGACACACCACTACCACTTGGATATTATTTTAGGATTAATATAAAACATAAAATAATAATAAAATACTTACCAATCCATTTTGGTTCTTTCTCAACAATATTTTCACCATCAGGTCAATAAGAGGGTTTTGAGAGGGTTTTAAACCAGTTTACCTTAACATTTGTTCATATAGTATTACGCATAACATGTCAAAATAATTCTTGTAAAACCTTATTATTAACCTTTTAAATCTCTCAAAAATTACTAAAATTCCCATGAAATTATCACATGTGCCAATGAGCATCTAAAGTTCCTTCTCAAGCTCTCATCTCTTCATTCTACATGCACAGGAGACCTTCAAACATGTTTTCTTGATTTATCATTAAAATTAGGACCTAAATATTGGTATAAATCCTTTTAAAAACCTATTAAATATAAATATATTATCACAATTTCTCTATCATCTTGAAAAATAAACTTGACCCCTTTTTAGGCCATACTAGACCAATATGCACGTTAGGTCTAGAACCATGAGTCATATCTTGAAAACACTTGGAAGCCTATTGAAATACTTTAAAATCATAAAAAACATGTAAAATTACATCATATAAATATAAATAATTTATAAATTTATTCACATAGGTCTCATACTTCTCTTCTCAACATGTTACTAGGCTTATGACATCTCTCTAGGTTTCTCATGCAAGGTCTAAGACTCAAAATTGACCTTCCTACCACTGTAGATGCACTTTCTAATTTATTCACATGTTCAAACACCTTATAATATTATATACAACTAATATGCATATTTCATATATATTCATAACACTTTAGGACCCTAATTTAGATAAGATAGAGTCTAAGACTAGCTTATTTGCATATTAGACTTGTAGGTCTTAATTCTATAGTCAAACTTTGAAACATACTTGGGTGCTTCAATGCCTCAAATACATGTTCAAATTTTCTCATAAATCCTCTTATGCCTATGACTATTAATCTCGTAGATCCACAATTCTCTTTTTTACACCAAACTTGATATCCCATGCACAAACCTTCTTATTACTTCATTACATAATCCTTCATCAAGGACCAATGACCATATCCAACATATTGTGTTTACTTTGACATAAATGATAGTGAAAAATAACATGACACAAATGACAACTTGTAATAATAATGAAAAAAATGCACATTTTAGTGATGCTTTAAAATTTGTTGTAAAAAAATGGTGATTCTCATAAATCCATGCCTCCATTGGTCTATTTCATTGAGACCTAGATTTATAGTTCATTAAAAATGGTTATTCCTCTTAAATGTGAAATTTGGTATATGGGTAATATTTTGAGAACAAGGATACTTGTAGTTATATCCATACCAAAACTTGATAAATTGAATAATATTCAATAGACATGATTATTGATAAAACTAAAAGCCATGAAATTTTATCCAATCTTGGAAGATGAGATAATATCAACTCAATGGTCCAAGAATTATCATATTGACATATTGTACATTTGACTTATAAATTTTAAAATGATCAGTACCTCAAACTCACCTATTAACACAAAGAAGAACATCTTTAATAAAATTAACTTTATATAATAAAATTCATATGTGCACATGCAAATCATTTCTTCAAACTTATAATCTTAGAATTTTATTAAATATGTGATATTGATGTTTCCATGAAAACATTTTTATCAACATTTTGGTAGAATATAGTAATATAACCAATATAATACATAAAATAAGCATTTATATCTACCTATTAAAGCATAAAAATGACCCATAGTTTACAATTGAGGTGTCACATTTACTTATATCTTGTAGACACCTAAAACTAGACACAACTAGCTTTCAACTGACTTGAGAATGATTCCTACCAACCATTACAAATTAAGCCTAGGAATCATTAAACATCCCAAATTTGCTTGTGCATAATTTTTCAAAGATCAAAATATCATCGGAACACCCATAATTATGGTATCCTACTGTATGCAATCATAACCTCTCATGAATTCATATCTAACCACTCTATGACATCACAATAGTCAATTTGGCCTATGAACCTATTAAGTGGGGCACACAAACAAATATAAAATATTGAAAGAGATAAATGGAAAATCATAATTAATTAAAAATATATACCTAATTACAATCCTAGTTTAATTATCCATGTTCAATTAATGAATAACTAGAAAAGAAAATTAAAAAATGCAAATATCCTAGCTTTTCATGATTACCTTTGCAAGTCATCAAGCCTTTGGAAAATATCTCATTTTAGAGACCCATGCCTATTAATTACATATCATGAGTAATTGACACCTTTTAACTCTACTAAGGTTTTGTTGAATCACCTAGGTTAGGTTTGAGCCCATTATAAGCCTTAACTTCACCTTGACTCACATTAGGTTGGGGTTAAATCCATTTGATATAAATACAAGACATTGCCTATTGAATAAAAGAGCTTAGAAATCATAGAGTTACAATGTAGGTTTTGTTGCATGAGATTCATATTAATAATGTTATAATTCCAAAATATTGAACCAAGCCAACACAAGCCATGATGGTGCCAATGAGAGAAGGAGATACACAAAATTAATTATCAAAGACTCTTTGAGCATAAATCGAGTAAGCCACCCAACAATGCATATGGAGCTCTCAAGGAAGGTAAGAGACTATGTATTTTACATTTTAGTTGTGTTTTCATTTGTATTTTATTACTAAGCTCACCCTTAAGATCTAGGCTTCTAAGTGTTAGTGTTAATGTGTTTTTATTAAGTTTTGTTTACTTGAACTAACATATTACTAACCTCCCCTCTTGGATTCCTATGATCACAAATAGGATCACCTACAGTTCATCCATTGTCATTGAATTCATAGGCATAAAATAAATTTTCATTTTTTGAGAAGACATTACAATGCATATAGCTTTCAATTCCTTCCCAAATAGGGGTAAACTATAAACACCTAAAACTAGACACCACTAGCCTTAGACCTGACTTCAGATTGATTTATACAAACCATTATAAATTAAGCCTAAGAATCATTAAACATCCCAAATTTACTTGTGAATCATTCATCAAAGCTTAAAATCTCATTAAGACTTTCCTAATTAGGGTATCTTACTATATGAAATCAATCCTCTCATGGATTCATATCTAAGCACCATGCAACATCACAATAGTCAATTTGGCCTATGGACCTATTGAGTGGGGCACATAAACAAATACCAAATATTGAAATATATAAAAGGTTAATTATAAATAATTAACAATTTAAACCAAATTAATATCCTATTTTAATTATCCATGTGTAATTAATGAATAACTAAAAAAGGAAATTCAAAAATTCACATATCTTAGTCTTTCATCATGACCTTTGTGATTTTGGAGACCAAGGCCTATTAATTATAAATCATAATTATTTGAAAAATATTAACTCTATTAGGATTATATTTGACTCACCTAAGTTAGGTTTGAACCCATTCCATGTTTAAAATACACCTTGACTCACCTTAGGTTGGGGTTAGTTCCTAAGCCTATAAATACAATGCCTTGCCTATTGAATTTTAATCTATTTTGGTGTAAATTTATCATACACAAATGACTTCAAATATATTTGAATATAATTCTATAATGACCTTTTTTCTACAAGCAAGTTTATAATGTAAAAATCTTGAGCCAAGCATAATCCACATCAAGCCACAATGGTGCTAAGGAGAGAAGGATCCACCAAGCTTCATTTGCCAAAGATTTATTGAGCACAAACTGAGCAAGCCACTCAAGAATTCATTTGGAGATCCAAAGGAAGGTAAAGGGTTATGTTTATTTTTTATTTTATTAATGCTTCACATTTATATTTTATTCATTAAGCTCACCCCTAACATATAGGCTTGTAAGTATTAGTGTTAGTGTGTTTTATTTGCATTTTTTACTTAAACTAACACTTTAATATCCTCCATTATTGGATTCATATGATCATAAATGGCATGCTTGGTGGGACCCAAAGCATCCCATGTAACAAGGAGACCAAAGTACAACTTGTAAGTTTTCAAATGAATGTTTGACCATATTAAAAAATTGAGTTGTATCTTTGTTTTTCTATATTCTAATTTTTTGGTCATACATAATTTACATAATGATCGATATCAGTTTCCCCTAATTGACATCAATCCTATCCCAACTAGCACTGATCAGGGTGCAGGGTAGAACATGGAGAGAAACTTGGTTTTTGATTTTTCTTGACAATTATAGGTTTATTTTCTTGGTTTTATTAACTTGTATACTCTCTATCTCATCATTTTATTGTAGTTTTTCTATATTTTTTTTAATCATTTGGGATAATAATTTTTTTTCACATTATCTTTTTGGCCTTTGGGTTCATACTTAACTAGTATCAATTTTTATCGACGAACATCCATTCTACCATAACTGGCATCGGTTCTCTTTCAATCGATATCAGTTATTATTGATCAACATTGGTCTCTATGTAAATAAAATAGATAAAATCAAGAGCTTTAATTTCAAACCTTATTTTTTAATTTAAAAAATGTGTGTCAAAGCATAAGGAAACCCTCTAAAAATTATAGGTCATACATGGAAAAGTGCCAAATTTAAACATGCTTAAGTCTTTAAAATTTCCATTTGGTGCTTAAAATGAATTTAGATGGGTTATACTTAGATTTTTTTGTGAAAATTTTCAAAGTTTTTAACTAAGGCCAAGGGGCCAAAAACTTCAAAAACATCTCAATTTGTGCATAAAATAAACATTCACTTAAATTACAAAATTTGTTGAAGATTGTTTGTTTTATGCTAAATCATTTTATACTTATGTGTTTTTCACAAATGAAGGATGCATGTATTCTCTCCCCCATCCCTTTTAGGGAACTTGGGTGAGCAAAAATGCATATTAATTATAATTTTTTCCTTTTTCCAAGGCATGAAAATAATGTTGTTAAGGTTCTCACTAAAACCCATATGGTTGGGGTGATCTAGACATAACCTGTAAAGTCTTTTCACTTGGTCATTTATTTTATGCAACTTGGATTATGAGTAGGGGTTCATAACCTCATCATGAGTTTTTTAGGAAAGCTTTGACCTAGGGTTTCATCTCCAAAATAAATTTCAACCTTGTTCCATAATGAGGTATATAAATTAGGGCAGGTATACTATAATTACCATGGGTATGAGTGGCTAACCTATCCAATCCTAATAAAAACTTGAGTCACATTTGGTTAACCAAGATATTCCACTAAGAAGTACATGGATGGAATCATTATGTAAAGGAATAGACCCTTGCATAGTAAGTTAAATAGTATCAACTCAATTGACTTGAGGCATCTCTAGTGTTAATCACACTTAGGACTAGCTACACAATAAAAAATTTAAGTTTTAAAAAAAACCCCACTTACCATGGACATATTATTAATGCAGGGTGAGTATCTTGAAGCTCCATGTCATCATACAATATCTTGGGAGAATGGGGGGGGTGTAAAAACCCTACTACTTCATGTGATTTTATTTTTGTATTGATACATAAAATCCTTCCAAGAGCAAGCATATAGATGGAATGTAGTGATACAATGTAACCTTGTTAGTTTTAGGGATTTGGACATTATACTTAGTTTTATTTTGTCTTTTCCTTTACTTTCTTGGTCTTTTTGAGTCTAATCTTGTTTGATTATGCCATGCCAAAACAAGTTTTATGTCCACATCACTCCATTATTTAAGGAGGCATTATGTCATCCATTTGATCATATGATTTTGCCTTAAAATTTTTATCAAGAGATTTATGTGTGTGTCACTTGATTGGAAAGGGTAACATCATGCTACCCAATTCATGTCAAGTTTTTTTTGCCTAGGAGTCTTAAAAAAAACCATAGATCATATCTTTAGATCACAATAACATCATTATGCTTCTCAATTCATTTCATAGACTTGTTTTATTTTGTGTCCATGTTTCCAATTTGAAACCAATCCATGTTTGTCCTTTTA
Organism: Torreya grandis; assembly: GCA_037957365.1. NCBI lineage: Eukaryota > Viridiplantae > Streptophyta > Pinopsida > Cupressales > Taxaceae > Torreya > Torreya grandis. The sequence goes on along the minus strand of JARHVA010002012.1, from coordinate 1,929,544 downwards.
GGTCTTTTTATTGTGTCATTATACCATTCACCTTTGTCTAGATTATTGATTAAAGAATCCTAGTTTCCTTAAGTTAAGATTTTAATTAACCTTGACAAGTTCAAATCCAAACAATGATTTATTATTATTTATGACTTATGTAATTTGGGCCTAGACACTGATCTTTCTCTTTTGGGTTGTGTAACTTAGGTTTATTATTTACCCAGATTTGAAAAGTTTTGTTTGTTCCTTTATTTGGGATGAAATAATCTATCTCCAAGTGCCTTTTTTTACCTTATACCAATTCACCAAGTTCATTTCTAAATTCAAATGCCTAGTATATGCCAAAGTGTTTCAAATTTGTTAGATTAAATATCTCAACTTGTTTCTAATTTTAAATTTTGTGCTTGTTTTTCAAAAAGACCTAGGACATTCCTTTGTTTGAGCCTAACTTTTGATGCCATGTTTGGCCAAAATACCTAGCAACATTTATTTTCCTAAATTAGACCTATTTGGAAGACTTTAAAAATAAAGTTTGGCATTCCAATTTTAGTTCATCCACTTGACCTTTTTATGTGAGACACTTAGCATTAGACATTTAATGTTAGATTGTTTTATGCCAATTTTTGTCACAAACCATTTTGGAGATACATATCCATTATTTGACCAAGTTAGATCAAGTTTGAACTATTTATCTTTTTACACATTATTTTTCAGAGTTTTTAGAAATCTAAACCCTTTTGTCATAAATCATTCACCATTGATTTGAACATGTCTCACTATACTCATAATGGTGTCATGTATAATCTAGGGTATAGTAATGTGGTCACACAAGAAGACTTTGTTCAATACCCCTATGGAGATGATGTCATTTTTGAGATGGATCCTTATCCACCTTACAATACTCAAATGGGGGAACAAATCTAAGATCCTTTGGACCTTTATTTGGTCAACACACCTTCATACTCAGAGTATAACCAAGAAAAAATGGCACAATACCTAGCTAGCTTACCTTTGATTGTAGAACAAATCTAACAACAACTATACTACATTATAATGCCATCAACCTATGACCCTTATTCTTTATCGTCACTTGCTTGAAAATAAGATGAATTCTTAATTAAAGCCATGGAAGTAGGGGATAAGTTTCTAGTAAGAGGGCCTTACAACATGCCTAAAAATCAAAACATCAAATAGGCCTCTTCTAGCAATCCTCAATCTATAGTGTCAATGTCATATTAGGACCCTCATATGATTATCATAGGAAAGGGCCTCATGGAAGATCACTTCATATAGATATAGATGATATACTAGACCTATTTGAACTTAGAAAATAATTTCAACAACATGAACATGTCAAATGCTCCTATTATTGAGTTAGCTCCTTTGATAGGAGTCTTAATTGAATTAATAGGCCAAAAAAACTAGGTTATAGACCTATTTGTGCAAATAAATTTAGTGGTAAATTTTTTTAATGACTTAGCTATTGAATAAGTGTCTTCTAATTTTATACAAAATAGTGATCCAAACATAGTGGACAACATACAATCAACATCCAATCTAGACCAAAGTGGTGTAAATGCACAAATAACTAGTCTACAACAAAATGTGCCTTTAGTTAACACCATGAGTGTTTCACAAATGTAGGGGGTAGGAACTTCTACCTCCCAACTATAAATAACTACCTCTAATCCTCAAACAAATTCTTCTTCAAGCATCCAAACACAAGGATTAAGTAGTCAAGTGATAACCAGTGTCATGCCTCAACAAAATGTAATGAATATTACTCCACCATAATAGGTGATGACTAATATTCCATAACAATAAACATAATCTAACATACCAACATAGTAGAGGCAAAAAATTATGCCATCTCAATAGGTATCAATCAATGTTCTACCTCACTAGGTAGTAATGAGTATACCTCTTCAGTCGTAGACCAATATACCATTACAATCATAAATGATGTCTAATCAACAACATATGAATACTAGTTAGTAACAAAATATTAACCTTCAACATGCATCTACTTCCCAATGAGGATTCATATAACCAAGAAGTTCTAATGTTCTACAATTATTAGTTAGGGAACAATTACCTTTTATTCCTAACATGCCACAAACTCAATGACAATGCCTTGGTTCATAATTTCCCCTTAATTAGCAAGATTTGGCTAGTCAGTAACAAGTCCCTAATCAACCTCAATAGGTATAGTATTTCACTCCTAGCCATATCCCTCCATCTTAACCATAATTTCCCCAAAACCAATCCCATATACCAAATCCTAACCAAAATATCACACCACAACATGTGCAATTCTAACAATCAGATCCTAATCCATGTATGCATATTCCTAGTCAATTCCCTATCCAAACCAACATTACAAAAAAAATAATGCCTCCATTATACCTTGATCAAAGTAATCCAATTTTGACTACTAGCCTCCACTTCAGACCAATGTTCCCTCTAGTTTCCTAGCACAAGAACTATAATAAATGAAGGATACAATTTCCATCATCCAAGTTGGGAAACAAACCAAAAAGTTTAAGTTGGATGACATGTGTTCCTAACCTTTCAACATGGATTATCTATAGATACCATTTCCTTTAGGGTATGAACCACCAAAATTTGACAAATACAAGGGAAAAGGAGACCCTAAGGCCCACCTAGCTAAATTCTTTGTTGCTTGTCAATCGATGGCCTATATTGACATATACATCCTATATTATTTCTAAGGAGTCTATCAAGATAAGCTTTATAGTGGTTTCTAAAATTTCCCAAGAATTTAGTTTTTGATTTTGATGATCTTTTAAAGAAGTTTGTGCAACACTTCTTGTACAATATCAATCATGATGTTTTATTGGTAGATTTGATGCAAGCTAAATATAATGATGGTGAAAGATTTGAATGTTATCTATAGTGATGAAGAGAACTTGCCAATAGATTCACCCATATTTTACCATATAGGCAATTAGCTACTATGTTTATCAAGAATATACATAGTGATATATCTTATTATCTAGAACTATAATGTGCATACAATTTTAAAGAAATCATTAACATAGGTTTGTTGATAAAAATAGACCTTATCAACAAAGGGATCATCAAAATTACCTCATCAAATTAAAACCAAGGAAATGGCCAAAACCAAAATTGAATCCAAGTTCAAGAGAAAGCATCATAACCATCACAAGCTAACAATAATGAAAAGTCCAAGCCATTTAATCACAATAATAATGTTATTATAATTGGAGTAACCAAGTCACAACATGTCAAATGGTGCAAAAACTATCTTTTCAGCCTACACCACATATGCAAATTACTCCTAACTAACAACCTTTTCATTAAATGCAGCAACCTAGACTAATGCAATAAACATAACAACCTTTGCCTTTGCAAACCCCTCCTCCAAGGATAACTGTGCCTATTCATTATGCCTTTAGTGACCTTAGAGAGCCCATTAATTTTTTTTTAATAAGCTTGTCATTTCTAATCTAATTAGTTAACCTATCCTAAAACACTATCCTAAGGGCATTCCTTATCCATATTGGTACCAACAAAATGAATTCTTTGAGTATCATTAGTTTCATGGACATAATTTTTATTGTTGTGTGTAAATTAAACATTTGATTGAGGATATGTTGGAAAATAAAGAGATGGCATTGGATAATGGAGCTTTCACATCAAATAAGAACCTTGGCATATATCAAAACCCCTTTCCATAACATAACAACCAATAATCGAAAACAACAAAGGCTAGAAAAACAATAACAATAGTATCAATAACTAAGATAAAACCTACAAAACCAACAATAGAACCAACAGCATCAACTAAATGGATGAAACTAAGGCCATAACAATGCCAACAACTAATAAACCTACCATGCAGTTACACATAACTGAAACAAGTTTATAGGCCATATTGTGAGAGGTTGTATTTCCACCATCTTTATCAATTTGAGACCAAGTACCAATCAAACAAGATTGTTTCTAATCAATTCTAACAAACCAACCCATGTCAGTGATCCTTCTTTGACTTGGTACCACATATAGGCATACTAGTAAATAGGGATTACTACTTTTGAACCCTATATTGATAACTCATCATTGACCTATGACCATACACAAGTGCATTAACAACTAAGATTTATCTTATTTGGTCCTCCACCACCATCATTTTTTAGCAATAATGGTCTTGTATTTAATCTTGATTGTGAAATCACAACTTAGCCATAAAAGATTACCATACCAAGCCCATAGCCATATTCCACTTCACCCATCCAACCATTATTCTGGATAAGAATAATCCATTTACCATTGTGAAAGAAAAGATGTTTGATATTGTGGATTAGTTTTAGAATATGCTCACATAATATTCTAGTTTGCATTTGTTGCATATGTTCACCATCTATAAAAACATCTTAACAAAGTTCCTTGGACAATCCCAAGTTCCCAGTGACACATCTCTAGATAAATTTCAAGATTTGGTTAGATATACTTCTGTAGGCCAACAATTAACCTTTGACCAAAGAAATATGTCATCCTTTGGCCCTCTACATAATAATCCATTATACATCAAATTTGGCATAACATGACATAAAGTGAAGTGTGTCCTCGTAAACAATGGATCAGGTCTAAATAGTGTGTCTCTAAAGCTCATCAAGCTTCTTGGATACACTAAAACCAATATATAACCACAAATGATCACCATTAAGGGCTATGATAATGAAGAAAAAGAATCATAATGCACTATCAACATGTTAGTTATCATTGGGGCCTTGACCCATGATACACTGTGCCATATGTTAGACCTCAATTTATTGTACAATATATTTTTGGGTAGGACTTAGATACATAAAATCCATGCAATTCCTTCAACATTGTACCAGTGTATCAAGTTCTCCCATTCAGGCATAGAAGTTACTATCTATGGAGATTTGCAGCCATATGAATATTGTAAGCATTTAGAGGCTAAGTAATGAATCTATAACTATTGTTTTGGCTTGAATTTTGTTCTTAAAAAAGACAAGGAGAATAAATACTTGTTGATTCACTAGAGGATAATTTCACTGACCCATATACCCTTGATTCACTTTCCCACATGTCACCTCCTAAAATGTCTAATCATTATACCATCTTGGCTAATGACCTAAGAGAATATTTAACCCATGATACATTCCATATTTCTAAGCTTATATAGAACCCAAAGTCCTTTATAAGACCAAAATCCAAAAAACATTGTATGTAATGGAAAAAAAAAAAGGAAAATGCAAACTACATAGCACAACATCTATCATTTTCATACCAACCACTGGCCAAGAATAAGACCCACTTGTAGATATGAATCTTAGTTGTATAATGAAAAACTAATTGACTATTACCTAAATTCCAAGTATCATATTTCAAAAAAAGTCATGGAGAATCATGCCTATGAAGGAGGAGGCCTTGGGCTTAATCAAAAGGGTCTGCTTGAGCCAATTTCTACCACTTAGTAAAAAGAACCTATGGTTTTGGATTTAAATTTCCTAGAGGTGACCCCATGTACCATATTTGTATTCCAATTCCAATGAATAGTGTGATGATGTTGAAATCAAATTAGAGTTCAATCATATCCCATTTGATGACTTAGCCAATACCAATTTATTTGATACAAATTCCATTTGTACCCTTCAAAGAGTTATTCACCCTAATCCACTTCTTTTATATTATCCTCAACTTATAAATTAGGACCAATAAGAATTAATAGTGTCAGATGATGATTTTTAGAATGATGAGGCCTTTTGTGATTCCCTCAGACTTAAGGATAATGTTCCATTAGGAGACTAAAAATAAGGGTTCTCAATCAAGATAGATCTTGGAGCCTATTTTGGATAATGAGTGAACACCCTTAGCCATAAACAATTAAGTATAACATTGAGGTCCCAAAGTGAAAACATCTTTGAGGCACTTTTGGACTAAGGAAAAAGTAAAGAGAAAGGCCAGGTGGGTGGTGAAAACCTATTTTAGGTGCCATTATATGGAGGTGTCCAACCTTATTCAAAAATAGCTCAGGAGACCACCAATGATGACCTTACCTATGGTTCCAAGTTCAATTTTGAAGAATAGTAAGATTTTGATGAAATAATCCAAGAGTTCCCAAAAAAATTTGTCACATGGCCATCTCTATCACTTAGAAATTTTTGATTCATCATGCCTAAGATAACTTAAATAGCTAGTCCTAATAGAGAACACTAACATTCTAGGCTAGTTAAAATATTTTTTGACCATTTTAGAAGATGGTTCAACACTTCTTGTGGAGGATACTACAAAAGTTAACATCAGGACTCTAGATGACCCTACGTGGATTAAATTAAGTGCATCCCTCACTAAGGAGGAATGTGAAGTCTTTACCACCCTGTTGAGGGAATTTGTTGATATATTTTCATGGGCCTACTTTGACATGCCCTAGTTTGGACCCTACCTTGGTTATGTACCACCTTTTTGTATATCCTACTATCAAACCTATAAAATAAAAATTATGCAATATGCATCCTCACATTGTTGTATTAGTGAAGAAAGATCTATAAAACTCTTAGAAGTGATATATATTCAACCTATCACATACTCAAAGTGGATATTAGATGTTGTACTATTCAGTAAGAATCTAAAAAGAATTAGAATATGCACTAATTTCTAAGACATAAATAAGGCCTACTTAAAGGATGACTTTCCTTTGTCAAACATTGACATGATAGTTGACTCCATAACATGTTATGAAATGCTTTCACTGATGGATGGATTTTTAGGGTAAAACTAGATATAGATTATTCTAGAAAACCAACATAAAATAGCATTCACCACATCATGGGGAATGATCTATTATTAGGTTATTCCATTTTGTCTCAAAACTATTGGGGCCACATCTAAAGAGCCATTATCATCATATTTCATGATATGATACATGATATTGTTGAAGACTATGTCGATGACATATTGGGAAAATCAAAGACTAGGGTTGATCATCTAATAACACTATGAAGTATACTTGAATGACTACATGAATACAAAGTTAGGCTAAATCCTAAGAAGTGTGTTTTTAGAGCTACTTCAAGTAAATTACTTGGCTTCATTGTGTCTAATCAAGGCATTGAAGTTGATTCATCCAAAGTATAAGACATTACAAAGATGTCATCACCTTCCAATTTAAAGTAGCTCTATAGTTTATAAGAAAAAATCCAGTCTATCAGACACTTCATATCTCATTTGGTCGATAAGTGCTATCCTTTTACACTTTTATTGAAGAAGGGATTCACATTTCATTCAGATGATGAATGATATAAACATTTTCATCAACTAAAGGACTATCTATCAAATCCACTTATTTTATTTCCACCAATGCTAGGAAATCTATTCTTACTATACCTATTAGCTGCAAACAAAGCCCTAGGGGCACTTATAGCTCATCATGATAATAATGAACTGGAACATGGCATGTATTATTTAATCTATACACTAGTTGCACAATTACATACCCATTGAAAAAGCTTTTTTAGTTATGGTCTTCATAGCTCAAAAACTATGACATTACATGTTAAATAATAAGACCATGTTTATATCAAAAGTATATTCTCTCAAGTATCTACTATCCAAAATATATTTATAATGCCATATCGCTAAATGGATCATGCTTCTTAATAATTTTGAGATAAAATATAACTAGAAATCCATCATGGGATAGGTTCTTGTAGATTAGCTTGCTAAAGCAGCCCTTGTAGATACAAAACCTATAACATTCCAATTCTTAGATGATTCCATTATACCATCATCAAAACACCTCTTGAGGAGCAACATTAGAAGTTGTATTTTGATTAATCATTCACAACATATGGATTAGGAGTAAACATGTTATTTATCACTCCTTAGGGGGATCTAATCCCTAAATCATTCAAGATCTGCTTTCCTTGTACCAAAAACATGGATAAATATGAAGCATTAGTTTTATGAATTTAATAGGTAATACAATGGAATATACAACATCTAAAGGTTTATGGTGATTCTTAGTTAACCATAAATTAGGTTATAAACCATTTTTAGACTAAGGATGATAAACTAGTCCCACACAAGGATATGGTCAACACTCTCAAACAATAGATTATCAAGGCTCAATTTGAACATTTATCAAGGTCTAGTAAAATAATAGCAGATGCCATGGCCACCATTAGATCTTTGATTTGACAAATAGACATGGAAAATGAATACCAATTCTTCATTAGATATATATTATTGTTAGCTCATGAGCCACCAACCAAAGCAATGATCTATGATTATTGATCCTAGGTCTATTTGGTATTCAGACCTTTACACTTATCTTGATGAAATAAAAATTCCACCAAAGCTATCCTACAAATAATCCAAAGACTTTATCCACCATGCTGCACATTATTTCTTACTCATATCAACCTTTTACCACCATAATTTTGATAGAACTTTACTTCATTATTTAACTTTATTAGAATATACATTAGCATTAAAGGAAGATCATGAAGGAGTATATGGATCCTACACAAGTGAGTAAGTCCTCTCAAAAAATCTCCTACGTACTAGGTACTATTTTCTAATAATAGTTGAAGATGCAGTTGCATATGTAAAAAAAGTGTGATAAATGTCAAAGGCATGCCAATATGATTCATGCCCTAGCCAAGACTCTAAAATCAATTCTTATAGCATGGCCATTTTCTACATGGGACCTTGATATCATTAAAAATATAAACCCCACTTCATCTGATGGCCACAAACATATCCTTACCACCACTGAATGTTTCACTAAGTGGGTTGAAGCTATACCCCTCACTTATGTGACTGAAAAGCATAATGTCCAAATTCATCTTTAACCATCTGATTTACCACTATGATATCCCATCTAAAATTATATCTGATAATGGTGGATTATTCAAAAATAAGGATGTCAAATCACTATGTGCTATGTACAAGGTTACTCCTCATATTTCCATGGCATATTACCCACAAGGTAATGGCTAGGAAGAAGCATCTAACAAAACCATTGTCAATATCCTTAAAAATATTATCAATAATACTAGCCATGATTGACACTTACAAATACTCCATACCCTCTAGGCATGCCACAATAATTATATTAATCTAAGATGAGCCACTCTATATTCACTTGTTTATGGTTTCAAGGTCATTCTTCCCATTGAGTTCGAGTTACCTTCTTTGCACATCTCTTTAAAGCATGGCCTAGATGATGAAGACTATCAAGTAGCTCACCTACAACAACTAGAGTTACTTGATGATAAATGCATGGACATAGTTAAAAACTTGTAAGCCTATCATAATTGACTCCATGGATATTATAATTTATTTATCAATCATAGATAATTTGAGCTTGGTGATCTCATTCATAAAGAAAACTAGTAGAATACCATGGCTGAGAAGAAACACAAAGACAAGTTCAAACCTAACTAGATAGGCCCACTAATCATTGTTGAAAACTATGGTGATAGAGAATACAAGTTTAGTACACCTATGGGGATGAACTTGATGAACAGATGAACATTATACCTCAATCATTACTTCACTTGAGAGACATGATGTATTGTCTATGAGGTCATTTCAATTATACAATTATATCAAAATTCTTCATTGTACCATATTATTCTACCATATATCATTATATCATACCTTTTCATATTGATCAAGTTATTTTCACCATCCCTTCTCCTCTTAATGACTTTGGTTCCATTCTATTGGTTTCATGACTAGTTTAGTGTGAAGATTCAGATCTAATTTCATTAGTTGTTTTAACATTCCAGATAGAGACCATATTTTGGATCCCTATAATAGTGGTTTGGTAGTTACATCCTTCATTTCTTGTTCCACTCTATACCATGTGGACTTGATTATAACCACCTTTGGGAAAATCAATGTGTCACTATCATGTTACTAATTATAACTGCCTATGGAAAAATTAGTATCATTGACCTATGCCATTATTTCTTAATTATAACCACCTATGGACAAATTAGGGGTGATGCTTATTTTTCATGCCTTGAAATACCACCTTATAATTCCTATGTTGTACTATTCCATTTTCCTAATTTTCCTATTTTGTTTGATTTGGTCACTACACTAGTCAGATTCCTCTACTGTAAGGCAAAACTATAATGACTTGAGGTCCCATCCTAGGACTATGTAGGCATCACTTGATACATGTTGAGGTCATATCATTCACCCTTTTTCATGCTCTCTCCATTTTATGAGTAACCTAAGCCACACTTTCACCATTTTGTGAGCAACCTAAGCCATATTCTCACCATTTTGCAAGCAACCTAAGCCATAATCTCACCATTTTATGAGAAACTTAATCCATGTCCTCACCATTTTGTGAGAAACCTAATCCATGGTCTCATCATTTTGTGAGAAACCTAAGCCATCATCTCACCATTTTGTGAGAAACCTAAGCCACACTCTTGTCATTTTATGAGCAAACTAAGCCATTCTCTTGCCATTTTATGAGTAACCTAAGCCACACTCTTACCATTTTTCAAGAAACCTAAGCCATGATCTAATAATTTTACAATAAACCTTTGCCATGCTCTTATTATTTTATGAGTAATTCAAGTTTGAACTCTTTCACTTTTTTTTTATCTTGGACCATTTAGTATCTCATCATTCTCCATCAAGTTTAGATAATCCAAAAATTCCAAAAACATTTTTAAAAACATTTTATAAAATCATAAACATTAACCACTTATTTGCCTTAAGGATTCTAGGAACCCTTACTAAGTCACAAAAAAACACTTGTCATTTAGTTTCCCCATCCTTACTGGCCTATCATCTCATGCTTTCACCATTTTGTGAGTCCATTACCATATTATTATATCACACCCATCATGTTTTTCTTCTCATCATTTTCATTCTATTTCATTTATTGGGAGAACTACATTTATCTTAAAGTTTTTATTGGATATTCCATCCATGGAACTATGTAGGTAGTGCCCACTTACCTAGTGCATCTGGAGATAGGTCACCCATACCCTTCCTTTTTTTCTATTCCCCCATCTTGTTTATTTATTCAGTTATCCCTTATCATCTAGGGGAAATATTCATCATCTTTTTTGTGTCATATTATTTATTCTAACGTTTTTATTAACCATTGTTTGTGTTTTATGTTCATTTGGTTATTTGTTGTTGTTTTTTTTTTCCTATTTGTTTGCCTATTTTTTTGCTTTCTTATTGTGCCTTGATTTAGTCTATGTGAATTTATTACATGCTTCATTTCACATTATTCTTAAATCCATCCATATTCATACATCAACATTATCACCATGGTATTTATAATTAGTGCATTGATTTAAATTATTTATTAGATCACATGTTAGTCCATATGCATATTTCAACCAAGTTATCATGGTGTTATATCATGATGCCTACCATTCCTTGATACAAAATAAATAAGATCTAGGAGTCTACATGGTAATGAAGTAATGATATCTCCTTAACACCAAAAATTATCAATCTAATCCAAATCATATCCTACATAGAGTAATTAAGTAATGAAAGAATTTTCCTCCTTACTAATTCAGATGAGCATCTCCCTAATCGTAGGTTGCCCAAATTCATCTTTCCCCTTTTTCCTAATGTTCCATCATATTCCATATCACGTTTGACATAATTAGGGTATAATGATTACACCTACCTCTAGGTAAATCATTGTATACTGTCTCACTTGTATTACCAATGATTCTAACTACCTTTAGGAAAATCATTAGGTTTCCATCCATTTGAAGGTTGATGATTATAATCACACGTGGGAAAATAATTTTATTTCTTATTCCCATCTAGGGCATGTTTTCATTGAGATAATTCTTATAACCATCTTTAGGAAAACCATTATTTGTATCCACCTAACTGGGGCATGTTTTCATCTTGTCAATTATTATAATTCCCTGTGGGCAAATCATTGTTTTCCCATTTTAATGATTATAACCTCATTTGGGAAAATCATTATCTTGTTAACCTAATCTTATTTTCAATTATTATAACCTTCTTTAGGAAAATCATTACTTTATTTTGTCCCACCTATGTCGATGATTATAACTACCTATGGGTAAATCATCTTATTTGTCTACTCAATCAAAGTAGATCCATATGCCACTAATTATAACCACCTCTAAGTAAATCAATATTTTCCACCCCATTTAATCTTTTTGGTCTAATCATTTCCTCCTTTTAAGGGACCGATTGCTAACCCCATTTCCAACCACTCCCTCGAGGGAGAACCTAAATTTCATCCATTTCCTTTGAAGTCATATACAAACATGACCTTTTCATTTTTTGAGAAGATGTTACTATGTTTATATCTTGAAATGCCTTCCCAAATAGGAGAAAAATGTAGACACATAAAACATATTTTGTCGAAACTTTATATTGATTCCTACCAACCATTATGAATTAATCCTAGGAATCATTAAACATCCTAAATTTACTTTTGCATCATTCTTCAAAGATCAAAATCTCATTGAGACATCCCTAATTGGGGTATCTTACCATATGCAATCATAACCTCTCATGGATTCATCTTTAAGTACCATGCAACATCATATTAGTAAATTTGGCCTATGAACCTATTAAGTGTGGCACATAAACAAATATCAAATCTTGAAAGAGCTAAATGGCTAATCATAATTAATTAACAATCTAAACCAAATTAAGATCCTAGTTGAATTATCCATGTGAAATTAATAAATAACTAAAAAATTAAATTCAAAAATGCAAATATCCTAGCCTTTCATCATGACGTTTATGATTTGTTAATCTCTTTTGAAATATCCTAAAATATCTCTTTTTGGAGACCCATGCCTATTCATTACAAATCATAATTACTTGATAACTATTAACTCTAATATGGTTAATTTGACTCACCTACATTAGTTTTGAACCCATTCCATGTTTAAACTACACTTTGACTTACTTTAGGTTGGGGTTAGGTCCTAATCCTATAAATACAATGTCTTGCCTATTGAATTTTAAGCTATATTGGTAAAAAGTTATCATGCACAAATGACTTCAAAACTCTTTTGATATAATGTTACAATGACCATTTTGTTACAATCAAGGTTATAATGGCAAACTATTGAGCCAATAATAATCCACATGAATCCACAATGGTTCCAAGGAGAGAAGGAACCAACAAGGTTCATTTTCCAAAGATTTATTGAGCAGAAATCGAGTAAGCCAGTCAATAATGCATTTGGAGCTCCCAAGAAAGGTAAAAGATTATGTCTTTTGCATTTTAGTTGTGATTATCATTTTTATTTTTTTCATTAATCTCACCCCTAAGATATAGTATTATAATTTTTAGTGTTAGTGTGTTTTATTTTAGTTTTGTTGCTTAAACTAAAACTCTAGTAACCTCCCTTCTTGGATTCCTATGATCACATATCTAATCTCTAAATGCTAACAAAAATCCTTTAAACATCTTGAAAGATAGTGAATTATGATTCTTGGACATGTAGTATATAAAATCACTTAAAAATTATTTATTTCTTTCATAAACATATGAAAATTAAAAAATACTTTCAAGAGGTGGTTGTTTAATGGTGGAATGCTTGTAGATAATAGCCTTACACTTGTATAGAATAACCCTTTTTAATTCATTCATAAACTCAATAAAAGTGCATCATTTTGTAGTCAATTTATAAATTATTATCAATATATTTCATGTAATATAAATCTAAAATAATATTTTCTATTTAAAAATCAATAAATGGGGGGGAGGGGGAAAACAAAATGGAAACCATTAGCCATGAAGACAACATCAAGCAGTTTGGTAAAAATTACTTATTATCTTTTCTAACATGTCAAGGCTATTATATATGTAGGGTAGGTTAATTTTTATACCCTAATAGTGATATCCTAAATTATCAATATATCATTCCCAAACTCCAATAAAAAATACTTTCAATGGTGGTAGATGAATAATAAATAGGATGGAGGATGGAAAATAGTGAACAATTGATGGATGGTGAATGGTGTGGCTTGGAACTTACACATGGGTAACATAAATTAATTTTCACATATGGAATGATATATTATTATAAAAATATCTTCCATATTTTTTTATCATGACTGGTTATCTTACATATACTACACATAATATAGAAGGTGGTTGAGAGTGCTCGTTCCATTTTTGAATTTACCATTTGAAAAATTAATTACATATCTAAACAATATCATGAACTATGGATAATAAGACACATAAAAATTTATGTCTTATTCACATCTATGGTTTGAGCATATCCCTTATAAAAACCTCATGCTTGCTAGTGACCACACATTCATATAGAATAAACAACCATCCTAGAAGAGAGAAACTTAGCAAAACCCATTAAAAGATTATTAATTTAAAATATAATATTAGGGATGAAAAAAGTGTTATAATTGAAACCATTTTAATTGAAAACATGCAATATCAAACATAACATGTTCTCACATTACATATCTAAAAATAACATGTTCATGAAATAAATAAATTCATTCTCTATAAGCATTCCATTATTATTACATTCTTATAATAAATGATATAAAATTTGATAATAATATTGGAATAATATATTAATAATGAGGCTAGATATAATAAAAATAATCACCAAAAATTTAAATCATCACAATGATAGTGTGATGATGATTCTTTACATAGAATGATAGTGTGATGATGATTCTTTACATATATATATAAACCTAAGTGTGAAGTTTGTTACATATATGGAATGTTCAACCCTTCCATGGGTTTCACCTATTCTACATTAATTTACTAATTTAAATATATATATATATATATATATATATATATATATATATAATTTTGAAAGATATTTTATATTCCTAAAAAGTAATTTATATTTGATTTTTTACATATGATATTGCCTATATTCTCCTAAACATATTTAAATGGAAAAATTAGGGTTAAAATTCCATCTCAAGGTAACAAAATGAACCCTGGTATATTAATGCAATATATACATATATATATATATATATATATATATATATTGAAAACCTACAAGTTAAAAATATTAGAAGTGAATAAATAACAATGGTTTTTAAAAACATCATCCCCACACCATCATTAATATGAAAATACACTATTCTACATTAAAAATGGAAGTATTCAAGTGTTAAGAGGTGATTTTTAGCAATGAAAATTATGCATGTCTCATGTAACTTAACCACATAATGTGCCTTATTTAATTTGATAACTTGACCACCAATGGTTACTCTAGTTAAGCTTATATAAGAATATTCCCTTACTAAACACAAATACAATCAATAATAAAATATAATAGAAGCATGTATACTTCATTCCAAATAAAATATTTTAGTTTGGTAGAACAATTAAGTTTAAAGAACAAGGATACATGTAGCTTTGGGCATAAAAATACATGGGCCAATTGAAGAATATACAATAGACATGATTATTTCCAGAAATGAAATGCATGAAAGTAGCTCCAGGATTGGAATATGAGATAATATCAATTCCAATGATCCAAGTATAATCATATTGACATATTGAAAATTTGGCCTATAAAATTTACAAGAGGAACCACCTTAAACTCATCTCTTAACATAATGAACTACATCTTTAAGGTAATTATTTGTAAATAGCCTAATTCTTACATGCATGTGCAAATCACACTTATAATATTGGAATGTAAAATTAATTTGATAAAATGTTAGGTTTGATACATACTATGTACTTGCATTTTTCTAAATTTTAAAATAATTTCAAGATTGGAAACATGTATTTATGTTTCCATGAAAACACTTGTAGATGACATATAAAAATATAAGAAATAATTTAACCTTCAAATTAATTACATGTAAAATGTCATGTTAAACAATAATAAATTAAAATAGAAGGTAAAAAAAGGAATTATTTAATGAATTAAAAATACACTTAATGCAAGACATTGTATATTACTATGGAACCAACTCTGCTACTAATTTTCAACATTAAACCATACATAGGAATTAGTTAAATTTATTTTAGTTGTATCATCTTGCATAGAGGTTAATAGTTGTAAATTTCTAATCACCATTTGAGATTTTAAACTCTATGGTGATAATATCATGTAATATAACCCTAATTATAAGGTACAATCACCTCTCAACATATATTTATGATGTTTACTTGTAAAACTCATGTTTAGGCATCCCCACATGTAGCCATTTGAGACACAAAATACATTTCTATCCAAATTCAAGCTCAAAATTATGGTAATTCATGTGGATAGTGAAGGATCCAAAAATAATTCTTCTAATTTTTTTTTAATCTAATAAATCATAACATAAAGTATGGAATTAACTTATAATAGTCATTATATCCATCAAACTTTATGTGATATAATATTTGTTTCCCTACTTCAGTATGGAGTTCATATCTCGATTTGGTGAGTTATATTTTTTTAATATTTATTTTCTTATAGTAGTAATATTTTTAAGGACACTAAAATTTCCATAAAAATAATTGTAGTCAATTTTTCATACCTTATATAACTATAAAAACTATGCATATCCAACTTAATTCCGAATTGTGCAAAACCAACACATAAGCACCAAAAAATGAAAATATTCATAAGTGGTAGAAATGATGTAAATATCAATTCCAAAATTTTACCAATATCAAATTTAGAACAAAATTTAATGAATATAAATTAAAGTTAAACAAAATTCATAAAATTGTCACATCTTTAAAAATAATTAACAAGAACAAAGAGTTTACATATATGTGTTTGACATAAAAATATATCTTTTAACTTTTTTTTTCATTTCTTCTTTCCACCACTTCCACCTCTCTCACATTCAAATCCACTCTTAGGGTTTATATCAAATTATGGTAAAATGGTGCCTCTCCTTGTTGAAGTATCCCAAACATATGCAATTTCCAACGTTTGGAAGAATAAAATTCCAAGCTCTATTAATGACATATCCTTCTCTAAACCAACATGATGAAGTGTGTTTTTAGTAACCTTAGGGTAGCTAATTTTTTAGAAAAAAATTCCTTTGTCTTAAAATAATATTTTAGAGGAATACTCTTTGGTGGGGTTAGATTTTTAGTTGTAGTTTTAGTTTTAGTTAGAGTTATAGTTTGAGTTGCACACATTTTGAACATGGATTGTATTTTGAGTTGATCCAGAACTTTGGAAACTAACTTTGCATACAAGCCAAAATAAATTGGGTTAGATTTCTTAACCTAATAAAGAGTTATTAAAAACTAATGAAACTAGGATAAAATACTTAATAGAATTTTCAATTAAAATTAAATACATAATGGATTATATTGTGTTACATTTTTCACCTTGGCCATATACTTTATTAAACATCGATGGAGCAGCCACATGAACTAAATGGCATTTTTTGAACTATTTTTGTTCTCAAATCAAATTAATCACTGATATAATACTTGTGAAGATTATTAAACATACATTATGTAATATCATAATTCAAAACATTAATTTAAGGTGTGTCCCTATCTTCTCCTCATAAAATTTATCTAGTGATGGGATTGTTATTTTATTTTAATTTCATGGTAGGCCATGACACCATAGGGGTGTCATTATTCTTATAAATGGTTAGCTCCTCAACTTCCCCTACCATTTATCATGTCAACATTATCCATTGTGTAAGTTCATAAGTATAATGAGATAAATATTAATGCTTTTATAAAGTAATTAAATTAGGATAAAATAATTAATCCAATTTTAAATTAAAATTAAATAATTAAAAAATTATATTGTATTACATTTTCTTCAACCTAGTCATATGATTTATTCAACACCCATGGAGTGGATACATGAACTACATGTAATTATGGGAATTATTGTTGTTATCAACTCAAATTAAATGCCAAGATAATATTCATGAATATTATTTCAACTTACATTATGAAATCTCGTAAATCAAAACATTAGCTTAAGGTGAAACACTATATTCTCCTCAAAAAAAAAAATCTTTGGTGACAAGTTTCTTATTTTCTTTTAATTTCATGGAAAGACATGACACCATACATGTGTAAGTATTCTTATGAATGGATTCATCCTCAACTTCCCCTACCACTTTTCATGTCAACATTATTCATTATATAATTTCATAAGTATAATGGTATAAATTTTAATATTTTTTAGAATAGAGTAACTATTGCCGATTTGTCTTTCTTCTTATTGTCAACCACATTCACATTTTATGTAGCCTTTCTCCTTGTAGCTTCTATAAATGATAGTTTAATTTCAATGGCATGATATATTATTTATAAATAAAATATTTTTCACTTTTATCATTTATTAGTGTTTTCTCTTGCACCAACTTGTCAAGCTTCAATCTTCCTAAGTGAAAAACTTAAAGGGTGCACTAGGAAAGGGTAGGGCATGCCTTTAGTGCTTTATGAGAGGTGTTTCTACCCATATCATGATCACACATTTAAAATTATTAGTTTGGATTCCTATAAATGTCTATCCATGTACCTCTTATGATGTATTCATTAAATCTTATAACCCTAAAATATGGCTAAGTATGAATTCTAGTAGACCTTCCAAAACCTAGAATTTGCATTATAACTCCTAGAGGTATAAAACCACTCTCAAACATATATATATATATATATATATAGACACACACACACACACACACACACACACACACACACACACACACACACACACACACACACTTACTAATTTAGCACCTCTGAGTCTCTTTCTTTTCTTCTTATATATATATATATATATATATATATATATATATATATATATATATATATATATATATATATATATATATATATTTCTAACCACCTTATATTCATAATGCATTGGCTAGGTTAATATAGTCTATTATCGATCCCATATTTTCTACTGCATCGACTAGCCAATGTAGTTTTATTTCTTTCCAAATCCATCGATTTGGCCAATGTCGTTAGCTTAAGATTTATGTATTGGACAACTATATATACAAGACATATTTCATTCTAATCATATACATACATCATTTTTGAACTTATTTGCTTTGATTTCACTCACTCATCTTCCTATTAGCCATTTTTGGCCCACATACTAAACTTGCCTAAATGTAGTGTAGTTTCCTAAGGATCAAGTATAGAGAGGCTTGGACAATATTTCTAGATGAATTAATGGACCAAAGGGATCTTACAGTGTTTAGAGCTTGTGAAAACACTTTGAGCTTTCTTAAAAGTGTATCTTTCAAACTTCTAAGGGGCAGGTCTATAGTTGTAAAGAGACCCTATGGGATGTCAAAAGTGATTGGGTTAAGTATGGAGATGCAAGGAATCCATCTAGTTCTTCATTATGTTCATCTAGGCATCTTGGGTCTAATGGCAGAAATGACAAGTGATCATATTGACAAGGCCATATCTCACACATGTGGTAGTTACATGGGACAATGGTCACATGGGTTTATTCATTTTGCTTAATATATCATACATTCTAAGTTTTAAGTTCTTCACCAAAGAATAAATAGATTTATAGATCTCAGCCAAATTCTTCTATTTTTTCATACTTGGCCATTTTTGAACCAGGACATCATGCAAGATCAAATGGACCAATCAACTTATGCATTTTAATATCTTCACCTAAAAATATCCTGAGACCAATGGATCAAGGATTTGTTATTTTTGGTCTCAAGAACATCTCATTTTGGTGCCTCTACGATCCTCATGCTTTAATATATAAGCCATCAAAGTTAGTCAAAATGGACCTACAACTTAAGAAATTCATGATAACGTCAAATTAAAACTCAAAAAAAAATCTATCTATACTTAAATTTGATGGTCTATGTGACATTAATCATGTTATTTAGGACATCAAATGATGGTCGATGAGACATCAACTTTAAATATAGAGTAAGATAAATCCTATCAATCTTAAATTTAATGATCACACGACTGTCAATGATGGTCATGTGAACATCATTTAATGGGAATAATGACATCAATTTTAGGGTTATGAACTAACCATTGGATTTCAAATGGTGGGTCCTAGTAGATCAATGGTTGGTGTTAGATCGAGCATCTATATCTAACAACAAGTAGAGTTCAAAGGGTCAACAAATCTCAAGGGTGTGTGTGTGTGTGTATGATAAGTGTTAAGGATGCATTCAATGGATAAAATATTGATGATCCACAGGCCTTCATATAGATTGAAATTGATATAATGAGTTGAGTCAAAATGTCAATGATTCAAGTCAAATTTTGATAACCAATCAGATTAAAGATAATCCTAAGATTCTCGAGGGAGGTTAAGAATATATTTTCAACCATGGATATAAGATCTTGCAGGGTCTTTTTGATGCCATTAGAGCTGGTTCAAATAGCATAGAGGAGTATAAATAATGAATTAGGATATAAATAATATAAAGTGATCACTATTGGATCTAATATTGATCTATAGTTTGATAAGTTAGAGATTATGGGGTTTGTTCTTGAGACTAGTTTGTAGAGTTAAATAAGGATCTATGTATAGTGAATTCTTAGCTCCTATAGAGATAAAGTGGGTCTTTTTGGACTTATTATCATATAGAAAAGTTATATATAGTCTATAGGTCTATACTAATATGGAAACTATAGGAAAACTAATAACCTTAAATTATTTTTCCACCTATAGATAGACCTATGATCCAAACATGAAGATAAAGTAGAGATATGATTAATACAAAGGATCTTCATCCTTTAACATGGTCATGGTCTCTACAAATAGCCACTTAAAATTCACATAGCCATGATCTGGTCAGATCCATGAGTATGAGGTTTTATCTTCAAGTGAGAGATGACATAAGGATCAAAGAAAGGGTCTAGTATTGGGAACTGTAGCTAAGATCATTCAATGCATCCTCAAAACCTTTAGGACCCTTCTCACTCCACAATCCATCATCATTATTCTAATTGATAAAAAAGGTGGCCAAGTTTTCCATTAGCTAAGGAGAAAAGGGTGGGGGCTTAGGTTCATTTAATGACCTAGGACAAGTGTTCTTTTCTTGATAGCATGTTCTCACATACTTTTTCTCTCTCTTCTCCTATATGTCCTGATCTCATTCTCATTGAAGGGGTTCTCAGATTTTAGAATTTAGCATTTTATTTTCTAAGATAAGGATACTCATCAAGACTCTTGAAAGAGTGTGCTCATTTGATATGGTTAAACCCCATCAAAATATTATAAGAACTACCTTTTAAAGTAATAGGATAAACTCTTTGCCTATCTATTATGTTTAATCAGTACTTAGTATGCTTATGCATGGTAAATTTGTGAAGGAGATTCTTCCTAGTTTTTGGTCCTTATACTTGCCTCTTCAAAGGTTTTTTAAAACTAACTTATAGGTATAGAATAGTGTCCCATTTGGAACCTCTTATATGAAATATTTATGCAACTAGTGAGATTGTGATATTGAGTAAGCCATAGTTGTCTTTTTTGATCCATTGCATGTTCAAGCTTATGTGAGTTTCCATTCAACTTTGGTGTATCATCATTTTATCTTTATTAGGAGCCCTTAACCATATTTATAACCATTTTCCCCATGAATCATTAGGCTTATTATTAGTTTAGGTGAGCATCAAAGAAGAAGCTAGCCTACTACAGAGGTTCAACCCTGACTTAGGTTACCCACAACCTGGGGTTGTCCCAATATTATAGATTAGTTGGAGAGATCCTAAAGAACCCTCTCCAAAGGTACAAATTAAGCCTATAATAATTTTTGGCATGCCTAGTGGGACACATTTCTTTTAAAATAAATATTGATTAAAGATTGATGATGTTTTGATCAAATTTATAATGGTTAAGCTCCTAAACAATTGAATTTCGTGACTCCAAAAAGAAGAATCAATAATCAAGTGCATATCAATAGCTTCATCTCATGCTGAAGGTGACAAGAAGGCTAGATTAAAGAGGTATTCCTTTTGATTGTTTTGAACTACCTTTAAATTCAACAAAAATATTAAGGTTTGCCAATACTCATCCATATCAAGGAAATTTTTCTCCTAGGTCATTTCCAAAGCCTACCCCTACAAGAAGCCCTTTATTAACCCCTTGCATAGCCATGATAGTCCTTAGATATTTTATAGATTTTAATGGCCAAATCCCTCTATCCCTTTCTCACTATAATCCTATCCCTGTTGCATCCCTTAAAAGTGTTCTCTATTACACTGGAGACCTAAAAATAACACACTCTAAGCACCTCATGGACATATCTAACTTTTGAAATATCTGTAATGTCATTGAGGAAAACATAGCTATGAGGATAATATCTACTTATTTTAAATTGAAGGCAATATATTAGTATAGAGGCTTGACCACCAATTCCATTAAAAAATGACACTAATTAGGGGAAGACTTGTGTAAAATATTTTAGAACAAAAGTGGTTATTTTTCACTTGTAAAGAAACTAACTACCATTTGAAGAGATCTTCATGAAGTCATGCAAGACTTCAACACAAGGTTCCAAAAAAACTTGGGATATACTCCCAATCACAGTTAGACCAACCCCTAACTTTTCCTTCTTATATTATTTAAAGGATTTAAATAGTGACATGGTAGTGATGATCTAATATATGGGAGGAAATATACTTCTAGATGCATGTGAGGTAGCCATTAAGGCTAAAAATTATCTGCTTCAAGTTGGCAAACTTACACATAGACCATCAATGCCCTTTCTTCTTGAAAAATACCACCTCATATTTTTATCCCTCCATTAGATGTTATTACTCCTACACCAACAATTATTTCAATCCCTACACCAAAGCAAGAGAAATCTTCTACTACTGGATCTAGTGATTCACTAGAGAAAAATAACTTTCAAGAGCTCTAAAGCATATTTCAGTCCTTGGGGAATGAGCTAGTAAAAGTTAGAAGGAAAAAGGATTTTAATAGGCCTCATCAAAGTTCATATCATCCTTAGCATCAAGCCTTTCAATTAAATAGGCCACCCTATAATGGTAACTACCAAATATAGGGCCAAGGTTAAAATCAAGGACAAAGACAACATGGATACAATAGTTATAATAACTACAAACCTAATATTGATAGTACTTATAACTCATTGGTCCTAGTTAAAAATTAATGTGGCTCAAGAAGTAGAGGGTACCATGCCTTGGAACCAATCCTTTGGTCAACATATTGTCCTAAATATTGACTTTAACCAAGCCTTCAATGATCAATGGCAGCAAGCTACTAATTTTGGATACAACCAAGCTCTCATGTCCCAAAATGTAGAGGTTCTTATAATGACCAAGACAAAGGAATCTCCAAAAGGTCAAAGGTCTAATCAGGGACTGAATTAGCCAAATGCTATAATGATGAATTGTGAACAAGAAGAGTGTTAGACATCTACCCAATAGGTTAGTTCTAACTAAGTCTATATTCTAGTGGAAACAAACACAAAATTCAAAATAAGGAACATGGATGGTAGTTGGGAAGTATTCAAAGAGATTCCCACCATTAGTCCTTCATTGATGAAGCCAAATGAACCTACTATCACTTTGAAGGTTCAAATACCTTTAAAAAATTAGAGCCAAGGGAATCTTCTTGTACCCTAAGGCTCAAAAGTTTAACAAATAATAGTGGTGGCTCCCAAAACATAAGTAAAGGTTAGTGGTTTACCCATAAACATTTTTGAATGAAATAAAAAATCAAATGTGACTGTACCCATGTGGGATATGTTCTCCATGCTTAGCCAAGTAGACATCCTTCAAGAAGGACTGTCAAATATCAATGTTGCAAATAAGCCACCAAATAAGGTAAATGAAGTTCTCACCAATGTAGCTAGGGGTTCAAATGAAGGGAAATTAAGTAAAATAGTCAATCCTCCTCCCTTCTATATTTTAGTAATCATTAGAAACTCTCTAGTGCACAATTGCCTAGTGGATAGTGGGGTTAGTACCTTAGTGATGCCAAAGTCCATAACTAACTAGCTTGGTCTAAAATATGATCCAAAATCCAAAGGAGTTATTTAAATTGATAATTCTTATTCTAAGCCATGTTTCATAATTAAGGACCTCAATATGACCCTATGAGCTTTTCATAGTGTCTTAGTGTCCCAAGATGTATTTATCTTAAATGTACCTCACCTTACACTACGCTTGTCCAGAGAGTTCATAGAAAACATAGGGGGATATCTTGAATTAGAATAGTCATATATGGAATTCAAGGAAAGGTATGGGGCCAAATTATCAGTCAAAGTTGAACCCATATCACCATTAAATATAGAGCCCTATGGGTCAGATAATGTCAACATCAATTGCACCATCATTAATGAGGATGAATTTGCAATGGGGTAGGATTTGAACACTCATCTAGAAGAGGTACTAAACATACTCTTAGATGAGCTATGGAATGACAACCAGTTGATGGACCCCCTAGAAGGTGTTGAATAAAGGTACTTGGGTGTCTTCTATTTGTGTGAAGAAGACCAGTGTATGCCATCTCTCACAATGCCTTGAGAAGATCCTAGTGGTTTATGGAATTTTTTCTTTGGTAGCTCAAGGAGCAAACACGGGATGGGTGTAGGTGTCATGCTAATATCCCCTTCAAATAATAAGTACTTCTCTTCATATAAGTTCTAATTTATCTACTCCTATAATACAACAAAATATGAATGTCTCATCCATGGCCTTCAATGGGCTAATAAGAGAAAGATCAAGAAGTTACAATTATATGGGGAAAGTGAATTGGTTATACAATAGGTTAGAGGTTAGAATTCCACTAGGAACCCTTTAATGAAGTCTTAAAAACATAGAGTGTGGGACCTCATTGAGGACTTCAAGGATTTCAACATCTAATCAATGTCGAGAGGCCAAAATCAATATGTTGATAGGCTAGTAGCTATGGGGGCTCATTTTAACATTCCTAATGATTTGAAAAGGACAAAGGTTAAACCACATATCAAAGTGGTAATAAGACCATCAGTGCCAAATAATGAAGCTCACTAGTAGGTCTTTAAAAATGATAAAAAAGTTTCATGTTTATTGCAAAAAGAAACATAATTATCCTCCCTCAATCAAGAAAAATTGTAGCATCGGTATGGGGAGCAAGTTATTCAATTAAGGTCAAATAAGGATCCTAAAAGGCTAGTCACCCTAGAAGGTATGTTTTGAAGGGGACCATATGATGAAGGATAAAGTAGTGATGTTAACTAATGAAGAGAATTGTGAAAGAGTTATTATATTTGAAGACAAGCTCCTCAATCTTGGAAATGTAAGCACTAAAGCTAAAAGGCATGATTTCATAGAGATATATAATGAATATGTAGACATATTTTATTGGAAATATAGCGACTTAAAGCACTTTGATCCTAATTTGTCCCAACACATAATAAAGATAGAGGCTAATTCCAAGCCTATCAAATAGAAGTAAAGGCCAAAAAATCCCAAGATTAAAGAAATCATGAGAAAGGAGTTGACAAAGCTTATTGAATCTAGGATCATCTTCCCAATCAAACACTCCTCATGGGTAACTAATCTAGTACCTATAAAAAAGAGTGGGGAGATTAGATTGTGTGTGTATTTTAGGGATATTGATAGGGTCTATTTAAAGTATCATTACCCTCTATCATCTATGGAGAAAATCTTGCAAGTATCTACTGGTTTAGAATGCTTCTATATCTTATACTAATATTCAGGTTATAACTAAGTTCTAGTGAGAGAAGAGAACCAGTATAAGACTACCTTCACCACAAAATGGGGGACATTTTTTATTAGAAGAGGCCTTTTGTATTGTCTAATGTTTGGGAAACCTTTCAAAGAGTGATGGAGATGTCCTTCTAAGGAATATGAAATCAAATGATGCTAGTCTACTTGGATGACATTACAGTCTTATCCAAGAATTCTAGCAAGCACATGGATCATCCGAGGTTGATATTACAAAGATGTAGAGAGTATGAGATCTCTTTAAATCCCAAAAAATAAATGTTATTTGTGTATGAAGGAAAACTATTGGGTCATATGATTTAAAAAGAAGGATTATCCATTGACCCTGATAGAGTAAGTGTTATCCTTGCCAAAGCATAGAAAGGAGATATAGAGATTCCTTGTGAAGATCAACTCTATGAGAAGGTTCATACCTAGTTTTTCAAACTTGGTCAAGCCTATCATCATGATGTTAAGGAAGATCCAAGTGTTTTCTTGGTCTACTAAAGGTAAGGAAAATTTTGACACCATAAAGTAGGACATTGCCCAAGCACCCTCACTCTTGAATCATAATTTATACAAGTACTTCATCTTTTACACCTTTACTAACATTGACAACATATCATCTATGTTGATGTAGAAGAATGATGAAGCAATGGAGAAGCCAATTGCCTTTTTTAGTTAAGGGCTAGAAGGATATGAGGTGAGGTACACTTTCATTGAGAAGTAATTTCTTTTAGCCTTAAAAATCCTCAAGAAGTTCAGGCCCATGATCTCTAATAATATGATCCATCTTATGGTGTCTCATCCTAGATTTAGGGATTTTTTCCTTAACAAGGATTTAAATGAGAAGAGACTAGGCTAAATCACAAAGGTCATGGAATATGACGTAGAGAGAAAGGTCACCAAGATAGTAAATGGTAAGGGCTTGTGTGAAAACATAGTGAATGACATCCAAGAAGACAAGGAAGTTGTCTTGGTAACCCAAGACAACTCATAGGTAGGTGCACCTCCACTCCAAGAGAGTTAGATTTAAGATATGGCTCAATTTTTAGTAACAAGATAATGTTCCCAAGGTTTAGAAAGAGACAAAATAAGGTATTTCAAGATTCAATCCATACCTTAAGCATTAGTTGATGGTTTTATTTTTAGAAAGGACCTAAATGGGGTACTCCTTAAATGCATAGATGATGACTAGGTGACAAAATTTTTGGAGTAGTTTCATGATGGACCTATAGGAGGTCATTTTGCATCTAAAAACATAATAATAAAGGTAATGAGAGATAGTTATTACTGGTCCAATAATTTCAAATATGCTCATGAATGGATTAGAAAATTCTAAAAGTGTGCCCTCTTTATAGGAAAGGAAAAACTAGTAGCCCTTCCACTCAATCCTATTTAAGTGGAGAAACCCTTCATGCAATGGTGGTTAAACTTCATAGAGATGATAAATCCACCATCAAGTGTAGGGAATAAATGGGTACTCACTATAACTTACTATTTCACCAAGTTATTGGAATCTGTTTCTTTGAAGGAAGCTAGTAAAGGTACAGTTTTAGACTTCTATGACAACCTTGTGACTAGGTTTAGTGTCTCAACCACCATAATTTTTAATAATGGATTGGAATTCCTTAGTATGAAGATAAATGAGTGGGCCCTCAAGATGGTCATTTACCTCATCACCTCTTAAAAATACTATACTCAAAGAAATGGACTAGCAAAGTCCATAAATAAGAATTTGTTGAGGATCATCAGAAAGACCATGAAAGAGAATAAAAAAACATGTCACACCAAGCTAAAGATAGCCTTGTGGGTTGATAGGGTGAATCCTAAAACAACCTTTGGTAATTATCCATATTTTATTATATATGGAAGGGAATCCAAATTGTCTATATCCCTTGAGCTGCATATATTGGAATTATCCCATCAGCTTGAGTTGATGGAGGATGAGCCTATGAATGTGAGGATTGTATAACTCATGAAGCTAAAAGAAATCAGGGATCTTGATATGAAAACTTTGGAAACCCATCAAGCTTAGGTAAAAAAGGCCTTTGACAAAAGAGATATAATAAATATATTTAAGGAAGGGGACCTGGTCCTTAAATGAAACTCAAATAAGGCCAAACCAAGCAACCATACCAAGTTTGACAACTTGTGGAGTCATCCTTATTTGATCCATGGATACAAGGAACATAATACTTTTTAGCTTGCCCAAATACATGGATATGTATTACCCATCCTAGTCAATGGAAATTAATTAAATCCCTATTATTGAATAGCATTTCATCCATTATAATATATTGTACATAGTAGAATAGTTTTATGTTTTCCTCTAAGTGCCTTGTGCACTTTTATTTTCTATTCTATTATTTCCTTTTCCAAAGTGCCTCAAGAATTTTATTGCATTTTATTTCTTTTGATCTTTGTTTCTTCGATAGAGGTTTATCTTAGTTTTAAAAGATAATGACTCCATGCCTAATTGACTAGATAAGATAAATGGTCTAGGTTATCAAAGCATAGAAGGCATGTGTCCCTACAAGTCACCAAAGATGTTGGCCTTTTTTGGCTCACATACCAAACTTGCCTGAATGTAGTGTAGTTTATTGAGGATCAATTATGGATCAAGGCTTAGATAGTATTTATGGATGAATTAATGGACCAAAAGGATCTTATAGAGTTCAGATCTTTTGAAAACACTTTGAGCTTGCCTAAAAGTGTATCATGCCAATTTCTAAGGGGCAAGTCTACAATTTCAAAGAGATCCTATGGGATGTCAAAAGTGACTGGGTTAAGTATGGATATTCAAGGAATACATCTAGTTATTTATTATGTTCATCTAGTCATCTTGGGTCTAGTGGAAAAAATTCCAAGTGAACATCTTGATAAGGCCATATCTCACACATGTGATAGTTATAGGAAAAAATGGTCACATGGGTTTGTTCTTTTTGGTTCTTATCTCATATGCACTAAGTTCTAGGTCCTTCATTGAATATAAAATGGAGTTATGCATGATTAAAGTTGTTTTCTTATCCAAATTCTACTATTTTTCATACTTAGACATTTTTGAACCAACACATCATGTAGGATCAAATTGACTAGTCAACTTGTGCATTTTAATATCTTTACTTGCAAAGATACCAAGACTAGAAAATCAAATAGGTTTATTATATTTAGTCTCAAAAATATCTCCTAAATGCTTGGTGCCTCTAAGATCCTTGCACTTTAGGATATAAAACTTCAAAGTTAGTCAAAATAAACCTAAATCTTAAGACATTCATGTTAATCAAATTAAAAATTGGGCAAAAATCTATATATGATTAAATTTAACAATTTGTGGGATATCAATAATGTTCTATGAGACATCAAATGATGATCAATGGGATGCTAAATTTAGATATAGAATAATAAAAATATTATTGATCATAAATTTTATGATCACATGACCATCAATGATGATCATGCAAATGTCATTTGATGAGAATGAGGACATTAATTTTAAGGTCATGAACTAGCCATTGGATTTCAAATAGTGGGTCCTAGTAGATCAATGATTGGCATTTGATTGAGCATATAGATATAACAATGAGTAGAGGTGAAAGGTTTAGTGAATCTAAAGGGTGAGTGTGTGTGATAAGTGTTGAGGATGCATTTAATGGGCAAAATATTGATGATCTATGGGCTTTTGTATAGATTGAAATTGATGGAACAAGCTAAGTTAACATGTTAATGAGCTAAGTTATATTTCAACAAATAATTATATTAAAGATGAGCATAATATTTTTTATGAAGGTTGAGAAGCTATTTTCAACCATGAACATAGTATCTTACAAGGTCTTCCCAATTCCATTGGAGCTCATTCAAATGCCACACAGTGGTCTAACTAATGTAGTAGGATATAAAGAATATAAATGGACCACCATTGGAGCTATTATTGATCTTTGGTTTGATAAGTTAGAGTTTACAAGGTTCATTCTTGATACTATTTCATAAATTTAAATAAGGATCCATGTATAATGAATTTTTGGCTCTTGTAGAGAAAAGTGGGTCTTTTTAGACCTATTATAATATAAAAAAGTGATATATAGTCTATAGGTCTATACTAATATGGAAACTATAGGAAAAATAATAGCCTTAAATTAGTTTTCCACCTATAGATAGACCTATAATCCAAACATAAAGATAAATCATAAATATGATTAATGCAAAGGATCTTCATCCTTCAACATGGTCATAGTCTCAACAAGCAGTAGCCTAAAAGGCACATAACCATGATTTGGTCAGATCCATGAGTATGAGGTTTTGTATTCAAGAGACAGATGGTATGAAGGATCAAATAAAGGATCTAGTAGTGGGAATTGCATCTAGGATCATTCAATGAATGTTTGAAACCTTTGGGACCCTTCTCACTCAACAAGCCATAGGTATTGTCCTAATTGATAAAAAAAGGTGGAAAAGTTTTCCATTATCTAAGGAGGAAGGACGGTGGATTAGGTTCATTTAATGATACAAAATAAGTGTTATTTTCTTAATAACATGTTCCCACATACTTTATTTCTCTCTTTCTTCTCTTATATATCGTGGTTTCATTCCTATTGAAGGGGTTCTCATCTTTTAGAATTTAGCATTTTATTTTTTGAGACAAAGATACTCATCGAGACTCTTTCAAGAGTGTGCTCATTTGATATGGTTAAACCCTATCAAAATACTATAAGAACTCCCTTTTGAAGTAATAAGATCAACTTTTTACCTATCTCTTATCTTTAATCAATGCTTAGTATGCTTGTGCAAAGTAAATTTCTAAAGGAGATTATTTCTAATTTATTGTCCTTATA
The DNA here is from genome assembly GCA_037957365.1 of Torreya grandis. Taxonomy (NCBI): domain Eukaryota; kingdom Viridiplantae; phylum Streptophyta; class Pinopsida; order Cupressales; family Taxaceae; genus Torreya; species Torreya grandis. Next base: position 1,899,049 of record JARHVA010002012.1, on the reverse strand, counting down.
CTTGCCTCTTTGAAGGTGTTTTGAAACTAAATTGTAGGTCTATACTAGTGTACCATTTAGATTCTCTTCTATGAAATATTTATGCAACTATTGAAATTGTGAGATTGAGTAAGCCATACTAGTATTTTTTGTGATCTAGTACATGTTCAAGTTTATGTGAGTGTCCATTGAACTTTGTTGTATCACCATTTTAGCTTTCTTAGGATCCCTTAACCATATTTATAACCCTTTTACCCATGAAGAATTAGGCTTAGCATTATTTTAGGTGAGCATCAAAGATGAAGGCAACCTACTCTAGAGGTTTAGACCTGACATAAGTTACCCATAGCTTGGGGTTATCCCCATATTATATCTTTGTTGGAGAGAGCCTGAAGAACCCTCTACAAGGGTACAAATTAATCCTATAACACTTCCTTAATCACATTTGGGGGAATCATAGCTAAAATATTTTATTAAAGGAAGCTTATCTTTTTGAATTATTGGAGATTTTTTAGGAGGTAATTTATTATATTAGATCCTATTTGTCCATCCTTTTAGATCTTCACAACCACAAAAATCTCTTGTAAAAACCATTATCAAAGGGGAGATTGAGGATCGATGAGTCACCATGAAGGTAACTATTTCTAACCTTATGGTCTTTCTTTTATTTAATTTAGTAGATATATGTTATTCATTGTTTAGTATATATCTATGTGTGTATCCTTGTTTAATATTTATTTACACTTATACTTAGTGTGACTATAGGATTTATTGAACTTTCCATTTATCTATTACTAAGTATCCTAGATCCCCACTTATCTATAATATATCTTTACTCATTTTGATTATTCTTACCCTTCTCATTTAGTTTACTTTACTTGCATAACTGCTTACATTGTTAGTTTATAATATAGATTAATTACATTTGAAGTCTAGTTGGAGCTATATCATTGTGTCTTAGGCCTAAATGTTTTGGAACCATTTATTTTGACATTGGTGATGTAGGTGTTCATCTTGTGAGGTATACATATCCATTGGTCACATACTAAACATTATTTATCATGAGCTCTTTCATTAACCTTATTTGATTATATATATTTATATATGATATCATTGTATGATAATATTATCTTATGTATATGTTCTAGTAAACCCAATGTGAAACTTACCTTTGCCTTCACCCTTTCATCCTACTACATTAGTTAGCTTGATAGATTTCTATTTCAACTTGTAATTTATCATTTTTTAGTCAATATTATCAACCATCTCAGTATAGTTTCAATCAATCTTCTTGACTACATTAGCCAACCCAATATAGTCCAATTTACCTAGTTTGTAGATTGATACATTAGCCTAGTCGATACAATTATTTTTATCAACTGCCAACTAACACAACCTTTTTATCAAATTATATTGGCTAACCTGATACATTTTTAAACATACTTAATAACTAATGGTATCATCTATCTTGATACCATCAATTTCATATAGCCAAATGTTTCACCATATTTTCATGAACACCATTGCGAGAAACTCCTCAATGTGTAATTATCCTATTCATTTTCTCATTACTAAAGATATCAGTGATACTCTTCTCACTTTTGATAATACCTAAAGTGGAACCATAGACTATCCATATGGTCATCCCCTTCCTAACTATGATTATTATTGTCCTTATACTCATAGTCATCTTCCCATTTATGATGAAAGTCCCTCTTAAAATCCTAGTGACATTAATCTTAACATTTTTAATGTTGGTCAATGTCCCCATGATGATCTTCCTCTCTATGACTCTGATGATCCTTATTATTGGGGTGAAGACCCCAATGTTCCTCTTTATGATCTTGATGATCCTTACACTTATAGTCATTAGGATCTTGTTATCTCACTTTCTCTACCACTCACATTGTTTAAAATAAATATCTTTATTTTCCCATCTATTGTGATGATTATATTGAAGGTAAATACCTTAGCATGATATTGTATATTCCCATTAATAATAATTATGACATGGGAGAAAATCCTCTTATGATTTTTGAACATATACCAATAAATAAAAATATGTTGAGCATAATTTCATTAATGTCTACCCACCCTTGATCTTTCCCTTAAAATGCCTTAGAATGGTAATCTATCAAATCTTATCTCCCATTTAACCATTTTTTTTAATTTACCATGTTATAAATAACACCTAATTTAAATGCCTCCAACATGGTGCATTATAGTTGATTATGATCCTTTAACTTGAATGAATTTTCATAGCTATCATACTTATAGTTATATAACAAAATAAAATTATTTTGATTGCATCAGAAAAAATGATACCAATAAATTACAATCACCTATAGATAATTTCATCAACCATGACATAAAATGTACTAATACATTTATTTCAGATATAATAAACTACATTAACCATGACCTAGAATGTGGTGGTATAGTTAAATATAATTCATCAGACTATATTGACCAAGTTTATACAATCCATTTCAAACATATCTCACCAAAATACTATACTTCATCAAATTGTAATAATATATCTGATATAATTAATTTTATTTCATCAATCTACATCAACTAGGTGATATAGTCCATACCATTTATTTTTCATTAAACTATATCAACCCATTGAATATAGTTCATTTTATCTCATTAGACTATATCAACCTATCCTATACAATCCATTTTAGTCATATTATATCAAACTATGTCATCCAAGATGACACAATCAAATTTAGTTCTATTTTTATGGACTATATCAACTTAGCCAATATCATATATCAAAATTTATGGTCACCTCAAAGAGATCCAAACATTACCTTAGATGACATGGTTCATGTTTTTACACAAACTTACATAGATTTTGACATCAACCCTGGGCCTATCAATCTTAATACTAACTCCAATCCACCTTGTCTCATAGGTTGGGGTATCTTACAATGCCCATCCTCTCATTTTCACACATGTTGGGTCATCTTGTGATGCCCATCCTTTTCTTATTACACATATTAGGGTACCTTATTTTTCCCCTGATTTGGCCTTTTAATAATCTTATGATGTATTTACTTGATAATATATACACTTTTAAGGTATATTACAATACCCATCCTTATTTTCTTGGCTTCTTGATCTCTCATTATAACCATGAGGTAATAATAAATAACCTTTCACATCTTAAAAACAAACAAATCCATCTTAAAAAAACTTCTCGAGACACATACAATCTCATTTCGGTTAGCACATATTTTGCATATTATTTTATCTCATGGTTCTTTGATTTTCTATATTTAATTTACTTTCCCCATATTTTTTGATGATTATTTACTTACACCATGATTTATTTTTTATTTATTTAGTTTTATTTTCATTTTAAATTTGGCATTTGTATGTCTTATAGAGCTTAGGTATCACCTCTAGTTTTTACATCATTTTTCATTTAGCCCTAGTTTCACTTGTAGCTCTTAGGATATTACTTTGAACCTTTTTTTTATCATTTTTATCTCTTTAGAGATTAGATACCACCTTAATATTTTTCATTATTGTACATTTATCAATTTTTTCGTTGGTTTCTTTTCAATCCTTCAGCTACCATTTATACTCCCCCTCTTTTGGGATGGTTATTACTTTCAGTTATAATTTTTGGTAGATCCCTTTTATGTTATTATAGCTTCCCTAATGATATGAATATCATAATCATATCCCCTTCCTTATTTGCAATTTTTTTCCCTCTTTGAGATCAACTATGAGCATATTCATCATTGTATAACCTTTATTACATGGATAGATCTTCCAAGATCCCCATATTTCCCTTCTTCCTTTTCATTTTGAGGCACATATAGGTTAGGTTTGAGATCATAAACTTGCATGTTGGAAAGTATAGGAGTCTCTAGACACCATGGTATTTAGATTATCCATTCTAGTGACCAAGTATAAGCTCTCTTGTGTTGTCTATTTATTTCATCCATGTTTAGTTTTTTGAATCCATATATAGGAAGAATAGAAAAATAAAATTAAAATTAAAATCCATATCATAAGAAAAGTAAAATGTTAAAATTAAAATGATATCACAAAATTTAGATCACATTAAAAGATGCAGTCTTTATTTGGCACATGTCTTATCTTAGTTGAATCTCAAACTTCATAGTTTGCCTCATGATAGATTTAAGGTACATTGGGGTATGGTAAGTTAATTACTATCATCTTATTTCCTACTATATCACTACATCATGATATCGTCCTACATTTTAATGCCACCTATCTTCTCACATAAGTAACCAATCTTCACAGTAGGCTAACAACTCTATAAAGGGTCATTAAGAGTGGGGAAAATGTTTTGGGAAGGTAAGATCCTTGTAATTTTCATGCATATTATCCTTAATGGGATGATCTATGTACTATTTTCACAAAATATTTCACCCTAGAGGAGGGTGTTCAAGTCTCCTCCAAATTTGGGTAACATGGGAATAATTCTAGGTATGTGGGTTTACCTATATTAGAAGTAGACCTCTAGGTTAAAGGGCTAGTTCCTTGAATATATATTGAAATTATTATCACCTACTTAAATTTTTGATTATGGGAAAAGAGATAAAATTTTGCATAAAATTATACTACTCTAAGGGGGCGATACACTAGAAGTATTTCCATAAGACCATCATACTTCTCTCACTAGAAAATAAGACATACAAACTAACTTCCAAGTGTTAAATTTTTTTAACATAAGTGTTTCAACATAAAAGTGATATGCATGAGACAACAAAGGTAAGTGAATAATAGGGAATATTGTACACTCTAAGGATAATTTACACTTGAAATTATTATAACACATTAGCTACACTCTATATGACCTTTTAAATTAGGAACTCTTTCATAAACATGAGAGGATAAAGAGAAGAAAGGATATAATATTATCACTAACATCACCATACATCACTTTACACACTTAGATAAATGTTTATGAACTCAAAACCAAACTTTCATTTATTATTCAATGGATAAGTACAATGTCAAAACTATTATGGATTCACCATACATGGTGTGGTATTAATCTACAAGATCCAAACTAGCTACTACTTATAGAATTTGAGAGAGAGGAGAAGAGAATGATGTTCAAGAGTAACTAGGACATGTGTCATGCTAAGAAAAGGAGTTACACATGCAAAAGAGAGGAATATGACACATATCATGAAATTTATACTTAGAAAAATGTCCTTAAATGTGGCATAGGATTTCTCATTTATTTGCCAAGAAACTGACTTCATCATTTGACCTCATTGGAACACTCTATAATAGACTAGGGATAGATGTGGTGATTACACTAAGAGATAGGGGTTGTAAACATGCCCCAACATGAATTGGAGGCATGTCCCTAAGCATTAGGATTATTATGTAAATTATTTAATATTATAGGCTCAATTCACACTCTTGGATAAGGTTCTTCAGGATCTCTCTAATTGAGCTATAATATTGGGATAGCCCTAGGCTAAGGGTCACCTATGATGGGGTTAAACCTCTAGAGTAGGTCAAATTCCTCTTTGATGCTCACCTAAAACTAAAAATAAGAATAATTCTTCATGAGAAAATATTTATAAAAGAGAGTAAAGGTTCCTAAGAAAGTTATCCAGGTGATACATCAAACTTCAAAGGGAAACTCCCATAAGCTCAAACCCACACTAAATCAACAAATGACATTACTAGCTTACAAAACCCTAAGATCAAGTTAATTCACATAAGTATTTCATAGAAGAGGTTCAAAATAAAACGCTAATCTAAACCTATAAATAACATTGAAAATTCCCTAAACAAGGTTAGAAATAAGGACCATGAATGAGGAAGGTTCTCCTTCACACAATGTCATAGTGTACAACTTTGCAAACATAGGTTCAAGGCAAAATATAGGCAAAGAAAGTCCTATTGCATTAAGAGGTAGTTTTTACAAATGCTTGATAGGGTCAAGCCTAATTAAGTTGAGTATGCTTTTTAGTATCTCAAGGAATGTCCCATCTCTTAGAAAGATAAAATAAGTATAAAATCAGAGAACCCTTTATAAAATGGAAAGAAAGGGTTAATATAGGAGAAAGGGGAGAAGGAGACAGAGAAGGGGACACATTATTCATGATAATTAATGATATATTAGATCTAATAGATGTTTCACTAGGATTTTGGTCTAATTAAAATAGGTTATTGTGATCAAGATATTCATGATTTTCTTAGATAGCCTCTGAATCATTCCACTAGTTGAACAAACTACACTAGAAGATAGGAGTTTTCCAAAAGTGGCAAGTCATGATCCTATTGAAAATGAATGCTCTAACTACTTTCCAAATCACCAAGTCCTATTGCTTTTCATCTTCTATTAGATTTTATTATGAAGATAAAATCCCCATATCTTTAAACTACCAAAGACACATCAATTTTTCTCTTAATGATAGTTTTTCAAGGTCATGACTTGGGATGATATCCTCATTAATCATATATCTACTCTTTGCCTTAGATCCTAGACCAAGATAACTATGGGTGAAAACCAATTTAAATATATTGGTTTTCCTATAGTTTTACATATATATGGCACTCTATTCAATTTCAAGTCTTAACTAAGTTTGCATTGAATTCCTTTCCTTTACTTCTTCCACTAACTTGGGTTGTGCTTGAGTTTGGGTATTTTGGCTCTACTTACCGAGTTAGGTTCATTTTGCTTTATCGACTTTCATCAAACATATTGGCTCATTTCCTTTGATATTGGCTATCGAAACTACCTCAGATTATTGACCCTTTTAACTTTATTTTACTTTGTTAGATTTTGAGATCTAATTAAATGTAGACCATATATCTTTAGGATCCACCACTTTGAGCTCAATCTCTCATTGGTTTCTAAGATTCAATAATCATTTTATTTGCTTTGATCTCCTATGCACTTTACACTTATCAATTGTGCATTCCTCCTTGAGCTCCCACTAAGACTTTTAGATCCAAATGGTCACTTTGTGGGTCATAAAAATGAAGTTCACATAGATGTCTACCATTTTTTTTATTAAATTTATAATTTTACAACTTGAAGCATGAATATTGTGGGGGTACCAAAATTTTAGAGAATGGAACTAATGCTAAAAGAAACAAACCCTTTTACTCTGATAGACATTAGATCTTTCCACATGCTTTTGTAAAATGTTGAAGTTGATTGGTTCATGTGATCCTATATGAGGTCTTAATGATAGTCTAGCCTAAACTAGCTAAGTATGGAAACTTACTAGATTTTGTATTAGGATCCAACTTCTCCCATGTGTATCTCTTATTATGTTATAGTGCATGAGTTAAAACTTGGAACATATGAACTAGACTTCAAAATGAATATACCCATATGATTTTTTTTATTGAGACTAACACACATGTGAGATATGACCTTATCAACATGCTCACTCAGCTCTACTTGGACCTTTTTAAAATTGGTTAAGTATGGAAACATAGCAGATTTTGTTTTGGGAGCCCACTTTGAAACCTTAGATCTTCTATTGTGCTGAGGAAAATGAGATAAATCTTGGTACATGGTAACTTGGGGTAAATGTGAAGAAACCCATGTGACCAATTCTTCTTGACTCATTCACATGTGCAAGATCTAGTGCCATGAAAATTCCTACTTAGATTTTATACCACTATAGCCAAATGTTTAGACAAGCTCTAGATGGTGAGTGGACTAGATGGATACTATGAGCTTCCATGTTTATCTATAGAACTCCATAGGGTCTTTAAAACTTTGGACCACTATTTATAAATTGATGAATTACACTTTAAGTAAACCTAAAGTATTTTAAAATATTGTGAGCTTCATGGTCTCTCTAGTCTATTCATTCCATTTAGAGCTCATCCATCCATTTGATCAATTGATCAATCAAGAACTCTACCTCAAGACCTTTATCAATTGGGTACATGCTTGGTCTATGGGATAAATATATCTAACATCTTTGGTGACTTATAGGAAAGCATGTATGCTATGCTTCAGAACCCAATTCATTCTATCTCAAATGATGTAGTGGGCATGGAGTCACTTCTCTACAACTAAGCAAATCATGAAGATGATACAATGCTACCTCTTTCTATAAATTCTTCAAATAACAAGGACAAAAAGGGGAAAATTCATGAAAGCAAATGCAAAAAATAAAAAATAATTAACCTACTAAACAAATATGCATAAGATCACTTAGAGAAATCATAAAACCTACTCTAACCTATATACAAGGTTACAATTTGAACGTACTTTCCACCTGGATCAAATGGAAAGGATTTGGCATCAATTACTTGTGATGATCCAAGATAGACTATATATTGCCTTTGAGATCTTATGATATGTGAGCTAGAATGCTTAGATATTGATTCCTTTGGCACACTCTCAAGTGGATAAAAAGGGGTAAACATGTTTCCAATGTAGACATATTGGTCCATTTCTTCAAGGCTTACTCAAAATTAGACTATAGGGACCCCTAAAAAATCCTCTTTTGAATTATTTCTTGGTTGACTATTCAGAATTTAGCAAAAAAGCTCTAAGTCATCCCAAAAGGAAGATTCCTCTTGGTCATCTAAGAAAATTCCAATTTTAGCACAATCTTTTCTTTGAGCTATTTGAAGGGAGGTATATGATATTTCATCATTCCACCTAAATCCTAGTGTGTCATATCTTTGTGTCTCTAAATTTGACCATTCTCCTTCATTTCTTAGGGCATCATTACTACCTTCAAATAATATCTCATTTTGAGATTGATCTACATCCTAAACTTGATGGATGAGTCCCCTTTCATGTTATGGAGGAGGTATGGGTTGGTTTAGAACCTTTACTTGATCCATGAATTCATAGTATAGTTATTTCCATTCTTCCTCTTGATCTTCTTTATCCTTTATTTTTAACATGGTCAGCTAATGATTGACTATATCAATCTTTGTATCTTGCTCATTTTTATCTATGACCATACTATATGGAAGCTCTTAGGACCAAATAAAATCTCCCCTATTCTCAACCACATCTTTGGGTTCTAAAATATCAAATACATACTAGGAAGTCAAATTAAAACTTGACTCCTCTCTTTTTGAAAGAAGTGGACTTCCTATTATGACCTCTTCATCATAGATACTTATGTTATCTTCTTCAAGTAGTTTTTGAGGGAAGGAGGGAGAGTCTTGGAACTCTTGTATACCAAATTCGTTGAGCTAAGATATGGTTGTTTGATCCATATTTTTCACATCTAATCCTTCTTCTATGAATATTGGATCCTATACCTTCTCAACTAACATTTCCCTTTTCAATTTTATACCCTCCCAAATTGATTTCCATGAGGGTAATGTGGTACAAGATTTGGCAACCTCCTCTCTTTGCTGAATGGGTGTGGGAGGGGGTAGTTTCACAATAGAGGCTATGAAATAGTTAGGGTCATTGGTATAAGAGAGTATCCAAGATAGAAGGACTTTATGTTCCTCAATTGATACAAGTAAGGCTCAACGAGGTTGACTAGAGGGGTAAGTAGGTTGATATGGAGGATAGATGAGTTCACTACTAAACTGATAAGAATGATTATAAAGATGTTACACTAAAATTTGAGGACCAATTGGTGTGAAGCCCTAAACATTGTTAATTTTATATGAAGGGTAAGGAATGAATGATCATGCATTTTGATCAAATTGGTGATGATTGTACATACCAAATGATGGTGATTAGGCACCTAGGCTACTTAAACCAACTGATGGATGTTTGGAGTCACCAATGATGTTTTTAAGAATGCTTCCAAAGGTTGACATGTAGAATAATAACACCAAAACATCTTCCACCACTTTGGACCTTAGTCACATTGGGCATGCTAGAAAATTTTATAAGCTCAATTTGTACACTTGGAGAGGCTTCTTCAGGATCTCTCGAATTGAGTTATAATATTGGGACAAACATAGGCTATGGGTCACCTATTTTAGGGATGAACCTCCAGAGTAGGATATATTCCTCTTTGATGCTCATCTAAATCTAAAACTAAGCCTAATGCTTCACAATAAAAGAGTTAGATAAGAGAGTAAGGGATCCTAATAAAGTTAACTAGGTGATGCACCAAACCTTAGAGGGAATCTCCCATAAGCTCAAACCCACACTAGATCAGTATGTGATAGTATTAGCTTACACAACCTTAAGATCAAGATAATTCACATAAGTATTTCATAAAAGAATTTCAAAATAGAACACTAATCTAGACTTTCAAACAATAGTGAAAATTACCTAAACAAGGTTAGAAAGAAGGACCATAAATGAGGAAGTTTCTCCTTCACACAATGCCATAGTGCACAACTTGCCAAACATAGTTTCAAGGAAAAATATAGGCAAAGAAAGTCATATTACATTAAGAGGTAGTTATCACAAATGCTTTATATGTTCAAGCCTAATCAAGATGAGTATACTTTGAAGTATCTTAAGAAATTTCCCATCTTTTAGAAAGATTAAAGAAGTCTAAAATCTGATAACCCTATACAAAATGGAAAGAAAGGGTTAATATAGGAGAAAGGGGAGAAATATAAAGATAAGGGGGGCATGTTGTCCATGATAATAAATTAGATTTCAGCTCCAAGAGATGTTTCACTAGGCTTTTGGTCCAATGAAAATAGGTTATTATGATCAAGATATTTTTTATTTTCCTAGATAGCCTCTAAATAATTCCACTAGTTGAACAAGTTATACTAGAAGATAAGAGGCTGCCAAAGTGGCAAGTCATGTTCCTAATAAAAATGAATGATCCAACTACTTTCCAAATCCCTAAGTCTTATTGCTTTGGATCTTTTGTTACATTTTATTATGAAGACAAAATCCCCATATCTTTAAACTACCAAAGACACGTCATATTTGCTCTAAATGGTAATGTGTCGAGGTCATGACTTGGGATGATCTCTTCATTAATCATATATCTATTCTATCCTTTAGATACTAGACCAAGATAACTATGGGTGAAAACCAATATATGGATATTGGTTTTCCTATAGCTTTACATATAGATGGCACTTTATTTAATGTCAAGTCTTAATTGAGTCTACATCAATTTCCTTTCCTTTAATTCTTCCACCAACTTGGGTTGGGATCAAGTTTAGGTTTTTTGGCTCTACTTATTGAGATGGGTCTATTTTACTTTATTGAATTTCATCAAAAATCTTGACTCATCTCCTTTGTTACTGGTTATTGAAACCACCTTAGATTATTGACCTTTTTTACTTTATTTCACTTTGTCAGATTTTGAGATCTAATTAAACATGAGCCACAGATATTTGGGACCCACTATTTTGAAATCAATCTCTCAGTGGTTCCTAGGATTTATTAACCATTTGAATTGATTTGGGCTCCCATGTGTTTTTAATTTATCGATGACACATTCCTCCTCGATCTCCCACTAAGGATTTTGGATCCAAATAGTCACTTTGTGGGTCATAAAAATGATGTTTGTATAGACATCTACCATTTTTTGATCAACTTTTAAATTTTATAAATTGAAGCACAAAGATCATAGGGTAACCAAACTTAGAGATAATAGACCTAATGTTAAAAATAACAAACCTTTTTGATCTACTAACCATTTGAGTTTTCCCCATGCTGATGTAAAATGTTGAAGTTGACTAGTTCATGTGATCCTGAATGATGTCTTAATGATGGTCTAGCCTAAAATTTATAAGTATGGAATCTTAGTAAATTATATGTTAGGAGCCAACTTTTCCCATGAATATCTCTCATTTTTATATAATTCATAAGTTGAACTTGGTGCATATGAACTAAACTCCAAAATTAATAGACCCATATGATTGTTTCTTCCTAATACTATCACACATGTGAGATATGACCTAATAAACATGCTCACTCGACTCTACTTAGACCTTTAAAAATTGGATAAGTATCAAAACTTAGAAACTTCTATATTTGGAGCCCACTTTACCTTAGATTTTTTGTTGTGCTCAGTTAGATGAGCTAAAACTTGGCACATGGTAACTAGGGGCTAATGTGAGGAAACCCATGTGACCAATTCTCCTTGACTCATTCACATGTGCAAGATATATCACCATAATGTTTTTTTTACAATATATATATGGTTAGTGGACCATATTGATACACAAGTTTCCATGCTTATTTAGATCACTCTATAGGGTCTCTACAACTTTGGACCAATATTTAGAAATTGATTAATTACACTTTAAGTAAACCTAAAGTGTTTCAAAATATTATGAGATTATTGGTCTCTTTGGTCCACTCATTCCATATAGAGATCATCCAAAAATTTGATCAATTGACTAATTAGGAACTCTACCTCAAGACCTTCAGCAATTGGACACATGCTTAGTATGTGGGCCAAATATGATCAATAGTTACCACTACCTACAGTCCAAATAACTCCTCTTTCACTTACCCTTCACACTTATCACAAAATTTATCTTAAATTTTATAAACCAATCAATAAATAAGACTAAATTACACCTATCAATACCCTTCATGGCCTTAGATTCCTCAGACAGACCTTAAAATGCCTCCCACTTAGAGTTTTCACCTTCTTACTTACTTATTCACTATGTCATTATGGGCTAGCTAAAGTGGAGGTAATTTTATAAGAAATTATAAGTTTTTTTGAATAAATAAATGTATATTATATTATATATTATATCACAATATACCTCCCCAAGTGATTTGCATCTCTTGAAAACCTTCCATAAATACAAAATACATAAAACTATCAAAAAAACCAATTTAATGCCATATCCGTACAAGTAGGGTTGGATTAAAATTGATGGGAAAGATATATTGGTATGCCTATATAATATAAAATTAATTTTATATTCAAACTCTACCTCTTAGGTGCCTTTCCTACTTCATCTTCTCTATTAGGTCAAGAACTAGGGTTTTGGAGGGTTTGGAGATATTTTACCATTTAAGGATTATTCATAAAGGTTTGAAATCAAATTCTCTAAAAAAATTCACTATGATATTTTTAATTGTCTCCTTCAACATAACCCAACTCCTCATATTACCATATAAATCTTTCAAGTAGGTGTGAGCTCTCAAACTTGCCTACTCGAGCTCCTTTCTTTGTTTTGTGTAGGCCTAAATTGGCTTTGAGACAAAATGAGTCTTTCTTATGATTTAACATACAAACCAAAGGTTTTATCATGATTTATAATTATCCATTAAGGTTTTACAGGGATTTTTAAAGTACACTTGGTCTTATAAGTGATATTTTAACCCCCTTAGCCATTAGGCCTAACCAAGACCTAGTAGGCTTAGCCTACATAAGACTACTCACCACCTTCTCTAAGAATCTTATTAAAAATGTAGGGTATATTATATATTTTTACATGTTTAATACCATTTTATAAACCATAACTCATCAAAATTGATACCCTTAACACATTTTGTCAACATATGCTCATCTTAATCAACAATTTTCTTGTTTCTTGGAGTGCCCTCTATCTGAGACAGAACAAAGGGTATCTCCTCTATCTTCAAAAGAAGAATTAAGATATGGGGAGAATAATATAATAATGAAGGTAAAATTTACCCATTTTTATGGTTAATTAACACTTATATCACTTCTAAACCATTCAAAACTCTAAGACGTGCTCTTTGAACACTAACTATGCATGGACTATGATCATAACTATAGGTTGGGTTCTAAAGGTTTTTCCTTCCTCTATTTATTTTTTTTGAGGAAATCATGGGATGGTAACTATAATTTTTTTATAAAATATAATCATATTCATCATTACAATCCTTTATTAACTCCTCAAGGTATGCCTTTCACTTGATAGGCCTAATTAGACAGTCAACTATGAGTGTATATTACTTCAAGAAAGGTACAGTTGTAGGGTGTCATATATAGTTAGACCTCATTAATTATATATATATTTTAAAAGTTGCTAAGGTATTTTAATTAACTATTTGGACTTATTTATGTCCCTATATCTAGTCCATATTCAAGTTGTGCATCCTTAGTATACAATTAGTATGTAGTATAGTTGTAGGTCATGATTTTGATGACCAAGAGACCCTTGTATATTATCATGCACAGTTTACTCCATGTTGAGGATTTATTATAAGTGTTTGGGTTCACCCTCATATTAATTCATGAACATAATATTTATATACTTATAACTAACACCTAATGTTGTCAAGTTCTAATATGTAACTTTTTTTGGTCAACTTGTATGTGTAGCTTCTTGACTAAAAGAGATCTCTATAGGTGATAGTATGGATCAAACCTTGAACCTTAATTGCTTTGGATGTTCCTTTGGGATATTATTATAAAATTAATTTAAAATGAATCATTTTTATGCAGACTATGCTTCCACTATATATCAGAATTTTTAAGGCTATTTTAATTTAACCACTGTAGAGAACAGTGGAACTCTATAGTGAAATAACACTCAACATGGAAACTTAGTAACACCTTTTCATATGATCAAATCAGAAAATTTTAATTACAAGAATTAAACATAGGTTTATTATCCATAATGGAAACATTTAGATTAGTTAAGACTTCAAGATAATCTATCAAGGAAATGTCTAAAGTATTATAGGGTCTCTATTAAGAGATTAAGGTTACTTGTCCCTGAATTCCTTTTTCAACAAAGGCATATATCTCTCAAGTCTACCTTTTACTTCATGACCTCATTTTGATTTTTATGTCATCCTCAATCCTTATAGACCTTAAATAAGGTCTTATAATGAATATACACTTATAGGAACACTTTCATATCTCTGTTAATCTCATCTATAAGTGGACATTTGTAGAATGGGATTATAAAGGTATGGCATGCGGTGTATTATACAATGAACTAGTTTCACAATTGAGATCAGAACTCCATTATAAATGATATGGATTTTCTCCATGTCTCCAAAATTTGGTGAGATAATATACCAATTAAAACATTCACCTTATAATCTTACAAGCATCTGTGAATGCATATGAATGTGTGACACAAGGTAGTGGAGGTAAGTTATCAAGAATGAGCATGGTTATGGCCTTACCACCAGCCTTAGACTTTTTCCAGGTGTCAAATAGATCCTTATAAACTTTAAAAACTTTAAAAAATATCAAATTATCTTATTCCACAAGGTTATTCTCTTGTAGGCACCCATAGGTGCACATCAATGGAATATGTATGGGGTTGAACTATCATCATAGTTTACATACATCACTTGAGAGCATCTCCTCATGTTTGTTTTGATTTTTCATGTTACAATAACGTGCTCAACATCCTTATAAACTTAATTAAACCTATATGAATGTGGTCAAATATTTCATACATCATGACTACAAATTGAACTTGTAAGGAATTGATTGTGTGTCACTTATGATTATATTTTTGATTGACACTCCATCTGAGAAATTTGATCATAAGATTGGAAGGGATGGGATGAAACAAGTCATGTAAAAAATTAAATTCAACCTGTCAACATCTTTTGAAGCCACTATAAAGATGTTAAAACTTTGAAGATGGTAAAAACTTACATGCCACTCCAAATGAGACCAATCTACAACTTAATATGTTTGAATTATGAAACCAACTCCAATTATGAAAACAAATCTAGGAACCATGAGATAAGTATGTCTTCATTCTTTGGAAGCAATTTTAATAATTAGATTGTATAGACCTACTCATATAATAGGAAAACCTAAAAGGTATGGGGTTTAGCATGAAGAATGAGAAAATTAACTTATAAATGATGGTTCATAAATTCCAAGCGACCAATCCTTGAGATCCTAATAAAAAATTGAATTGGACTAAGTGTAATATCAACCCAAAAAGGCATTTAACTTGGAACCTCTTCTACTATTCATACCAAGAAGAAACATATTAACTAGTTCTACATGTCTAAAAGGGTGATGAAGGATTAGAATGGTTTTTGACCCTTTTAAAGACTTCAAAAGTAGATCAAATGTCAAGATGATTCCATGTAAGTTAAACATCCATTGGATAAGCTTCACACATGTGCCACCTTGCTCTAAAGGTTGTACAACTTCCAAAACTACCCAAACTACTACTTTTCATATTATTTCAACAAAGTACGTGCAAGTTTTAGTTAGTTAGTAGCATTATTGACATATTTCTAACAAATACACATTGAGAAATAATTTGTAACACTTGTCATTCTTTGAAAACCATAACATTCTCATTTATGACTCTAAAATGACCCTTTAAGTGACATAAAATGACTTAGGAAAGAAATTGACTATGACCAAGGTGATGAAACATTAAATAACACCATGACACACCCTTTATTACCATAATATACCCCTATACAATTTTTTGATTATGGGGGGTTGACCTATTTTGACTTGTGGTCAAAATGTCAACATTTACTTCACTTGATTATCCCAAACTTTATGTCCACTATTTGGAGTGTCCTAAGTCTTTGATATCAATATTTTTTAGCCTTTCCCACTTAGTGTGTCTCATTCCTACTAGGTGTTTTCATATAACCCATGTGACACCTCACACTCCTTATTTACATCCTCTTATTTTTGTTATCCCCTTAATGGGTATCACTTTTATAAAATTAGATCCTTGATCACATCTACCTACTTAAAATTTTTGGCATTCAGTTTTTGAGTTTCATTGTAATACCTTAGATAGGACTAGTCCTTCCTCACAAACAACCATAACCTTTGCTTCCCACACCATCTCATTATCCTCTTAGTAATGTTATTAGGTGACTGTGCTTTCCTACATCATATTTTAGAGAGATCACTATTCTTTGAGTTTTAATTCCTTATATATTTTATTTTTGTTTATTGATCATCTTATCATTCATTTTTTTTATGGAATTCAATTATCTTACATAGGACATTTTTCATAGTTACATGTTTTTACTTATGTTTGACTTCACATGCTTGTCTTACATTTTGAAATACATTTATTTTTTTTAGTCACTTATGTTTTATTTGTGTTTGGTTTGACATGATCATCTTACATGAGATCAAATTTTATTTACTTACATATATTTATTTGGTTCTTTATTACATTTATATCTTACTTAGTTACTTATAATGTTTTACATGTTTTCTCACATGATTTATTGTGTTCTCAATTAATTTGTCATGTTTTTTTCATTACATTCTTTGTCTTTTGGTTATAACCTAGCCTTTAAGATCTGAGCTTGCCAACTTTCCAAATTATTGTATAATTTTTGAAAGTTCCCCATTTATACTTTGGCCATCCTACATATGCATGCATAGTTTATATTTTTAGCCTTGTATCCTTAGGGTTTCTCAAATGTAGGTATTGTACCCTTCATGATAGATAATATGATATTTTCATGTAGTCATTTAGTGGAAAGGTAATTCATGGTATGTATATGGTACTTTCATTTAATTTTATTTACTTTAGGCATTTATTTCCATACTTCATTTGAGTTAGCTTAGTTATTGTGTTGATATGTTATTTTCCAGAAGCATCATCTCATGTTATACTATTGTGATGTTTGATGAGATTTATGTGGGGCATGTGTATACACATAATAATTTTCACTTTTATAATTTATTGATGCTTTATATTGTATCGACCTATTGAGCTTCAATCTCCCTGACTACACACCTTAAAGGGTGCACTAGGAAAAGGGTAGGTAGGCCTTTGGTGATTTGTGGGAGATGTTATTATCCATATCATGATCACACCTTTAATACTATCAACTTTGATTCATATAAGTGTATATGCATTTACATCTTATGATTTCTCCCTGAAATCCTAAAACCCTTAAATATGGTTAAGTTTGAAATCTAGTAGTTACCCTCCAAAATCTAGAATCTGCATTATAACTCTTAGATGTTTGAAATGAATCTCAAACGTCATAAAAGTAAATATATAAAATAAAAATTAAAGTGTAATAACTATATGTTTATTTATAAATGTCAACTCCATTTATTTTATATATATACTTCTTAACTTTTCCCTTTTGAGTCTCTTTCCTTTCTCCTTTTATCTAGATTTTCAGCCACATTGTATTTATAATGCATTTCCCAAGGTGATACATTATATTATCTACCCCATATTTACAAATATGTTAACTATCCAATGTTATTCTAAGTCTTTGTAACTATATCAACCTGATAAATGTACTTATGTTTATTTACAATTGCATCGATCTAGTCGATATTATCAACTTAGCCTTTATATATTAGAAAGATATATATAATAGGAATAATTCATTCCAAACATATACATACATAATTTTCATGCTTATTTTCTATACTTTCACTTGGATATATTCCCTAATCACTTTTGGATGAGTCATAGGTATAATCTTGTCTTGAAGGAATCTTATCTTGTGGGAGACTTGGAGATTTTCTAGGGGTTTCTTTGTTGTATTAGAGCCTATTTGTCCATCATTTGAGGTCTTCATAACAAAAAAATCTCTTTAAAAGAAACATTGTATAAGGGGGATATTTAGGCTTGACATGTCCTCATAAAGGTAAGTATTTCTAGCCTTATGCTCTTTCCTTTATTTCATTTAGTAGATATATGTTGCTTATCATTTAGTAGATAAATGTGTGTGTATCCTTGTTTAATATTTATCTACACTTACACTTAGTGTAGCTATAGGATTTATTAAATTTTATATTTATCCATTATTAGGTAGCCTAGACCCCCATTATTCTACCATAACTCTTTACCCATTTTGATTATTTTAACCCTTCCCCTTTAGTTTACTCTACTTTCACAACTAATTACATTTATAGTTGTTTAACCCTAAATTTTTATAGGTATGGGGGTTACCTATAGGGTTAATAATATATAAATTAATAAGTACAAGGGATAAAAAATATCTAATAGACCAATCAATTTGAAAAATCAAATAAACAATATTATGAATTTATAATACTGAGGTATACTAAAATAGAAAATATAATTATTTATTTATTTTGTAATAATTTGAAGACAAGAGCACTTGGTTTGTTATGAATGTGCATATCTAGGTTAAAATAGGATATAAGTAGACTGGATCAAGATTCTAGAACAATTATCAAAATCTATAATTTTATTTTTTGTGGCCTCAAATGCTTACATCAAACTAAGACAATTATAGTGACATCAGTATCTACTATAGAATAGTGACTAGATATAGATGTGACCACTTATAACCTTATAGGTTTTATGTTACCTTTATTCTAATGTGCTCATAATTGTGCATATATGCTATCACTCTTTGTCAAATCAAACCCTAACTTCTTCACCCTTGGAATGACTATTGGAAAAATGGGTTAGTGGGCACATGGTGTCAAGCTACCCCAAGGATCCCTTTATCAAAGGGCACTGCCTACATATCCAATACTCTAAAGATGACCTTTGACTTATGTATTTCTCCCTTGTGTTGTATTATGTATGTATAATGATGTAATTTGTGATAAGTAAATACAAAGAGTGACCTATCTTGTAACTTAGAAAATATGGCTCATGAGCTACTCTTTGAATGATTTAGACCTATGCAAATACTACTCCTATGATTGATATGGAAATAGGCCAGTTTTTTTCATGTGAATGCTTGATCAAGTGATTTTGGTAAGTTTCCTTATGAGTTATATGTGATTTCTAGGTGAGGAATGAATGAGGTTTGATATTTTATATATACCAAACACCTTTGAAAACATATCACACTAAATAACTTAAGTTGACCATTATAATATGTTTTATTTTAAAATTGGATCACTTTTGGGTACTAGACACTTAGTTTTAAAATATACACTAGCATCGACATAGGCATCTAGATGGGTCGCAAGTATATAGGAAGCTAGAAAACATGTACATGTCTAAAACCAGCATGGAAGGATAATTATCATATTTATAACATTTTACACAGTATAGAAGGCCTATTCATGAGAATAACAATGGTTAGACTAAGAGATAATCAATTTGGCACAAAGATATAGTGAACCTGAGCCTTTCAGCAATAACATGGTCTTATACTTGAAGGGTGCAACCATGATAGGTTTTTTCCAAGTTTACATTAATAAGGTGTTATATAATTCATATTTAGTGTCTACATTTTCCCACCTTTAATATAATAATGAAATTACTAATTTAAAGGAATGAAATGGGTACCTGGGTATTTATAATGCACCTTGTCTCTATGTGAGTCCCACTTGAGTACTTTTCTAGTGACTAGCCTACAACCAAGAACATGTTATAGTATATAATCAGTGCATATAATCTAGATTTTGAAAAAATTTGAAATTATTGAAAGTAAAGAGAGTAAGGTTATGAGTACACATGTATCAATGTAATTATCTTGCCTTTTGGCACTTTGATATGAAGATATGATTTGTTAAGAAGCCTTGGAGATGAGATTAGGATAATTTGGAAAATTTAAAATTCATACATACATACATATATATTGGAGTAACATGCTACCAATCTTGGAAAAAAGGTGAGTTTCCATGTGGCCATTAAACTCATCTCAATCATGCAACCTAATCATACTTATAACCTAATGAGTGTGAGTGATCCAATCAAATAACACTATATATTTGGTGAGGGTGGAGGATTTAATCACTCCATCCTATATATCTTAGTAATATTGAGAAATTTAACCACCTTAACATTTCCAAAATATGAAATAACTAATACAATATATTATCTTAATAAAGTCTGTAAAATTCCATCTTGTGTATGATAACAATCCATTTTAGTATTTAAAATCTAAAAACTAATTCGATCTTGAAATTTAAGGTTCCTTTTTCATGGAATATGTACCTCATATGTCTTAATTTGAAACATGGAGATGACAATGGTACTAATGTAAATAATGCTACCACAAGTGTGTATCTAAATCATCTAACTATGAAATTTGGCCAATTTAAAAATTTGAAAGTGTGGAATACATGTTCCCATCACATGTACCAACTGAATCTAGAGAATTTGAGAACTAGTGTAAGTTTGGAGAATATGTTTCCATAACATTCCCCCACTGTAATCTATAACTATGAAAGTGTTGAATCCATGCCTCTATGACATACCCCTACTAAAATATAAAAGTGTGAAAATGTGGAAGCGATGCCTTTATGACATGTCCCCATTGATATGTGCCCCTTATATTTTGGGATGATAGGAAGTATAAATTGGTAGTTACCTTAACTCAAAAGGATAATATAACCATATAAATTGAGAGTAGGATGTCTAGGTATATATAACAATGAGGAATATAGTGTGTGATCACATCAAGTTATAAGATACATAATTTAAATTATGGAAATGATTAGAGAGTAACATTAAAATCTCAAAAATAATTCAAAGACACACACACACAAAATTAGTCAAAATTAAAACAAAATTCAATGGTCCAAGGAGACCTCAAACAAGGGGTATGTTCAAATTCTACACAATCAAAGGGACATAATTTAGTCAAATGTCTAAAAATCATATAACTACATGTTCAAGCATCCACATACAACAAATTATGACATATGAAAATTTCATAATAGGAAAATAAAGGCACGTGGGATAAAATTATTGGAGCATATTCAAATACTCGAATAATAAATACAATGTAAGGCAATAGAAAAAAGGAACATACTCAAGGAAGTGTAAAAGAAAATCATATAATTATAAGAAACAAACATAATAATAAAACACACACACACATAATCCATAAATATAAAAACAAAAGTCAATGGTCCAAGGAGACCTCATACAAGGGGCATGTTCAAATTTTGCACAATCGAAGGGACATGACTTAGTAAAATATACACAAAGCATATAAATGCATGTTCAAATGTCTACATATATGAAAATTTCACAATAGGCAAACAAAGGCATGGGGTCCAAAATTAATGGAGCATATTCAAATACTCAAACAAACAATAAAATATAAGGCAATAACAAGAAAAAAACACACTCAAGGAAGTGTAAAAAGGAAAGAATATAATTATAAGAAACAAAGATAAGCATATCATACTAGTCCCTGTGTATATATATATATATATATATATATATATATATATCTGTGTGTGTGTGTGTTTGAAAAAAACATTATGTACATATCATATCAAGTACACTATGAAAAACCCAAGTATGAATAAAGGCATGTGCAATTATATAAGCTCAAACATGATAATGTAAAATTATCATATAATGTAACATGAGTGTATTGTGATCAAAGTATTGGATTCCCCAAATGTGTTGATGACATAACTAAAGGGAAGTCCCAACATCTATATGTGCATATGTCATGTGCCTAGGTATGCATGTATTAGACTCAAAAAATACATGAAACATATATGTGTGTGTAGAAATAAATGATATGTTATCTATCAACATAAAACCAACAACATAAATTCTAAGGAGATAAATAAGACATAGAAATGTTCAATATTTTTGTATTTTTGAAATTTTTTGGTATTTTTATAATATTTGAATTTTTTATGTTCTAAAATGATATGTATCGATTTTAGGATCACCACTATCAACTACATGGTGTATCTATTACTTTAGATCCAAACAATAATTTTTGTGATGCCCTTATATTTTATGATATTGGAAATAATATTTATCTCTTAGAATAGGTTGTAAATATGGTAAGGTGATGATTTGTGTCTAAATATTACCCTTAAAATCTCACTTTCAATTATATTACCCTTTTGTATATTGAATAAATCAGTTATCTTAAACAAATTTTATTTTAATGCTTTATTTTTAAATTATCCTTTGTTGGGAATGACATTTGAAAAATATGCAAAGGTGTACATATGACTAACACATTTTTATTTTTATATATGTAAAATATTTTCTTAGTGATGCATTATTTGAGTTCAAATAATGTTTTAGATTTTGTAATGCTTCTATTAACCTGCTCATAGTGATAGTTTGTTCTTGTAGGATATTTAAGAGGGGGTGTGGAAGGATATACTTATTACCTTCATTTGATACCATAGGGTTGGCCCCCATATTCCTTGGAAGAGTCATAACATAGACCTAATTATGAGGATGGTAGATATCACCCTCCTTAAGGTTAGGAAGAGGAATAGGTTCCACTTTATCCATTTTAAATGTTCTAAATACAGAAATTAGTATAGGCTAATAAAAACACATAACTCTAGGGATAAATTTATTTTTATGCTTTTACTTTTTAAAATAAATTGATTTTTGAAACAAATTTTATCAAAATAAAATTTAGAAAAATCCTAGAACACACTAGGAGTTGCATGAATAGGCATATAAATTAGGTTCACCAAATTTTTAACCCTTAATTTTGATACGTATGGGCATTACCTATATGGTTAATATTATAAAAATTAATACTTGCATAAGGGTGATATATAGATTTATAACATGCCAATTAGTTTGAAAACTCAAATAAACAATATTCTAAATTTATAATACTAAGATATGCCAAAAATAGAAAGTATAGTTATTATTTGATATTATAATAAATTGAAAAATAGAGTACTTGGTTTATTAAGAATTTTTAGATATGGGTTGAAATAGGCCAGAAGTGGATTTGATCAATATTTTGTAATAATCATTAGATTCTAGAACTTTACATTCTTTAGGTTTGTACACTTGCATCGAACGTAGATAGTTACATCGATGTTAATGTCTAAGTTTGATATAGGTGTCTAGTATATAATAGTGATGAGATCTAGATGTAACCACTTGGATCCTTATAGGTTTTCTATAAATTTTATTTTGGTGTGCTCATATTGCACACATAGGTCATTCTTTATTAAATGATAAAACTATAGCTTCCTCACCCTTGGAGTGGTTATGGGAAAATGGGTTAGTGGGAACATGGTTTTAATTTTTTCCAAGTATGCTTATGTCAATGAGAACTTCTTACATATCCAATACTATGAAGAGGGCCTCAAACTTATGTATTTTTCCCCTACATGTTAACTTGTGTGTATATAAGGATGCAATGTGTGATAAGAAAGTACATACATTGACCTAACTTTTAACTTGGAGAATATGGCTCATAGGCTGCTCTTTGAATATTTTAGACCCATGAAAATATTTAAAAATAAATTATATATAAATATGCATGAATAGGGAAAATTTTCTCACTTGAATTCTTGATCAAGTGTTTTTGGTAAGTTGCCTTGTGATTTGTATGTGATTTCCAAGTTAGTAATGAATGAGGGTTAATATTATATATATATATATATATATACCAATCCCTTTTAAAAATATATCACACTAACACACTTATTCTAACCATTAAAATATGTTTCATTTTTAAATTGGATGACTTTTGGGTTTTAGACACTTAGTTTGAAAATGGACACTAGCATCAACATATGTATCTAGATGGGATGCAAGTGTCTAAGAAGTTATAAAATAGGTAAAATTCCAAAATTGATATGGAAGGATAATTATCAATTTTATATAATTTTTCATAGTATAAAAGTCCCAATCATTATAACAATAGTGGTAAAACTAAAAGATAATAAATTAAGCACAAAGAGATAGGGAACATGAGCTTTTAGGCAATGAAAAGGTCTTAAACTTAAGGGTAAAACCATGATAGATATTTTACAAGTGTATAAGATTAAGGTTTTATATAATTAAAATTTAGGGTCTACATTAGTTTGTAATATATACTAATTACATTATTGGTATAGTTATATTTATCTCATTGTGTCTTAGGCCTAGGGTTTGTAACCCTTCCTTTGACATTGGCGATGTAGGTGCTCCTATTACTAGGTCTATAGATCCATTGGTCATATCTCAAACATTAAGTATCATAATATCTTTGATTAACCTTATTTAAGTTTATATATTTAAATATATTATAGTTTCAAGTTAATCCTAACATGTGCATACATCTTAAACTTTCCTAAATACCTTGAATTCACTTAAATTGACATTATAATTCCCATCCAATGTTTTTCAATCATTAAGAGGGTATTGTATACACATAATATTTTTAAATTTTATCATTTACTGAAGTTTTATATATTTTATTAAACTATTGAGTTTTAATATCTCTAAGTGCATGCCTTAAAGGGTGCACTAGGAAAGGGGTGGGTAGACTAATGGTGCTTCTCAATAAATATTATGGTTTATCTATCATACCTATAAGCATTACATTTCCCCTAAAATTAATCCCCTAAGAAATATTCCTCCTAATATCCCCTAGATAATATAAGACCTATCTATTTTAACTACATCATCCCAAGTTAATGTAGTATATTCTTATTCCTACCATAATTCAAACTAGCTTAGCCTGGGTCGATGTAGTCCAAAAATCACAGTGCATGCTTCATAACTAGGTTAGCCAAAGCTAACCTAGTTCGAGAATTTATAGTAAATTTTAAAACTTTGTCGATGTGTTTTATATTATTAACTAAAATTATAAGGGTTTAGGATCATTCATCATCATAAATACAAGTCTTATTTTAATCTAATAGTGAGGAACACTCACTTTCACACTATTTTTGCTCATAATTATACTTTGGTATACATTTGGAGAAGTCATTGCTTAGATCTGGAGGGAAATATATTTTATTGTGGATTATTGGATGCAATTAGGATAAGTATTATATCCTAAATCTCATTTCAATCATTATGATCCTTACAACCACAACAATCTCTTGAAAAAACCCATTAACCAAGGGGGAGATTGAGGATCAATAGGTTCTATTCAAGGTAAGTATTTCTAACCTTAATCATTTCATTTGATATATAGATATTACTTAATTAATGGTTTTTAATTTATAACTCCTTGTTTGGATCTCCTCTACACTTAAACCTAGTGTGGATATAGGGTTATCCAAAATTTCCATTTTCCACCCTAGGTAAACCTAGGCCTTCATTTGCCTACCATGGTTCCTAACCCCATTTAGTCTAGTTTTAATCATCCCCCTTATTTGTGTTGTAATGTTTAATAAAAATAAATTAGAATAATTCCATTACTATAGATATAGTTAGGGTTATTGCATTGTATTGATTGCCTAAAGGATTTTGAACCCTCTCTATTACTATTTTGTGATAAGTTCTCCTCTAGCTAGGTTTAGTGGATACAATTGGTGATGCCCTGATATAAATAAGTATCAAAAGGGTTTTAGTTGATTTACCTTCTCTGAGTCTAGATATATTGGGTAGGATAATTTGCATTTCTATATTAAATTGTTTCATACATTATGTTGAACTTGAAATGAAGTGACCATTATTTTTTCTCCTCAATAAATTATATGGGCACAAATCAATATAGTTTTATTTTTCTATGTTTTTTAGAAGAATACAATAATGTAGGTGGGTCTAATATAACTTATGTGTTTTTTAGGGAAAACTAAATTAGTATGGTCTGATAACATTTTAATTTCCTATTAGGGTGTATATATATAACATAACTTTTTTGGATAAGATAAATAACAATCCAAATCAAAAAAAATTAGTAGCATGTGGACAACATTTGAAACTAGTTTTTTCCCACCAAGTTGGGCCCCCTGACTGCGACCAGTGGGATCACAGATCCAATGGAGGACACTGCTAGTGGTAGTGCCTCTGGGGATCTATTCAAAAATTTGGTAGTGGATAGTCCATCCAATGGATGGAAGAAGGCACTTACAGGTGAAAAGATGTGCCCCTCAAAAAGCATGACAAGCCTCCCTGTTATCTTTGAGGGCATGGCCCTGCCTATCCTAGATGATCTAGTGGAGGAAATCATGGCATCCATGGACCTTACGTTGGTAGGTAAGTTTTTTTCTTTCCGTCCTAGTATCGAAATGATTAAGAAATGGGTTCTGTCTAGGTGGAAAGTTAAGGGTAGTGTTTTGATCACTGCCATGGAAAGAGACCTATTCCTTTTTATTTTTATGAATAGGGAGGACATGATCGCTACTCTTGTTAGAGGACCATGGTTGTATGGCCCACATTCTCTTTCCCTATGCTTGTGGAAAATAGGATTTGATCCTAACTCAGACCTTAATAAGTTTGCTCTTGCTTGGGTAAGACTGCCAAGGTTCCCTTTGGAATTTTGGGATGAAAAATTTTTCATAGCTATTAGAAATTCTATTGGCAAATATGTCACTATAGATCATACAACTAGATAAAAGTCCAGATGTGTGTACTCTAGACTTTGTGTCAATGTTGAAATAAATAAGACTCTCCCTATGACCATAGAGCTAAACTCTAAATATGGGACCTGGACTCAGCCGATAACTTATGAAAATGCTACCACTTTCTGTCAAATATGTAAGAGAAAGGGACATTTAATGACATAATGCACAACAAAGCAAAAGGGGAGGAAAGATGATTCCTAGATTGAAGGGGAGGATCAGGCTCTCAATTAAAGAAAGAACAACAAGTAGGAAATGAAGAGTAATGTGGAAAATCCTAACACATAAAAGGGAGAGGAAGAGACGGGAAAGGAGGATATCACTAGTAGTGAGGGAAAAGTTGTCCCAAAGGAAAATATAGTATCAGTTGATAGTCAAAAGGCTATATTTAACATAGCCAACCCTCTATAAAAATAGACTAATATGTCTAAGGAAGGAGAAAGAGGTAACCTTTTGATAGAGGAAGTCAATGAAGAAGACAAAGTTCCAAGAGTTGGACAGGAAGAAGTAACTCTAGAAAGTCCCACTAAAGGAGAAGTAGACCCACAACTAAATACATAAACTTTCCATGTTTTGGAAGTCAGAGACCAAGTAGGAAACTACTTAGCAATAGGTGTAACAGGACAAAGTGGTAGTAATGAACAGGAGGAATGGGTTACCCCAAAGAAAAAGAATTGAAAAGGTAAAAAAATATACAAATGTTAGCACTAAGCCCAAATAAGGGAGGCCAACCTTAAGAGAATAAAGACAAAGAGAGATTGCTAGGGAGATTGCCAGTGGTAAACAGAATACACTGGAGACCCAACCCCCCAAACCCTCTAAATTAGAATATTATCTTAGAACCTGAGGGGATTTAACAGTCCCTCAAAGTAGTTTGAGGTTAAAAAATACATTTTATATGATAAATTAGATATTTTATTACTCTAAGAAGTCAAGATGAATGAGGAGAATTTTACAAAAATTGTTGCCTATATATGGCCTAAGGCAGCTTTTTGCATTAGTCCTACTGAAGGGGCTTCAAGGGGATTGTCACTATGTGGAATAGTGCTAAAATCTAGGGGTCTCTTATGGCTTATAATAAGCACTTTTTGATTACCAATTTTTCTATGAAATCTTTGAATTGGTCATTGATCAATGTCTATGGGCCGAATAACAGAGCTTTGAGACAAAAATTATGGATAGACTTGAGTAGTTTTAGGAATAATCTCCAGAACATTAGATGGATGTTAGCTAGAGATTTTAACACTCCTCTATACCCTTCTAAAAATAGGGTGGAATTATGGATTACTCGAATAACATGTTTGACTTTGTTGAATTCATCAATGATTGGGGATTATTGGACATAAAGCTGCAAAACCAAAATTTTATCTGGACCAATAGAAGCAGAGGAGATCAAATGATTTAGGTTAAATTATATATATTTCTTATATCAAGCAACTAGAAGTATTATCATAATATGTAGGCACAGGCTTTCCCTAGAACCATGTCTGACCACTGCTCGATCTTCCTTAGTTGGAGAGAACAGAGACATTCCAAACCTTCCCCATTCCATTTTGAAGCTATGTGGATCAAACACAAAGACTTTAGACAAATGGTGGCCCAATGGTGGAAAATTCCCATTCAAGCTACTCCTATGTTTAGAATAGTCAAGAAACTCCAACACATTAAACAAGAAGTTCATAGATGGAATAGATACAGCTTTGGGCAGGTCTTCTAGTAGAATAAAAATATAGTGGGAAAACTCAAGGATATACAGCAATTGATAGATCAAGGGGATGGCTCTAAGGACACTTCAGAAGAAGAGAATATCCTATCTTTAGAATGGAAGAATCTTTTGGAAAGAGAAGAGGTTTTCTAGAAACAAAAATCCCATGTTCAGTATCTTAAAGAGGGGGATAGAAACACTACCTTTTTTCATCTCTCAGCTATGAAACATAGGAAAGCCAACTCAATAACTAAGATTGTCCTAGATAATAGTGACATTATTACCAAGGATAATGAAATAGGGGAACAAGCTAGGGCTTTCTTTCAAAATCTGCTTACGAAAGAAAATAATAATGATAGAATCGATAGACCTATGAATTAATTTATTGATAAAATCCCTTATTTGATAATGAAAGAAGATAATCTAGAGATGTTAAATCCTATATCCAAGGAAGAATTCCATGTTGTTTTACTCTCCATGGGTGCTTTTAAAGCCCCGTATCCTGATGGCTTTCCTCTTATATTCTTTCAGGAATATTGGGAGATAGTAGGAGCAGACCTCACGACTGATATGCATGATTTTTTTAAATCAGGTAAACTTTTGAAACAAGATAATAATACCTTCATAGTACTTGTTCCTAAAAAATCACAACCTTCACACCTCCCTGATTTTAGGCCCATTAGTCTATGCAACACTGTGTATAAGTTATGTACTAAAATGCTAGGTCATGAGGATTTAACCTTTGCTAGACAAAATTATTTCTCCTACTCAAAAAGGTTTCATCTTGGGCAGGTAGATTCTTGATGCTGTGATCACCACACATGAGACTATTCACTCCATGGATAAGATCAGAATCCTTGGGATGGCTCTCAAGCATGATATTTCTAAAGCTTATGATAGACTCTCATGGACTTTTCTGTTCCAAGTGATCAAAAAATTTGGGTTTAATGATAAAATGTCTCACTTGTTATGGAACACAGTCTCTTTTGCAAAATTCTTAGTGCTCGTTAATGGTGTTCCTAGAGGGTTTTTCTCATCCTCGAGAGGAATTCATTAGGGAGACCCTCTCTCCCCACACTTATTCATCATTATGGCTGAGGCACTGGGAAGATACATACAAGTAGATATAGCCTCAAAAAAGCTAGTGGGCATCAAACTTGCCTCCTCCCTTCATCCTATGGTGGTACAATAGTTTGTGGATGATACCATCTTCTTTGGCAACTCATCGGTGATTGATGCTAGAAGATGGAAGAATATCTTAAATAATTATGCCAGAGAGTCGAGACAAAGGATAAATTTCCAAAAAATCAATGTGTATTTCTTCAACACTCCTAATGAACTTAGACATAAAATCATTGATATATTAGAATGTATTGAAGCTCGGCCTACTAGCTACCTACTTGGGTCTCCAACTCTCAGTCAAAGAGGTATCTCCTAGATTTTGGAATGGAATTGTGGAAATAATGTAGAGGAAACTTCTTGGTTGGAAGGGGAAACTACTCAGCAGTGCTGGTAAACTGAAACTTCTTTGGGCTTTGCTACAAGGTATTCCTACATACTTCTTATCTCTTTTTAAACCTCCTACGTATTTTGCTAAGAAATTGGAATAGATCCAAAGGAAATTTTTATGGACGGGAGTGGAAGACAAATAGAGAATGTCTTTAGTTAGATGGTAAAAAGTGTGTCTTCCAAAATCTCATGGTGTACTTAATATTAGGTCCATCAGGAACATGAACAAAGCCCTTCTCTCAAAATTTAGTTGGAACCTAATCCATAAAAACAATGATTGGGGGGAAATAATGTATGCCAAATACATGCATAGCACTGATGATTCAAACTTTCTTCAATAGATGGGATTACCCTAGGGATATATGATATGGAATAAAATGCTAAAAAGTAGAAGCCTTCTCAAATAGGGAATTAGATGGAAACTTGAAAATGGCTGGCATATTAAATTCTAGGATGATATTTGGTTAAAGGATAAGGCTCTCATCACATAGGGAAACTATGGAGAGATTGCTAACTTAACTACCCAATTTTTTGGAGATAGGGTCAGTGATTATATGGAAAATGACAATGGGATGAGGGGCTCAGAAAAATCTTTTGGATTATTGTGTGCACCAGCCTGAGCTTTTCTCAAGAGTTTAGAGAGATCCAGAAGTGTGTTCAAGAGATCAAAATCCCTCTCTTTCCCTAGGAGGATGAATAATACCGGTGGCCAGATAAGAATGGATCATTCTCTATCAAATTTGCCTACCATCTGCTCATTCTTGAAGCTTAGAATAAATATGTATGGAAATTTTTTTGGAATCATAAACTTATTCCAAAAATTAACATGTTTTGGTGGGCTACTACTCATAACAAAATCCTTACTCAGGATAACCTTCAAAAGAGAGGGTTTACTTTGGTTAATAGATGTTTCCTATGTGGTTCAAAAGAGGAATCAATTTCACACCTCTTTATCCACTGTGAGTTTGCCCAGGAATTATGGGGCACAATACTTAACAACTTTGGTATTGAATGGGTTAGAAATTCTAACCTTAAAGAAGTAATTCTCAGTTGGAACCCAACCTTCACACATCCTTGGCTTATGGAATTATGGAAGAAAGCTCTACCATGTTTGAGTTGGACTTTATGGAAAGAGTGTAATCACAAAACTTTTAGGGACACTGCTAGAAATGCTTCTTAGGTGTTTAACTCCTTTGTTAAGACCATTATGGAAAGTGTTACAACAACTCATATTCATGTTGGGAAGAAACCCCTATCTCAAATTGAAAGCCAATTTGTAGCTAAATGGAAGGTTTTAAACCAAATCCCTGGGTATAATAACTCCAAAATACTATAGAGACTTAATACTAAATGGATCCCCCCTAAACCTAACTGGATGAAACTCAACTTTGATGGGGCATCCAAGTTGGATGGCAAAGCTAGTGGAGGAGGAATTATAAGGAATGATAAAGGATGGATGTCTGCTATCTATGTCGGTGGAATTGGATGCCAGAGTAACAACTATGCTAAAGCAATGGCTTTACTATGGGGATTAAAGTTAGCTATATCCCTAGGAATAAGGAACTTGAATATACAAGGAGACTCTAAGATGGTCATAGATGTCATTAATAAAGATTCAAATGTGGGAATCAAGCTAAAATACATCATTACTAATATCCAATTTCTTTTACAAAAATTTTCCAAAGTTGAGATTTCCCATACCTACAGAGAAGGCAACAGGGTCACTAATGCTTGTGCCAACCTTGGACAAAAATTTTTAGGTTGGAGGGTGTGGCAACAAGGTGTTCATATTCCCTTAAACATTAGGGAGATCATTCAAAATGAGATGACTTGTCAGGAATGAGGTGTATTGATGACCCTAAAAAGACCCCTGTTGATACCCACGGCTCCTTTGCAAGCAAGAAGAGAAAGAAGAGAAAGGTTGATGAAGAGGAAGAAAATATTAAAGAGACTATGGAAGGGACCCACAGGAATCCAGGCAGGGCCATGGGGGGCCAAGGTGTAAAATCTCACAAGCCTTCCAAAATTAATAAGGATTCCCTTCTAGAGTGCAAAGGTCGGGGTGGATTGCTGGTAAACCAACCCCGAAGGCCAGACTGATTGATTATTTAGAAAGTGCTTTAAAAGAAGCAACCTAGGAGGAAGAGTCTGAGGAGCTAAAAATCCAAGAAATTTTAGAAGACACTGGAGGGAAGCAAGCTACTAGGGATTTTGAGGTTATTGAGGAGTAGGGTGTTGACACTATGGGAACTACTGACAATAAAGGGAAAATGTATGTCGAGGAAGTTGGTGAGGCACTGAGAATGAGACTGATTGGAAAACTAAAATTGGGGCCTTGAAGGACCACATTCAGAAGCTGGAGAAGGTCTTCACCAAAGGGCTTCGTAATACAATTCTGTTGAACATGTCTATGTTAGAAGTGGTGGGTAATATTGGGTATGCTGACAATGTGGAGAATGAGAAACTCAATGATCTTATCAAATCAATAGTTATGTAAGGGGAGACCTCTCTGACTCTGGTCTTCTTGTGGCTTGTGTTTTGTTTCTATCTATTATTCTCGGCTGTGCCGTCGTCTCTCTGAATGCATTTTTTGTTTGTTTGCCTTCTTATCTTTTTTGATTGTATAAGGTTCGGCCCCTGGTTTTCTGCCTTAATTAATCAAAAACATTTTAATTTCCTATTGTTTTCAATAGATACATCAATATAAGTCAATCTATTTAATTTTATGCATTTTTCAATCAACAAACTATATTAGCCAAGCCCAATCTATTTTAAAATATATGGTTTATTTTATGTATTTTATGTAAACTACATTGACTTATGTTGATCTAGTTTAATTTATGTGAATTTTATAGGAAACTACATCGACGCAAGTTGATACAATGTTAATTATTTATTTTTCCATCAGGCTACTCTAACACAGGATGATCAAGTTTTTACACTAATATCTACATTATTTTTATATAGCCAACTACATCAGCCATGACTAATCACATTTTATATTTTGAGTAATTTTATACCATACTATATAAGCCCATTTTTATATAGTTTTACTCTGTAGTCAATTTTATTAAGAAAATTTTACATCAAATTTTACATTATTTCAAAATTAAGTTTACACTGATAACTATATCAACCCAAGCCTATATAGTTATAAATTCATTTTTTTCCTTATCAAACTGTATCAAACCTAGTTTATACAATTATGTGTTTTCATTTTTCTTTATTAAACTATATCAACCTTATCCAATTTATTTTACTTTATCTATATTATTTGAATAAACTACTTCGGTTTGTGCCATTATAGTTGTCTATTTTCATTTTCAGCATAAGCAAGAAAAATTAATGTTCCTTTTCAATAATTATCAAACCTTTAATTTCAAGTTGACTTCATGTTTATTTTCATTCACAAAATATTAAAATTAATTTTTGACATTTATTTTTCCTTTAATTTTCTCTTTATTTTGCTTTCTCTATAGAATGTGTTCCAACATTTTTTAGACTACTTAGCTACTAGTGTGAAAGGTTATGTGCTACACTATTTACAACCTTTGTCTATTATTTATGAACATTTTGGTGTGAAGGATTTATCCCAATACTTATGGCCATATTACAGAGTAAAACAAGAAATTGAGTTTCCACATACCTCATGGTATTTAGTAAATGCTCAAGATTCCCCTATTTATTGAACATTGGGAAACCAACTGTATACACATAATAATTTCAACTTTATAAATTAATGATACTATATATCTTACATGAACCTATCAAGACTTAGTCTCTCTGAGTACATGCCCTAAGGGGTGCACCAGGAAAGGGGTGGGCAAATCATTAGTACTTCAAAGGATTGTTGTCCCTTATTACCAATTATTACCAATCTGACCAGTTCTTGAAAACCATTTTGTAAGCTATTACTCCTCTTTTGAACACTCCTATAGTATTTTCCCACTTTCCATCTATCATTTTCTCACCCTAATACCCTTTTGACAGTCTACAGTACTAGGTCAAATAGGTCAACCTTGTACTATTTTAGGTAAAATTCATTTAGGGTCTAGGTCAACTCTTGGCTAACCTAGCCCATGACCTAGTGATTTTTTGTCCATAATTGTACTAGGTTGACTAGTCAACCCTATTGGTCAAAACTTATAGAAGGGATTATGGTTAAATTCACCTATATATACAAGATCATTTAATCATTATTTAAATAATGATCAAGAGTTATTATTCATTTTCACTTCTATACAATATATTCTTTCACCATTCTACTTGAGGAGTCTTAGCTTAGGGTTTATACTTGGATAATTTAGTCTTGTGGAGAAGTCTTAGATGGTTTGGCCTTTCTTATTGATCCTTACAAACCAAAACAACCTCTTGGAAAGCCCTTTAGCTAAGGGAGAGATTGAGTCTTGACAAGTTTGTCTTTTAGATAAGTATTCTCTAACTCTGTTCCTCTGTTTAGTAAATATAAGTAACATAAGTATTGGCTTTGAATAATATTAATATTATTATTCATGTACTAGGATCTTACTCATACATAGCTTAATTGATATTATCCTATGCATATTTTTTTGTTTAATAACCCCCATATTATGCCACAATCTTTGGTGAGTATTAGATTAGACTTTACTTATTATTAGTTTAGTGAATATAAAACATAGGACCTAGTTAGGGTTATTACATGATTATGCTTGACTAGAGGCTTGGAACCCTCCCTAGCATTGTGTATTATGATAAGAGATCCCCTAACTAGGTCTAGTAAATCCCCAAATTAGTCATGTTTTTGATTATCTAATGTATCCCCAATCGAAAGTGTAAGTATGATCTATCTTCTTTGAGTTAGGATTGATTTATAGACATGATGCATTTATAATTTCATACATTCTAGTTAACCTAACATGAATATAACCATAGTAGGTTTTATCTCAAAATTTTCAATATTTTAACATTTTATTTATTATTATTATTTATTTATGATACTAGGTCGATAGTGTCAGTATAGTTTCCAACTTATGTGCATAGGTTTAAGACATAGTGGCATCAATATGAATCTATTTTGTTTGTGTAGGTTTTTCATTAGGTACATACTAATAGGTTGACCCAATTGACATAGTACACTTTTAGACTTCTAGACATGCTAATATATTGATTTTGTCAACATAATACATTTCCATACCTATAAAAAACATACTAAGTTGACATTGTCAGCATAGTATTCTTCACAGGTTTCAGTAAATAGGGAACATAGAACTAGATTGACCTACTTAACATAATTGGTAGAATTTTCAAGTAAAAATCAAGGCACTTAAATAACAATCTCACCTTCATATACATCCTCCATCCCACTAAGGTTCCTTTCTCTCTTTCTTTGTCATTTATATTATTCATTATAGTTTTATTTTTCATAGTTTGTAGTCTTTAAAACTACACCCATACATCAAACTAGCTCCATTCTATTGACCTAATGTAGACACTAGAAAATAACACACTTACAATTTTTTATGACTAAATGCTTCAAGACCCCTAAATACCCCATAAACCTTCTTAACCCTTAACCGAACCCTCTTAACCTAACCAAGTCACTATTCTCCTAGTCACACAATACTATTTGAAAATACTGTTTGGAAGTACTATTCACTATCACTATTCATTATGAGACCAACTATCACTATTCATGATGACATGGCATGTGACATGGCAAGTGACATGGAAAGTGACATGGCATGTGACATGGTAAGTGACATGGAAGGTGTTATGGCAAGTGATAGGGTAAGTGACATGGCTTAGAATTGAGGTGGCTTGATGTGGGACATCATACCCCACCTAGGACCCTTTTCTAAGGTGCTTAATGACCTCATTTATGCATAAAAAGTCCCCCCATTGAAATATGGTGAATTTTACTTTAAGGGGCCATCATTAAACATGTATTTTGCCTTCAAACATAAAATTAGCCTTCAAAATGAGATACCTACCTCTTTAGTGCTCTGGGAAAGATAAAGGGCACCCATTTTTGACTTTTTAACCCAAATGGGAGACTCACCAACCCAAACAGGAATCCCCACCAACCTCATTTTTGACTAATTCATGAACCACATGGAAAATGTCACCACATTTTGTGTTTCATCTCTTTAAGTATTTTAATGAAGATAAGTAAGGGTGGTGAAAAGTCTTTGGTCTCATTTAAACCCATGTGCATGATTTCGATTCAAAATTGGATTCATGTGTAAATTTGGAGACTCACCAATCCAAATGGGAATCCCCACCAACCTCATCTTTGACTCATTCATGCACCACATGTAAGATGGCACCATACTTCTACTATTCCTCTTTTGGCATGATTCTTTACAATAAATGCTATAAATACCCCCTCTCTTTCACCCAAGTTTAAGTGGGAAGTTATTATTTTGTTATTAAAATATTGTTACAGGTTTTTGAAATAGGTTATCATTTTGGAAGTCATCCACATCTTGGAGGAAAATATCACTAAGTAGTGAAACTCTACCAAAATCATTATAGATCTTCAAAAGTACTATTCATTATCACTATTCACTATGGGACCCACTATTATTATTCATGATGACATGGCATGTGACATGAAAAGTGACATGGTTTGTGACATGGAAAGTGACATGACATGTGACATGGTAAGTGACATGAAAGGAGATATAGCAAATGATAGGGCAAGTGACATGGACTAGAAATGAGGTGGCTTGATGTGGACATCACACCCCACTTAGGACCCTTTCTCAAGGTGCTTAATGATCTCATTAAGCATAAAAAGGCCCCCATTAGGAATATGGTTAATTTACCCTTAAGGGGTCATCATTTAACATATATTTTTCCTTCAAACATGAAAGTAGCCTTCAAAATGAGATACCTACCTCTTTAGTGCTTTGGAAAAGACAAAGGGCACCCATTTTTTATTTTTTAACCCAAATGGGAATCTCCACCAACCTCATTTTTGAATAATTCATGCACCACATGGAAAATGGGACCACATTTTATGTGCCATCTCTTTAAGTGCTTGAATGAAGACAAGTAAGGGTGGTGAAAATTCTTGGGTCTCATTTAAATCCATGTGCATGATTCCCATTCAA
This sequence comes from Torreya grandis, assembly GCA_037957365.1. NCBI lineage: Eukaryota > Viridiplantae > Streptophyta > Pinopsida > Cupressales > Taxaceae > Torreya > Torreya grandis. Next base: position 1,861,724 of record JARHVA010002012.1, on the reverse strand, counting down.
AATTAGATTCTTGTACAAGGTGGTAGACTCACCAACCCAAATGGGAATTTACACCAACCTCATATTTGACTCATTCATGCACCACATGGAAAATGGCACCATACTTCTACTATTCCTCTTTTGACATGATTCTTCACAACAAATGCTATAAATATCACCCCTCTCCTTCACCCAAGGTTAAGTGGAAAGTTAGTCTTTTTTTATTAAAATATTTTTATAGGTTTTTTAAGGAGGTTATCATTTTTTAATTCTTCCACATCTTCGAGGAAAAGAGCATGAAGTAATGAAACTCTGTCAAAATCATCAAGGATCTTCAACAAGCCAATCTTCACAAACAAACATCTTCAAGCATTGAGGTAATCTTGTTGTTTAGCTATCTTAATTTATTTATTCCTTTCCATTTTTCCTTATTCTTTCACTTTCTTCTTTCCCTACCCTCTTGTCATTTTATCCTCTTACCCATATCTCTTTTCCCTCTTGATCACCCTTTACCCCTTTTTCTTCTTGGCCTCATTTTGACCATTTATCCCTTTACCTTCTTGGCCCTCTTTTTGACCATTTATGCCTCTTGTTTTGTTGAAAATATTTCCATTAACCATCCCAACCATTTACTAATCCTAACCAAATATTTTTTTTGACCTTTATCAAATCAATCCAAACCAAAAATCATAACTTTGTTTTAACCAATTTTCAAAATTAACATTATTTAAACTAGTTGCTTTATTTTATCCATCTAATCAAAGAATTTAGTTTTCTTAATTAATTTTATGTTATTAATAGTTTTATTTTATTTTTATTTGATTCAAATATTTATATTTTGATTTACCAACCTAAGTTTTTAAATAAGGTGGATTGACAACCTCCTAAAAAGCTTTCGCTTCTAGGATCTAACTCACACTAGGCAATCCATCCAACTACTTATCTAACCAATATGTTTTTTGGTACTTATTTCTAATTATAGAACATTATTCCCTAGCCAAATAAGAGTTATCACAAACTATATATTCATCATGCATGCATTCAATGGGTATTTTTCTATACACCCTTCTCCACTAGTTTCTTCTTTTCATACTTAAGAAAAAGCAAAAATTAGATAGAAACATTTTGGCATGCCTAGTGGGACCCTTGATTTGTATTGGGTTTATAGATGTTTTAGGAGATTTATTATTGAAATAGTGAAATTTATTTATTTGAATTGTAATAAAATTAAGTTTTCCTTATTTTTTAATATAAAATAAAAACACAAGTTTTAGTTGCATTTTTGCTTCAAAAAAGTCAAAGTCTATTTTCCTTGCATTTTTAAAAAGAAATAAAAAGATCAATCATCCTAGGATTATGAATTGTATTTTCATCTTGAATTTATATATTTTTTATGCATTTAAATAAATCTAAAATTATATTTTGGCTTTAAAATAAACTTTGTATCCATTGTTTTCTTGATTTTTTCTAATTCACCTAGATTAATTAAGTAAAGCAAATTAACTTTAGTTCATAAATGTTATACAGCCAAACCAATTTCATAAAAAACATAAAAATCACTTGAGACAAGGCTTGACTAGTATTTCATCACCTAGCAGATCACCTTAGCCTTTCTCAATTATCATACTTGGATTTAATCACTGAGGGGATAACCAACTCAACTCTCTAGTTGAGTATAAACTCTAGTAATTGGTATATATTGGCCAAGCACCCACACTAGATATGGGATTATGAAGTGAGGTGAACAAGACCCAAAAACTAAGCCACTTACTTGATCCAATACATACTTATTTTTGAGTGCCTAAACATAACCCAAAACCAAACATAGACTACCTTATTTAGGACCTATTCAAGCCAATTTCCTCTTCATGCTTTTCTAAGGCATAAGCCAAAAGAGAGATAAAAAATAATCCTAGAATTTAATGCACTCTTAGTGAATTCATTGTTTTCATTGTGTCTTTTTTTATTTCTCTTTTTTTGAGTTGTGATAATGTATTGTCCTTTTCTTACCTTCTCGTATGGTTCTCAATCACCAACAACAAAAGGACATCAAGGAACAAAATCCACAACCAAATCAACCATCACCAAATTCCACCTCTTCATCCATGGAACATACTTATAAACCTATAGAATTCCCTTTATTTCTATCAAGTCCTACTTGATTAGTCTCAGGGGATGTAAATTTTTTTGCTTTCCTAAACAATAATCATGTAGCCTTACAACATTACCTAAGAACCATGTCTTACCAAATCCTAGTTTTGACCCCACCTATAGATCCACCTTATTGCATACCTCTCCATCTCATGGGGAATACCTCCACTACCATGGGAAATACTCAACCTATAGTTTCCCAAATGTTATCATTAACCAACAATTCCCTCAAAACTAATCCACCAACCCAAACTACCACTTCTCTTATACCTCTTACTAATCACTCCTCTACAATAGGAGTGCCTACCTCCAACTCTACCCATATTCCTCTAGATACCTCAATCCATCAAACACTACTCTAATTATAATATTTATGGTTTCCATACCCTCCATATTACCACCAATCAACACAAGATTCACCACCCTTTCATCAGCCACTAACCCAACAACCACTCCAACCCAACATGTAACCTTTAGATATCTTCATAAGTCACAAGGGCATATGCCCAATATCTAAACACCCACATATACCTAATAATTAACATACACATACCAATATATATTTTTTTACCTAACCTCCAAACACCACATACCAATATGTGGAGTCATCTCAACCATATACTAGGTTCTCACACATTGCCTAGCCTCAACAAAACATACCATATAACTATGCATCCCAATAACCTCAAGCAGACTTTGTGAAGTTGATCATGGAAAAAATTACTACCCTTGAGTCATCCATCTTCAAAGCCCATAATCTCTTATCTTATGATCAAATTTTCAGTGATCCTATTCACCCTTCGGTCCACATCAGACCTTAATCGACCTAGTGGGAACTTCCAAAATTTACCAAGTTTAATAGTAAAGAAGACCCTCAACAACATTTAAGATAATTTAAGAATTTGTGATACTTGATTTCTCATGATGACACTCTTCTCCTTCATACCTTTCCTATGTCATTATTCAGACCAACATTGGATTGGTATAGTGCGATACCCAAACATTCCATCCTATTTTTAACCCAATTAGCCCAAAAATTCTTAGATCACTTTTTATACAATATATCTACAAAATTTTCCATTACTAACCTCTACTCTATTTGTAAATTTGAATATGAATCTCTTGCCAATTTTATGGCTCATTGGATGAGCCTAATCAACCAAATTTCCTTTTCATTACCTCAACTTGAGCTTATAGAGCTCTTTGCTTAGGCATGTGAAACACATATTTCATCCACATTGTGTGTTCAGAGCTTTTGGACCTTTGATGAATATTTTACCATGGATTGTAAACTAAAGAATAGAGCCATTGATGAAGGAAAGTTAAAGTTGAAAAGAAATAACTGAGCTTACAAACCTAATGAACCCTTTTTTTCCATACCAAACAACTAAACCAATCCCAACACTAAAAATAAAGAAACCACCAATGTCATTATCCTCAAAGCCACACCACTACCATCAATCAACCAAAAAAACCTAAGGAACCAAACCTTTGACTCCTCTAATTATTCAAACCAAAACTAAAGAAACCAAACTTGGAATAATCATAAGGAATTAACTCCACTTGGGGAGCTCTATCCTTCTAGTTTAGAAAAATTACTAAAATATAATATCATCCAACTTCCACCAATTAAACCACCCAAATATTTTGATGTTTCTCACCTCATACCAGGGTGGTATAATGAGAATTACCACTGTGCCTTTCACCAAGTCAAAGGACATGACATAAATAGGTGCAACACCTTCAAATACCTTATCTAATCCCTCATTGATAAGGGGGAGCTTACGTTAGACAATCCCAATGTACCACCTAACCAAGCCCTTGACATATTCTGCAAAACTTTTTCTAATCATGCTTCTTCTACCACTTATCATGATAATAAGCTAGACCCATAACATTAGGCACATACTATTAATATGGTTACTAACGAACCCATTGTTGAAGAAAACGTTACCTCAACTGCCTCTTTCCCCATCCCCCTTATGGAAGGGAAGAAACTTCCTTATATTATTTTAGACACCCAAACAAAGGAAGCCACCATACCCACACCTCCATTTGAGGATACCACACCTACCTCCCCTATTATAATAACATCCACTCCCTCTTTGGAAGCTATCTCACAAGAGAAGATAACTTTATCCACCAAACCTCTCATTTCAAAACCTTTTATCAGAGGTCAAGAAAAAGGTAAGGGAACCAAACTAGAACTTATAACCCCTTATTTGGTAGACTGACGTAGCCCTTCTAAACCAAATAAAAACTCCAACCAACCAACCAAATCTTCCACCAAATTAATTGACCCTCAAAAACTTAAACCCACTAAGACAATTAAAGTGACCAAATCCCTTCCAAAACCAATAAGTAAAATAACCAAAAGGCCCAAAACCCCATATTTTAACTCCCTCAACCTTGCCCTCTATTTTGGGTCCTTATCCCTCTACCTTGAATATGAAGTCCATTTTTTACCAAAACCCCACCACCTTTATTGGTCACACCTTCATACTTGCTTTCTAAGAGGCCTTTCCTCAGTACACTAACAATTCTTAAGTTGCCTAATTTTCCCTCCTCTACCTCCAACTCATTAAACATCTTACCTAAACCAAAACCATCAACCAAGCATACCACTTTACCCAAGACACCTACCACCAAACCTACGTCCACACAACCTCTTATGCCAACACCTAAAACAAATAGCTAAACCTCTATCACCTTTAATTAAATCTTACTTAACCATTCTCTAGTGGTTATTTCAAACTTTTTCCTTGATCTTTCCACCCATCAAACCATTTTACCCTTCATGTACCAAAACCTCTTGGTTCAATGATAACTTGATATGTGCATACCATAGGGCACCAAGACATGACATAGAAAACTATAAAGCTCTCCAAACACTTATTCATAGCCTGTATGAAGTTACTAATCTATTATCAGATAAACCTCCTTCATCCCCATTGCTAATCCAACCACCAACTCAACCCATCCAATCTTCAATCTCACCTAAAAGTAAAGAGGAGGAACCAAAACAACCACCCAATCTAGAAAACCACCTTATCCACACTATTCACATGGTTACCTGATCTTGAACCCAATAGAAGCATAAAGGGAAGGCAAAGGCATCCATTCCTTAGACTTACCCCTCCCCAAACTCCCAATAAAACAATACCAAACCATCTCTATCTTCAAACAAACCCAAGGTTTCTATCTTAGGTACCTCCCCATCTAACCCTCCATACCCTAACCCATATGAAATATCCATTTAGAAAGTTATCCTAAAGTAGATGCACCAAAATATAGCAAAAATGAGCTTATATGAGTTAGTCTCTACCTTTCCCCATCACCACCAAGCAATCATAAAAGCCTTCCAATCCATCAAGGTCCAACCCAATGACCCTCAACTTCTCACCACCTTTATTAGGGCCCTTTGAAATTTTAACCTTGTCACCTTTAAAGATTTAAAAATACCTTCTATTCATCTAGAGGATCTCAATCCCCCTCTTCATTATGGCATACATTAATCAAACCCACATCAAAAAGGTGATGATTGATGGAGGAGACAACATCAATATTATCTCCTCCCATACCTATGACTAGTTGTACTTACCCATGAACATCATGTCTGAAAATCACAATGATCCTTCATTCTTTCAATGATACCATGGCTACTACCTTGGGCACAATTTTCCTCCAAATATATGTAGGGCCCCATACTATTACCAAAAAAATTATGTTATGGAAGGATATTTATAATATAGTGTCTTACTCGAGCGACCTTGGATTTGTGCCATGATTTTTGTCCCTTCCACCTTACATCAATGTGTCAAATTTGAGCACAAAGGGCAAGTTGTGACTATCCAGTCTAACCCTAGTCCTTTCACATCTTGAAATATAATATATTGGCATAATGATGTCTTCCTTCATACACCTCACAACCATCTGCTAATTACACAACCCCACCAACTAAAACTTGTGACACTTCCACACCAAATGTTGATGAAGCTTTTACTAGGTCATTTATCCCTTATTCCCATATTATTATAGATAACCCCATAGAAACCACATTCCAACATCTTTCCCTTGGGGAATATAGACTATTAGCCTTGGATGCCTTCTCTACTCCCCAAGAATATGGGAATCTCAAACATGACCCTTCTTATGACCCTAACACTAGAACCATCATCCCCTTCAGGTTCCTTAACCATCAAATAAATTTCATTTATGGGGGACTTGATCAGCCACTTATATCCCCTACCGCTACTTCATCCATCTAACCATTTACCTCTAACTTGTCTTATCTCAACAAACTAAAGTTTGCTAAGTTGTATCATTCTAGATGTGCTTGGAAATGATTTGGCCTTGGTCGTTATACATAAGCGCCTCGTGAGTTACCCTATATCAAAAAATTGTAACCTCATGAATTATTTGGCCTTGGGTATGAACCACCTAAGAACCCACCAATTCACCCAAACCCATTTCCACCATGGAGGAATATATCCCATCCTGACCAACCCAACCACTTTCCATGTTTGAAGATCCTAACATCATTCCCCCTAAATTTGTTTTTCTAGTTAATAACATTAGTTTGGGCCCTCTCATCTACCAAAAGGGTGGCCAAACCAAAATCCTTCCACTCATGCACCTTGAAATGGTATAGAATGATTTTCCCACCATCAACACCATCCAACGTCAAGATGATGATTCTTTCTCACCTACCTTATTATAGGGGATTATTCTATCCATAAATCCCTTCCTCTTGAATCCTCAACCATGTCAAATTAATCCACTATAGATATCAATTTGGGCACCCTAGACAACCCCCACAGTATCAAATTAGGCCAATCACTAATGCCAAGGAACTTCTAGACTTCTCCTCTTTCCTTCAAGACCACAACATAGCATTCACTTTGTCTTACAGTGATATGCTTAGGATTGACCCCACCATTACTACCTATAACATAGTCATTCATCATGATGTTAGGTCTGTTAAATATAAACTTTGATGCATTCATCCTTGCATAGCCCTTGTCATCAAAGAATAGCTTCATTGTATCCTATCTGTAAGCTTCATTCAACCCATTAAATACCCCCAATGGGTCTAAAATATTGTACCTATCACCAAATTCATTGGGGGTCTCCATATTTATGTGGACTTTCATAACCTTAACCTTACCTACCCCAAGGATGACTTTTCTCTACCTAGCATTGGCTAGATTTTTGATCTCATGATCGATCATGAGATGTTCTCTCATAGATGGTTTTTTGGGTTATAATAAGATCTTGATTACTCCTAAAGATTATCATAAAACTATCTTTACCACCCCTTGGGGGACTTTTTTCTATAAATTCATGCCTTTTGGGTTAAATAATGATGATGTAACCTACCAACATGCCATGATTTTTATCTTCTATGATATCATCCATAATATTGTATAAGATTATGTGGATGACCTTCTCAAAAAATACAAAATCTAAACATATCACTTGACTATTCTTACAATCATATTTAAATGCATCATCCATTATCATGTTCACCTTAATCTCAAGAAATACATTTTTGGTGTCCTTTTTGGAAAGCTTCTTGGTTTTATCATCTCTCTTCATGGAATAAAATTAGACCCTACTAAACTTATATAAATTTTGGACATGCATCCTCCAACAAACCTTAAGCAACTCCATAGCCTTTAGGGAAAAATTTAATCCATTCATCATTTCATTTCCCAACTTTTAGACTGGTGTCAACCTTTCCATCACCTTCTAAAGAAGGATGACTCTTTCAAATGGAATGGTAATTATCAAAAGGCCTTTGATTATCTCAAATAGTACCTTTTGTCACCACCTATCCTCACCCCTACTAAGGATGACTGCCCCTTTTACCTATATATCTCTACCACTAGCCATTCCCTAGGGGGAATGTTAGCTCATCAAGATGAACAACACAAATAACAAGTCATATACTACATTATCCACATGCTTGTAGAATATGAGACTTGGTATAAACATATCAAGACACTCTACTTATCATTAACCTTTGTGGCCACCAAAATCCACCACTACCTTCTTAACCATAAAACCTATGTCATCACTAATTACTATTTAGAAATACTATTCAAAAGTACTATTCATTGTGGGACTCACTATTATTATTCATGATGACATGGCATGTGACATGACAAGTGACATGGTATGTGACATGGCAAGTGACATGGCATGTGACATGGAAAGTGACATGACATGTGACATGGAAAGTGACATGAAAGGTAATATAGAAAATGATAGGGCAAGTGACATGGTTTAAAAGTGAGGTGGCTTGATGTGGGACATCATACCCTACCTGGGACCCTTTCTCAATGTGCTTCATGACCTCATTTAAGAATCAAAAGGATCCCACATAAAATATGGTGAATTTACCCTTAAGGGGTCATCATTCAACATATAATTTGCCTTCACACATGAAAGTAGCCTTCAAAATGAGATACCTACCTCTTCAGTACTTTGGGAAAGACAAAGGGCACCCATTTTTTATTTTTTAAGCTAAATGGGAGACTCACCAACCCAAATGGGAATCCCCACCAACCTTAGTTTTGAATAATTCATGCACCACATGGAAAATGGGACCACATTTTATGTGCCATCTCTTTAAGTTCTTGAATGACGACAAGTAAGGGTGGTGAAAAGTCTTGGGTCTCATTTAAACCCATGTGCATGATTCCCATTCAAAATTAGATTCATGTACAAGGTTGGAGACTCACCAACCCAAATGGGAATTTCCACAAACCTCATCTTTGACTCATTCATGCACCACATGTGTAATGGAACCATACTTCTACTATTCCTCTTTTGACATGATTCTTCACAACAAATTCTATAAATATCCCCCCTCTCCTTCACCCAAGGGTAAGTGGGAAGTTAGTAGTTTTTTATTAAAATATTTTTGTAGGTTTTTTAAGGAGGTTATCATTTTGGAATTCATCCACATCTTGGATGAAAAGATCATAAAGCAATGAAACTTTTTCAAAATCATCAAGGATCTTCAACAAGCCAATCTTCATCAACAAACATCGTCAAGCATTGAGGTAATCTTGTTGTTTAGCTATCTTAATTTATTTATTCATTTCCCTTTGGTCTTCTTCTTTCACTTGATTCCTTTCCTACTCTCTTGTCATTTTATCCTCTTACCCATATCTCTTTCCCCTCTTGTTCACCCTTTACCCCTTTGCCTTCTTGGCCTCATTTTGACCATTTGCCCCTTTGCCTTCTTGGCCCTCTTTTTGACCATTTATCCATATTATTTTCTTGAACATATGTTCCTTCACCATCCCAAATATTTCCCAACCCCAACCAAATAATTATTTTGACCTTTATTAAATAAATCCAAACCAAAAACCACAACTTTTTTTAAATTGATTTTTAGCATTAACATTATTTAAACTAGTTATTTTATTTTAGCCATCTAAGCAAAGCATTTAGTTTTCTTAATTAATTTTTTTTATTCTGAGTTTCATTTTTCTATCATTTTATGTAGATATTTTTGTTTTCATTTACCAACTTAAGTGTTTAAATAAGGTGGATTGGTAGCCTCCTAGAAAGCTTTTGCTTCTAGGATCTAGCTCATGTTAGGCAATCCATCCAACTACTTGTCTAACCATTAAGTTTTATGGTAGTGCTTTCTAATTGTAGGTCATTCTTCCCTAGAAAAGATGAGTTCTCATAAATTTTGGATTCAACATGAATGAATTCAATAAGTATTCTTCTACACACCCTTCTCCACTAGTTTCTTCTTTTCACACTTAAAAAAAATAAAAAATTAGATAGAAACACCTAGTTATGTATTATGTCTTCTATATGGAAGACTAGGTCAACATTGTTGATGTAGTTCTTTAACATACCCTTGTTTTATTAATACAATAACAATACTATCAAATCTATTCTATAATCTCTATATACATTGTCATCTAAATTGAGACTATATTATGTTTCAAAGTTAGAATTAACACTTATATGCTTGTAATTTTCTCACACTTTCACTTTTAGTTGTTTGCGTGCTTATAATATATCACATAGTATAATTAGGTGTTTTTTAAATATACCATTTAGTTTCACTATTTTCTATTTTCTTATACACACTACCAAATCATATAATCTTAAAATGCATTTAAATAGTTATCTACCCAAGGCCTACCTACTTGAATTTCATTACCAAGGAGGATGTCAACTTGGTTTTTTAGCTAAGTATAAACACATGTTTAATGATGTGTATTGGTAAAGTACCTGACACCCTTATCATTTTAGTGTGTGAAGTGAGGGAGTAGGCCCCAATACCAAGCTAGTACCATTGCCAACATAGATCCCTTTTAGCTTAAACATTTGGAAACCATCTATCGATTTATTTTTAGTTCCTTACACCCATCTTCCTGTCACACTTAAATCATAATTTAATAATCTAACAACATTCAGGATGACCACTTAGTTAAAATTTACTTTCCAATTTTACTGCTTGTTCTTTGCTCAATTGTATGTTGTATTGTAAAAACTTGCATTGGTCAACATTTGTGTAAGGTTTTGTCCTATGTGTCTTAATTAGATCATCCTCATTGAACCAATTAATTATGTGTTTTATTTCACTTCTTGCTTTCAAAAATATTTTCAAAACAATTTCTTCTTTTAGTACATAGTCAATATACTCAACATAGTCTCTTATAGCCTATTTATTCCCCTACCTATAATACTAGGTTGACTCTATCAGCATAATATTCTTTTTGGCCTCTTAGGATATAGTATTGGGTTGACCCTATGCACTATGTATCCTTATCTTCTTTTACTCTATCCCAAGTTACAGTACTAGGTTAACCCTATCAAATTTGTATCTCTATTTTTTTAGTTACTAGTTTGATTGTAGTAATAGGTTGACCCAGTCAACCCTATACCCTTATCAGGGCCTATTTTTCCTAGTTTGTAGTACTAGGTCAGCCTAGTCAACTCTATACTCTTACTCTTGTCCTATATGGCTAACTCAATTCTCTATCTACCTAAATTAGTTCTTTGCCTCTCATTATTCTCGATTAACATCCTTTTCCTTTCCTCAAACATCATGAAATCCCTTATCAAAATCTTCTTGGATAATTTGAATCCATTTACACACTATATGGGGTGTTCTTTTCTTCATTTTTTCATCTTGTGGGGCATATTACGATTCCCATCCACACATTTTTATAGCCTTTGGGGTATCTCATGATTCTCACCCACATATCATTTCAAACTCTAGGGTATCTTGATATGCCTATCCCTACATCCAGTTACCCTTTGGGGCATCTTGTGACGCCCACTCTTTTCTACCTGGCATGCTACCAAACTAATTCAACTTTAATAAACCTTTTGAGACACATAAACTTGTCTCTCACATGATCATTATTGATATAGATGTTAAATTAGATTCCTTCCCTTCTTTTCATGTTATCTATCTAACACTTTTTTTAGGTTACTTATATGGGTCTCTCCCTCTGTAGTAGGTTCTTCTCTTTTTTACAAACCTTAGTCCTTTCTTTTCATATTTTAGTTTTCCTTTTTCTCATGAGTTGCATTATAAAATTGTGGATAATACCTAGTCTTCCTCATGATGTAACATAGTTTCCTTATTTTCATACTTTTTACACACTTTTGGCACCCTCATGGGTTTCTCTTTTATGAGTTGCAGTGTAAGACCATGGATATGACTTGACCTTCCTCACAAATATCATTTTATTCTTATCCCATTTTTCCATGCTTTTTGTCACCTTCATGGGTTTATATTTTGAGTTGTGGTATAATACCATTGATAGGACTTAACCTTCCTCATAAAGTTACCATCTTTTCATTCCTTATCTTGAATGTGTTTTACAGTGGTTATGAGTTCTTGATATTTATTCGTAGCTTTAGCTTTTGTTTCTTTTGATCTATGGAATTTGTTTTACAATTTATAATAGAATTTTTTCCTCTATTCCATCATTCTTATGATAACGAAATCACACTTTTCTATCATCGTATCCTTTTCCCCCCTTTGTGACATTTCTTTTATGATTTAAAATAATTCAAATTGTTTCATGTTTCATTCCTCTTGATTTTCTTTTCTTTCACTCCATATTGGATAAAACAAGGTCTAAGTCAAGATAAAACTTATATTTCACCTATATCTATGACAATCTTATACACAATGATCTCTAGGGTTCTTTCTTTTAGAAACCAAGTCCCAAGTATTTAAATGAAAGTCATATTTAACACCCATGTTTATTTATCTGAATCTGTATGGAAGAGGAATAGAAAAAGCCATCAATAAATTTAAAATCCAAATAATTCAAAACAAAAGGAAATGATATACAAAAGGTAACATATAAATTTGAAAATTAAAAATCATACCAAAATATGTGATTACAAGCACATCTTTTATCTCTAATCAAATCTCAAACTCCATAGTTATCCTCACATAGAGATGAGGTCCATTAGGGTGTAGTAGGCTAGTAGATTGTAATAGGATAATTCAATAAACTCTATGGTGTTACCTAATTTTTCATGCAAGTACCTAATCTTCACAGTAGACTAACAACTTTGTAAGGGGACCTAAGGAATGGGGAACATGTTGTAGAAAGGTAGGTCCATTTTAATTTTCATGCATATAGCTTTCATGGGTGTTTTACTCAATTTTTATCCTTGTTCCTTAGTTTGAAATCAAGTAGTAATTGAAAGAGAGGGGTATGTAAGGGTACCTAGTAAATTTTTTTTACATGATCTATATGATGTGAGAACTCTTCTTTGGCTAGGGAAGGATACCTATAGATAAGAAATCACTAACAAAACTTATTTGTTAGATAAGGAGATGGGGGGATTTCCTAGCATTGGCTAGATCCATGAAATCATAAGCTTACTTAGGATGGTTGTCAATCCCTCTTCTGATAAATTTTTTGATATAAATAAAATAAATTATGCTTGCATACAATAACTTAAAATATAAATTCTATGTAATATAAAAAAGTAAATTGCTTGTTCAAAAAAAAACTAACTATAATAAAAGTGGGTCACTACTCATGCTAAGGTGGTTGGGATTGGTTTAGATTGCTATTTATATTTTTTAGGGTGATAAAGACATAGAAAATAGAGTTTTGGTTGAGGTGTGGTAAGTGGTTTAGTTGTTGGTTTAGTTACAGATAGTGAATCAATGGCAGTTAGGTGAATCATTGGTGGTTTCACAGACTAGTGATAGTTGTGAAACTGGAGATGGTTAAGGTAATTGACAATAATTTCTCTAACCATCAAAGGTTTCCTATCAAATTATGGCTACTCAAAAAAGGGGTTATAGGATGGGTAATTGGTCAATTAAGGATCTGATATAGGTTTGAAGGTTGAAGGATAGAATACTATCAGATCTGATAAGGCAAAAAACTTAGAACAACAATAAAGGAATTGAAAACAAATTATAAAATACCTATTATCAACTATGTGGAAGATGGTATAAGAACCTAAAGAAATTTCACTATCATAATGATGCTTTGGCATCTAAAAGTGATGTGGACAAATTTTTGGGTCATTATTGTTGTTTCTAGATGAATACTTACAAGAGGATTTTAGAATCATGTACTTATGGACTTTCTCCCTCTCTTTTCCTTCTTGCATCTCTCCTTTTATAGAAAGAAGTTTTCAAATGGAATGGAAGGAATTGCTAAATTGATAGAGTAAAAGGATGTTATTTTCAATGATTTCTAGCTGATTTTCTTCATATAAATAAATTTCTAAATTATGTGATGTTTATCTTGTTCATGTTTAGAAGTAATTTTAAAATAGGTTGGGAAACTTGACTGACACTAGTTAGGATAATCGGCATCAGTTAGGCTGATCGGCACCAATCGAGGGCCTAAGACAAAATGGGTGAAAATTAGTTTAAAAGAAGGTGGATTAAAAAGGTCAAGTTAGCTAATTAATAAATGGGCTAAGTTAACTAGGTGGTCAACTAGCTCTAGGGTCAGGTAGGGGTTTAAGGCATATGTTTGACATCAAAAACTAGCCAAGGTGTAGTTTTTAAGTGTCTACAATGGGATGATCTATATAATTTATTTATTGACCTAAGACTTGTGTGTCTAAGAGAAGTTATTTAGAGTCCTTAACTTAAAAATTCCTCTTATTTTGAGAAACCTAATTTGAGTGTCTTGACTTTGATAAAGAGTTCCTATACCTTGGTTTTTCATTCATTCTCCCCTCCACCCATTTCATTTCCCCCTTAATAGGAAAATTATTATTCCAAATCTATTTCCCCTCTTTTATACTTCATTATTCACATCTTAACAACATACTAACACTAATTTATTTTAGTTTTATCTATCCTTAGATCAAAACAATACGCTTGAGCAACTATGGATTTTTTTCTTTACACCATGGCTCTACATTGTTAGATTTGTCTTGAATAATTTTACCATTTTTTATTGTTTTACTACCCTTTTTGTGGACACATAAGTTCATTTATATTTTCATGCACCTTTTTCCATTTATTGAGTAAAAATTTTTACTACTCACTCATCAATGTTGTTTTACCATTTTTACTTGCCCATCTTTGTTTACGTAAGGATTGTTACTATTTTTACATTAATGTTCACTTACCATCTTTTTGAGATTTATCCTTAGTTTGATTTGGTGAGTTTTCCTTTCTTACTTAAGGTTTACTTGTTTAAGTTTTTTTTTTATTTAGTAGTCTTAGCTTTTTGGTTACCCAATTTTTTCTAAATTTTAACTTGGTCATTTGGAAAAACATAGCACTTGTCACCCTAGCTTGCCAAATTTTCAAGTACATCCCATCCTCATAGTACTAGTTATCTTGTATTTCTTATGTGTGTTTGTTTTCCTCTTTAGTTTTGTATTTTTGGGTTTGTCAAAAGTAATCTTTGTGACCTCCACAATAAAAACTATAAACACAGTAGATAATCATCCAATGATAAGGGTACGTCAAGGTATGCATCGCATTTAATTTTTAGTTACTTCTCTTTTAACCATTTAATTTTAGCTATTTTTACTTTAAAACAATGTAACTTTGTTTAGCCTCAACATTATGTGTTAATATGTTTTTTCTTGAAGCACCATCCCCTATTTCACCTTAGTTACACGTGATGAGCTTCAAGTGGGGCATATGTATACATATAATATTTTCAACTTTATCAATTATTGATTCTTTCTATACTATAAGAACCTGTCAAGACTCAATATATCTAAGTGCATGTCCTAAAGGGTGCATCGAGAAAGAGGTGGGTAGACTGTTGGTGATTCACAAGATTATTGTCCCTTATTACCACTTATTACGAACCCAAACAGATCTTGGAAACCATTCCCTAAGCTACTACTCTTATTTTTCACACTTATCTATTCTTTTCCCACTTTACATCTCTCTTTTCCTCACCCTAAGCCCTTTTTGATAGTCTACAATACTAAGTTGACTAGGTTGACCCTATATTATTTTGGGTAAAATTCATTTAGGATTCTAGGTTGGCTCTTGTCTAACCTAGCCTGTGACCTAGTGAATTTTTGTCTATAATTGTAATAGGTTAATTGGGTTTACCCTATTAGTCAAAACTTTAGGAAGGGATTAGGGTTAAATCCACCTATATATACAAGATCATTTTATCATTATTTAAATAATGATCAAGGTTTATTATTCATTTACACTTTTATACAATATTTTCTTCCGCCATTCTACTTTAGGAGTCTTAGATTAGGGTTTCTACTTAGAGAATCTAGTCTTGTGGAGAATTTTTGGATGTTTTAGACTTTATTAGTGATATTTACAAACCACAAAAACCTATTACAAAGCCCCTTTAGCTAAGGGAGAGATTGAGACTTGATAGGTTCATATTTAAATTAAGTATTCTCTATATTTTCTCCTCTATTTAGTAGATAGAAGAAGTATAAGTATTGGCTTCTAATAATATTACTCTTCTCTTCATGTATTAGGGTCTTACTCATACATAACTTAATTGAGATTATCTTATGCATTTTTTTTTTACTATTTTCACTTAGATTTGTACCCTTTGAGGAGATGGAGAAGCTCTCCTCATCCAAGTGGCTCAATGGAATCACCTCTAGGCTTGTGTGTAGCCTAAGGAATGAGGTGAATCTCTAGATAGGGCTAGCTCCATTGATGTACCACTCTGGATTGTAACTACTACTAAACTTGGGGGTAGAAAAGGGAGAGAGATAACTGAAAACAAAATATTCTAAGGTACATGATACACCAAATATATTTATGACTTACAACAATATGCATGTTACACTTGAAATCAAAGGACAAATTGAAAATACACTTCTCCAATATTCATCTTCTTACATCAATGTTACATTTTAATGTTATAGATGAATGTGTAAAGCTAGGAGGACTAGATAATAGGCATATGAGGGCACTAATGAATATGTTAACTCAATAAATCTTATACATTTCTTAGAATACTTCACATTCCCTACAATAATAAGCTTTATAACTATAAATAAATGATAGAATGAAATAACATGCTAAGGAATCCATAGTCTTCACTCAAGCAAAATAAAAAATTCCAAATGAACACACTAAAAATAGTTAGGGAAGAGGTAAAAATCAGTATTATTATTGATCAAAATGTATAAATTTGAGCAGGGTTTCACCATACTCAGGTGGAGCATAAAATACAATGGCCAAAATGGCTACTTCTTATAATTCTTGAGAGAGAGAGAAGAAGAGAGAATTCCAAGGGTCATATGGAAACTTTTCAAGATGATAAAATCAGTAATTTGTTTATGATAAGATTATATGGGATTAACCATACAATTTTAGGAGCTAAAAGTGTCAATCCAAGTCATAAACTTCATGAAAAGTGGGAATAAACTCCTCATTCTGGCTCAAAAAAATTACCTACATGATTAACTCTATTTGAATGCCTTATAACTTATTGTAACTAGGTATTATTATTAGAATTAATTTTAATGACATTAAAAATGCTTATCCATGTATTGGTTGTATGCTTGGTCATCTAGAATCATTTGGAAAGGAGTAATCATCATCTACGGTCCAAAAAACACTTCTTTCATGCACCTTGAAAACTTGTCATCAAATTTGGCTTCATTTTCTTTTGAAAATTCATGGAATTAAATGACTCATTTAAATACCCTCCATGTCATTAAAATCACAAAGGACACCTTAAAAATCCATTCACTTAAATTTTCCACACTTCTCCCTAGCTTGTCTATTAGGCTAGTTTTGAATGGCTAAGTTGAAGCACCTGGTTTGGACACTTATGATATTTTTTAAGTAATGAGAGTGATATTAGAAGATATATTAAGTCTCAATATTTCCATCCATGTTATTTTCATCCCTTGAAACCTCCTAAAACTTGTAAAACACACAAAATAGTCAATACAACCTTGGTTATTGCCCCATTTGTATAGTTTCACACAACTCTTCCTGATGGGGAGTAGAATGAAAGAGTATTATACCAAATAAAATTATTTTTCCATAAAATCTATTCCATTTTGATGCATTATCTCCTTCATTTTCCCAATCAGGTTTCCTCCAAGGCTTTTAGACAATTTTCTAATCTTAAGGTTTGTTCATAAAGATTGGACATACTATCTAAAAACAAATTACAAAAAATCATTGTTCAATACCACTTTAAACTCTTCTAAAACTCTTATATTCCCATGCAAATCCTTCAATGAGATCTAATCATTTCAACTTGGCGTATCAAACTTGTTCTTCATAATCTTATAGGTTTGAGTGGGTCTTAATATTAAAAAATGGTTTTATATGACTTCCCCTATAATTTTGAGGTTTGATAATACCTATACTAACCTTTTAAACGTGTTATAATATGTTTGAATTCTCAATTTATGTAAAAAGTGTGATGAACTCTCTATTTGGGCACTAGGCTTTGACCTTATCCACTTGGCCTGACTATAATGTTTGGTGCTCTAAACCTTCTTGTTTGTTTCACTATATTACATAGGCTTAAAAAAATCCATGATTATCTCAAAAAACATGATTCAACTAGTTATATATCATATTCAGTACTAGAAGTGAGAGTGATCCTCTATTTGGTTTCTAGACCTTGATGTGTCAAGCAAGCTTGATTGCAACCTTAGCATGTTAGACCTCCCTATTTGTATATATAATTATATGAGATGTTTTAAATTTTTTAATATATTAAACTCAGCCTCTCAAATATTCCTAGAATTACATCCATCACTTTTCCTCCCTTCATCACTTTTCTTCCCCAAATTGATAGTGTATGCATGAGGGAAAGTACCCCCTATCTGAGACAAAATAGGGGGTAATTTACCTATTTTATAAAATAAAATGAATATTTTATAGGTTTATATATGTGATGGATACCATATGTACCAAATTTTGGCCCTCTGGATAGACTTTCTAACCCTCTATTTCTTGAAAATTCTAAACTAAACCTATGTAAAAGGACTATGCATAGTATTTTGGAGTAGAGGCTGGGTATAACATTTGGAAAGGTCATCTATATATTATACACCCACATTAAAAGGATTATATATAATTACATGTTTTTTATGGAGGTTATCCAATCCCCATTAAACACTCTAACCCTTCAATAAACCCCTCCCACTCCTTAACCTCTTAAGACTAGGTTTATAATTTGTGAATGTGTTCTACCTTTCTTCTTCAAGATGACCCTCCAATGATAGTTTCAAGATGTTTAGGCATATTTATCATGTTATTTTCCTATAAATAATGATTATTTAAGTCTTTAAATCACCTAAGTTATTTTCAAACCCTTACTCTTTTCCTAGGCATGTCCATTTCTTTATCCTCAATCATGCTTGTACCCTATTGTGACTATGTACAAGGGTTTTTGAACCTTGTGTAGGCTTGTATTGACCCTTGGAAAATTTTTAATGAAACCAATAACATAGTTATTAAGGTGTTAACTCACTAATTTAATAGGTTTTAACTCTCTTTAACCCTACCAATGCACTTTTACCCTTCAAGACTAAGTCTACCCCCATGAACTGTGACATATGCTCCTTTACCCCTACTTGTAGGTGCTTATTTATTGACTAAAAACTTGGTCATGATGTTTTTGGACTTATTTGAAACTACTTGAGGCCAAAATATGTATGTTTGATCACATTGAGCTCACCTTATATGGATAAACACCATTATAACACATGTCTAAGTCATTATTTACCTTGTCTTAGTCAACATAGTGGTTGTAGGTAGATGTTTTAGGGTTGGTGTACCAACTATGGGTGACCAAAGAGTTTTCATATCCATGTATCAACCCTTACTTGATATCATTTAATCCATTTGAGATCATCCCATTATCTATAACCTAGTTGTCATGAGGGTTTTGTTCAATGTTGTTATTTAAGGTGACAAAAGACCATTTGTAACCTTATACCTCTAGATTTCAATGGAATGTTTTAGTACTTTTTAGGCATGTTTTAGGGTTCAAAAAACATAAATTATCTCACTATATAACCTATATTATTGGCGTGTGGACTCTCCATGATAGGGGATATGAGATTGACCAAGCTAGATGCCTTAAAAAAACCTTAAAATCATGTTTTAAGATGTTTACAATAAGCCCCCTACTCTCTGTTTGCTCAGTTCAAGGATAAAGGTCCTAAAAATAGTCATTAAATGATAAAAGGGTTTTCACTATTTATTTAACCATTTAACATATTAATCATGAATTTTAAGGTCTCCTTAACATGTCAAAAATTCTAAGAGAGTTCTAAGTTGATTCAAACGCTACCATACATACACTCTTAGTCCTCTACTAGCATGATCTGTAAGTGGTCTTTTTCATACATGGAGCCAAGTTGAAATTTATGGTAAGGATCAATGATTTATATCCTTTAATAGTTGTATTCATATCTTAATTCTTGAGAATATCTCATTTACACTATGAAGGACCTCTTGAGGGTTTCAAACTTGATTTTCAACAAACTTGTCTTATGAGGGTACCTGAAGGTGCATGAGGATTATAGGTAGGCTATGAGGAAAATTGGAATCATATGTGCATTTAAAATTCTCATGAACAATTCTAATCTCTTTAATATTTTTTAAAATGATGATATCACTTTTAAACTTATGAAATGAGTCTTGAAACCTCACTTTCGATAATGATATCTTTGCAAGCACCTAGCTGACTGGTATGACAGTCATATGGTAGACTAGTTGTATGGTATTATATGATTACCATATCATGGATATTAATTGTATAAATAAAATGATATTTTATGAGATCATAAGCACATTTAACATGATAAAAGACTCATCACAACCTCTTAGAAACATTGATAAAACATTAGGATCTAAAAATGGTAGAAAACTGGTCTATCATCCCAAATGAGAGTTGTCTATAAATTTGAGATTATTTTCCCATAAAAACACCTTGAAACATGAAAAAAATTATGGGTATCATTGGATAAGTAATTTAAAATTCTTTTCAACCAATCTTAGAAATTGGTTTATATGGAATTTCTCAAACCAAGGCAAAACCCATAGTGTATTCATATTACTAGGTAGGTTTGAAAGATCAAATTCATGGTGATAGTTCATTAATAAAAGGCCACCATTTTTAAAAATAATTATATTTAAATTAATTTATATAATTTTTAAAAATCCTCCAAAAATCATTTGTCCTAAAACCTCCTGAGCTTTATGTATCGAGCAAAAACTTGAAGATGACTTCTGCTTGCTAAGAAGGGTAAAAAGAGAGTAGAATGGTTTTAGATAATAAATGCCAATTCAAAAGAAAAAAAATCATGGAAATGAGTATGTGTAATTTTACCACATGTCACACTTCCCAATGAGGTTGTACAAGTGCCAAACTATTCTATTCCTTTAAGAAAACTACCTTTCTTATGCAGAACATACCATCTTATAGTTATGTAAGTTACTTAGGACTTATAGGGACACATTGGACATGAAATAA
Source organism: Torreya grandis (assembly GCA_037957365.1). NCBI lineage: Eukaryota > Viridiplantae > Streptophyta > Pinopsida > Cupressales > Taxaceae > Torreya > Torreya grandis. Next base: position 1,840,650 of record JARHVA010002012.1, on the reverse strand, counting down.
TATTTTATAACCTTCACATTTCCCAAGAAACCTATAAAAATCATTAAATACACCTTTTTGACCCCTAAATGACTCAAAAGGACACGTTGGCCAATGAAATTTATGACCAAGTCTAATATAACATAAAGTGACATCAAATAACCTATAAAACACCTTGAAACATCTATATTATCCCATAAAACACCTAAATCTTAATTTTTTACCTATAGGTGCCCTAATTTGACTAAAAAATAAAATTTGGTCAACAAATTAGTGACTCATAGGGTTAGTATGCCTGTTATACTAACTAGACTAGTAGCTTTATCAGCCCATTAAGCTTAGGAGTCATCTAAAGTTTGAGGAAAACAAGGAGACCTTTGAATATTAACTTTGAGCTTAACTAAGACAAGACAACTAATGACTACCTCAACCATACAAAATAAAGGACACACACAACAAAGAAATCAAAAATACACACATGTGCTCAAAACACTTAGGGGAATTTGAAAACAACTATTATGTACAACTAGCAATCAGTCATACCTCCATTTATAGGATCAAAGGGAAAGTTTATTTAGTCTCCTTTTACAAGAGATGGGTGAGGGTGCCAAGCATGTTGCTCTTCAGATTGAACACTTGATAGACTAGACCTATTCCTTGACACTTCACTTGACTTGTTCTAAAGTACATCATCCTCAGATAGGTATATAATGTAGACATATTCCTCTTGACCTTGTACACATACTTCATGTTGTTTCCCACTCTATTTATAATGATCAAATTTCATATTCTATATAGGCATAATCTAAAAAAGAATGATTTCTTGTTCCTTGAAATATTGAGGCCAATAGAGGCTTGTATTAACTTCTATAGGCTGAGGTGTAATTTTCTCTTGCTTACTTATGACATGTCAGACAATGTAATTTTTCTCATCTATGACATCTTAAAAAATGTCATCTTTCTTACCATTACTTGTAACCAGCCCAAAAGGAGTTATAAACCCCTTCAAAGATTCAAAATCTTTATAAATATCTTCAAATCTCTACCAAAAATCATTATCTTTACTTTGATCAACATCATGAATGATAATAACAAGAGAAGATTATTTATCTTATTTATATTCAAATAGGACCTCTTCCAAAATTTCTTCTTCAACACAAGGAGTGTATTCTTTATCATTAACCAAACAAGGAGATTTAACATAAGAGCTCACCTCTTCTTCAATAATTAGGACCTATTTAAGGTTTTCAAATTGGACCTCATATTTCATATTCTAATCCTTTTTATCAAGGGTTTTTAGAACTTCAATCTCATTCTTATTGATGCTAAGATTAGGCATCTTGAAATCCAATAACCTAGCCCAGTAAGGTTACCAAGGAGTTGCACTTTCTTCAAGTAAGAGTTCAGAATTTCTCTCAACCAATTGATCTTCTTAAGGTTCCCACACCATAGGTACATCAAGGAAAAGGGTGATGGGGCGAGGAAAATATGGACTATTTGGTGGAGGTGGCACATAAAACTCAAAATCAGATTGGGAATGGAATGTAGGGGTTCTTTTGGAAGATCATGAGGAAGGGGAGGCAGACCTTGGGATAAAACCACTTGATTTTCTTATTTCCACCTGAAAAACACCTCATTCACATCTAATTTATATTGATTAATCTCTTAATTAAGGGTGGATGTGGTGTGTTTAGGTATAGGATCTTATTTTGGGTCTAAAAAATTCATCACAACTTGACTCAACAATCTCATCTTTGACTCTAACTCTTTAATTTACTTGGCCAAGTTCTCTTGGAAAAGTCTTTCTCTAAGTTCATAGAATCATCATGAGAATAAGTAATATATGAGGTCTGAGATGGGACACAATGAAATTATTGAGGAAATATAGGAGGGGTTGGTCTAGGATCAAACTCCTTTTCAACTTCACACTCTTTGTCAAGACTTTTCTCCTTGTTCTTTCCCCATGACTCCACTACCTTACTCCAACTTAGGATGTTAGGATTAAAGGCATATTTTTGAGGTGGTGGGGATAAAATATGATATGATAGTGAGGTTTTGAAATAAACTTATTTAGATACTAACATGGATTGCTTTAAATGTATATTATCCAACTCAATTTGTCTATCAATATTAGCTTCAAACACAAGATATCTCCTTTTAACTCTCTCCTCCAACTGATTGAGAAAAGGATGACTTTGATATATTTGATTGGATCATGATTAGGGTTCATATATGACTAATACATAACTTTGGGAAGTGAATATGAAGGATGATAGGTTTGGTGAGGTTGCCTTTCATGAACCATTAGTATATCCTCTAAGGAAGAAACTAGGCCACTCACATCAATCATCGCACTTGTGAACCTTTTCCAATTAGATCTCTCAATAGTTGTCCACTCTTTTTTGAATAGATATTATTCTTCTCTTACCCTATGAATAATATGATAAAAAATCTCTAGACCACATCCCCTTTGAGTATCAAGATCCAACATATACCTCTCATATCCCAAAAGTGTTTTCTTTAAGGTGGAAATGTATTGGCTTGAGGAGTGGTTAGGTTGACTAGAAGAAATACATGGAGAACGATGATTATAGGAATTTTATACTTAATTAATGGGCTGAAGAAGGTCATATTGGATTTGATTAAATTCATATTGAGGCTGGTAAGGATCATGACAAGATTGACCAATGACTTGTTCATATTGATAGGGAATGACACAAGCTTGGAATGTCTTACCAACTTGTATACAAAAAATCTCAACAACAAATTCAGCCATGAAACTTAATTAAAATAAATAAAATACATAAATATATTTATAAAAATATTCAAAAGATAACCTAGGCTGATTGACCAACTGATATATCTTTGGAGTCATCATTGTGAATATATGACTCCAAAGGCTGATTATTGAGAGACAACACTAAAAACATCTCAACCTCTTGGAACAAGAGTCCCACTGGGCATGAAAAAAATATTTTCACTTGGATTTACACCCTTTGATGATATGGATAATATCTCCTCATCCAATTGGGAAAATGGAATCACCTGTAAGCTTGTGGGCAGCCTAAGGAATGATGTGAATCTCTAGATGGGGATAGCTCCCTTGATGTACCACATTGGATTGTAACTAATAATAAAATTTCAGGATGAAAATGGAGAGAAATAAATAAAAAACTAATCTAAGGGAGGTGATACAAAAAATATATTGATGACTTCCAACCATATGCATGTTACACTTAAAATCAAAGGACAAACTGAAAATACACTTCTCCAATCTTCATCTTCTTACATCAATGTTATATTGTGAGGTTATGGATTAATGTGAAAATATAGGAATATAAAATATTAATATGAGGTAAATAATGAATAATATATCTCACTAAATATTATAGATTTCCTATAACACTTCACATGCCCTGCAAGAAGAAACTTTCTAACTACAAATAGATGATAGAATGAAATAACATGCTAAGGAATCCATAGTCTTCACTTATGAAAAATCAAAAATTAAAAATGCACACACTAATAATAGTCATTTAAGAGGTAAAAATTAGTATTATTATTTATCAAAAGGTATACATTTGAGCAGGGCTTCACCATACTCAAGTGGAGTATAAAATACAATGGCCTAAATGGTTAGTTCTTATAGAACTTGAGAGAGAGAAGAGAGAAGTCCAAGGGTCAAAATTACATTTGTAAATATGATAAAATTATTTATTTTTAAATTATAATAGTAAATGGGATGAATAATTCAATTTTAAGATCTATATGTGTCAATCCAAGTCATAAATTCATGAAAAGTGGCAAAAAACTACTCATTCTAGATAAGAAAAACTGCATGCATGATTAGCTCTATTTTAATTCCTTATAACTGATTGTAAATAGATATGATGATTGGAATTAATTTTAAGGACATAATAAATGATTCTCCATGTATTGGTTGTAGGCTTGGTCATCTGGAATCACTTGAAAAGGAGAAATCATCATTTATAATCCAAAAAACACTTCTTTAATGCATCCTGCACACTTGTCATAAAATTTGGCTTAATTTTATCATTAAAATCCTTTGTAGGAATTAAATTACACATATAAATACCCTAAATGTACTTATAATAACTAAATACACCTTAAAAATACATTCACTTTAAGTTTTCACACTTCTCCCTAACTTGTCTACTAGGCCAGTTTGGACACTTATTAGTTATTTCAAGGCATGATAGTGATATGAGAAGTTATATTAAGTCTTAATATTTACATACATGTGATTTTAATCTTTTGAAACCTCTTATAACCTAAAAAACACATAAAATAGTCAAGAAAACCCTATTTTTCACCCCATCCATATAGTTTTATACAACTCTTCTTGATGGGGAGAAGCCTAAAAGATTATTATACAACCTCTAATAATTATTATATGAAATATATGTCATTTTTATTCATTATGTTCTTCATTTTCCTAATCATGTTCTTCCAAGGGTTTTATAAGGGTTTTAGATACTTTTGTACTCTTAAGGTTTGTTAATAAATATTGGACATCCAATCTACAAAAAAATTCCACAAAATAATTTTTTAAGACCCATATAAACTCTTCCAAACCTATTATATTATTATGCAAATCCTTCAAGGAGATCTAAGCCTTTCAACCTAGCCTATTGAGCTTGTTCTTCACTTTCTTGTAGGTCTGAGTGGGTCTTGAGATCAAAAAATGGTTTTTTATGAATTCCCTTGAAATTTTGAGGTTTTAGCATACCTATTGTAACTTTATTAACATTTTACAATATGTATTAGTGATAAATTCATGCAAAAAGTGTGATGGACTCACCATTTGGGCACTAGGCCTGACTACAACATTTGGTGCTCTATACATTCTTATTGGTTTTCTTATATTCCACAAGCTTAAAAAATCCAAAATTATCTCAAAAACAATATTAAACCAGTTATATATCATATTCAATGCTATAAGTTAGATTGATCCTCTATTTGGTTTCTAGACCTTAATGTGTCAAGCAGGCTTGACTGCAACCTTAGCATATTATACTTCACTATTTATCTATATACTCTCATGAGATGATTTCCATGTTATTATAGATGAAAATAAACCTCTAAAATCTTCATATAATACCCATCCATCTCTTTACCTCCCTTCATCATCTTTCTTCCCCAAACTGATAGTGTATGCAGTAGGAAAAGTACCCCTTGTCTGAGATAAAATAGGGGTACTTTCCTTATTTTATAAAAAAAATGAATGTTTGATAGGGTTATATATGTGATGGAAACAATATAAACCAAATTTTGGCCCTTGAATAGACCTTTTTACCCTCTAATTCTTGAGAATTCCAAAACAGACCTATGCAAAAAGACTATGCACAATATTTTGGATTATAGGTTGGGTATAGCATTTGGAAATGTCCTATCTCTATTATAAACCCATATTAAAAGGGGTATATATAATTAAATTTTTGTTATGGAGGTGTTATTATCCCCATTTAACACTCTGGCCCTTCAATAAACCCCTCCACACTCCTTAATCTCTTAAGACTGGGTTTATAATTCTTGATTATGTTTTGCCTTTCTTCTTCAAGATGACCCTCCAATGCTAGTTTCAAGATGTTTAAGACTATTTAACATGTTAATTTCCTCTAAATAATACTAATTTTAGTCTTTAATTCACCCAAGTTATTTTCAAACCCTTACTTTTTTCCTAGGCAAGTCCATCTCTTTACCCTCAAACATGCTTGCACCCTATTGTGACTATGTACAATGGTTTTTGGACCTTGTGTAGGCTTATATTAACCCTTGAAAAAGTTTTATGAAACCAATAAAATTATTATTTAATTTTTTACTCACTAATTTAATATGTTTTTAAATCTCCTTAACCCTACCAATGCACTTTTACCCTTCAAGACTGAGCCTATCCCTACTGACTATGATATATGCTCCTTTACCCCTGCCTGTAGGTACTTTTTGCTTGACTAAGAACTTGGTCATGATTTTGGTATACTTACTTGAAAATATTTGAGGTTAAAATATGTATTTTTATTCACCTTGATCTCACATTATATGGATAAACACCATCATAACACATGCCTAAGTTACTATATGCCCTATCTCAATCAACATAGTGGTTTTAGGTAGATGTTTTAGGGTTAGTGTATGGACTATGGGTGACTGCAAAGTTTACATAGCCATGTATTAACCCTTCCTTTCTAGCCTTCAAGTAATTTGACCTCATACCATTAGTTGGAACCTACTAGTTATGGGGATTTTTTTTAAATTTTGTTATTTAAGGTGGCAAAAGACCATTTATAACCTTAGACTTGTAGATTTTAATGGAGTGTTTTAGTGCTTTCTAGGCATGTTTGAGGCTTCAAACAATTTAAATTATCTCTCTATCTTACCTATATTCTTGGCAAGTAGATTCTCCATGATAGTGGATATGAGTTTGACCAAGATAGATGCCTTGGAAAGGCATGTTTTATGATGTTTACAATAAGCCCCTTGCTCTTTGTTTGCTCAGTTCAGGGATAAAGGTCTCAAAAACAATCTTTGAATGCTAGAAGGGTTTTTCACTTTTTACCTTCCCATTTAACATACCAATAATGAATTTTAAGGTATCCTTAACATTTTAGGACTTATAATAGAGTTACAAATTTATTCAAACATTCACATACATGCACTCATAGTCCTCTATTAGTATGACATGTAGGTGGTCTTTTTCATACAAGCAACCTAATTGAAATTGTAAGAAAGGCTCAATGATTTAGATCCTTTTATTAGTTCCAGTCCTATCTTAATTATTTATAATATATATTTTACACTATCAATGACCTATTGAGGTTTTAAAACTTGATTTTCAACAAACTTGTCTTGTGTGACACCTGATGGTGCCTGAAGATTACAGGTAGGTTGTGAGAAAATTTGGAATCATATTTGAATTAAAATTTCTCATGAACAATTATAATATATTTAATGGTTATTATAATGATGATATCTATGTAAAAAAATTTAAACAAGTCTTAAAAAATCACTTTCAATATTGAGTTCTTTACAAGCACCTAGCTGACTGCTATGACAATCATATGGTAGACTAGTTGTATGGTATTCAGTGACTGTCTTCTCATGGATATTACTTATAAAAATAACCTAAGATGTTATGAGATCAAAACCACATTTAATATGAGAAAATACTCATCACAACCTCTTATAAACATTGACAAAACACGAGGATCTAAAAATGTTGGAAAACTAGTCTGTCACCCCAAATGAGAGTAGTCTATAAATTTGAGATGATTTTCCCATCACAACACCTTGAAAAATGAAACCAAGTATGGGTATAATTGGTTAAGGAATTAATTTTTTTATGAAACTAATCTCATTAATTGGTTCATATGAAAATTTTCAAACCAAGGCAAAACCCATGGGGTATATAGATTAGCAAGAAAGTTTGAAAGGTCAACTTCATGAGGATGGTTAATGAATCAAAGGGAAAAAATTTTAAAAATCATATGGAAATTAAGGTTTAATATTTTACAAAAACCTCCCAAAATCATTTATATTTAACCCTCTTGAGTTGTCTATACTGAGCAAAAACTGGAAGGTCACTTTTGCTTACCAAGAAGGGTGAAAAGAGAGTATAATGGTTTTATATTATTAATGATACTTAAAAAGAAAAAAATAATGTAACTAATCATGGGTAATCTTAATATTCATTACCTATCCACTTACCACATGTCACACTTCCCAAAGAGGTTGTACAAGTGCCAAACTCTTCTTTTCCTTCAAGAAAACTACCTTTCTTCTACATAACCTATGATATTTAAGTTATTTCAATTAATTAAGATTTATATGGACACATGGGACATGAAATAATATTTTTTAACCTTCACATTTCCCGAAAAACTTTTATAAAGCATTAAATGCACCTTTTTGACCCCTAAAATGACTCAAAAGGACATGTTGGATAATGAAATTTATGACCAAGACTAATATAACATTAAGTGACATAAAATAATAGATAAAACATTTTTAAACATCTATATTAGGCCCTTAAAATACCTAAAGGTCATGTTTTATCTATAAGTTCCCAAATGTGACTAAAAAGTTAAATTTGGTCAACATTTACTAACCCCCATATTATGCCACAAGCTTTGGTGAGCACTAGATTAGATTTTAATTTACTTGTTATTAGTTTAGTGAATATAAAACATATGAACTATTTAGGTTTATTGTGTTATTTTGTTTAACTGGAGATTTTGGAACCTTCCCTAGCATTGTGTATTGTGATAAGAGATACCCTAATTGGGTCTAGTGGATCCTGATAATTGTCATGTTCCTTATTATCTAATGTATCCCCAATAAAAAGTTTAAGTATGATCTATCTTTACTAAGTTATGATTTATTTATATACATGATGAATTTATTATTGCATACACCATCTATTCATCTAATTTTGTAGTGCACTAGTTAGTGATTAGCACTAGGAAGTTATACTTAGGTTACCATTGAAACTAGTTTTAGTTGGCTATGTGAGCGCTACTTCCTCCATATTTAGAAATCTAAAATATTGATTTTACATTATTTAATGAACAATAAAATAACTTTGAGAACCTACAAATTAGTCACATCCTTTTAACACATCTACCTGATCTTCATTTTAGAAAGATGGTTAGAAAAAATAGTAAAAATTTAAATTTGATGCTTGTTATTATATTCTATATTATATAATATATCAACCAACACTAGTATATTTTTATATTTTTGAAGAAACTACATCATATATGTTTGATATAGTCTATGGTGTTTGCTTTCCTTTCATATTTTTGTTAGACTATATGAACCAAGACTGACATAGTTTATTCAAAGCAACATAATTTTCCCCAAATATGATTAATTAGACTAGGATTGATATAGTTATATTATTCCATTTATGTTTGTGTAAATATATGAGGTTCTAGGTTGCACCCTAGTTTAGGTTAGGAGTGTTCAAGTCTAAAACTCAAACCTAGTCCAACATGGGAGTGACCTTAGACTATGGGCTACCTAGTTTACTAGTCACACGTCTTGATTTTATAGGATATCTCTCTCAATTTTACACTTAAATGATCTATAATACCTAAATCTATCACAATGAAAAGGGCAAGGGATATGAGAATGAATTCAATAATATACTCTAGGTGGTGATGCACCTATTGATGGAGAATCCACTCTTAATCATTCCTTTTGATAGTTACTAGTGAACCTAATGGAGACAATGATCAATTAGACTCTTAAATGGTATTCTATAAAGAATGTTTTGTATGAAGGTTGGATATGAACCTAAAACTTGAAGGACAAAACTAGATATATATGTGAAAGACACTATAAACTCATGATACTTCAAAAGACATCCTACTTGTTAACACTTCACACAACCTGCAATGAACTCAAATTTGAATTTAGGTACATGAAGGACCTATTGATGATGATATAAAACATACATTATGTAAATAAAACTCACATAAAGTATGTTAACATTAAACAAGAATATGAAACTATCTTCTATTGATTCAAAAAAATTTACAAGGCAATTTTGGTAGAGATTTACTACACCCATTTGAGGGATGGAAAAAATAGATCTCAACTCCAACTTAAATATTTAAATTAGAAGATAATAGAGAGAAATATAGGCATAAGAGAGGTCATCAATGAGACTAATGTGGTATAGAGAAGTTACACAGGCTTGTTCCTCTCCTCTAAGCATTGACATCTCATTGATGAGTCCATTTTGGTGTTATAAAGTTTGTAACTCCTTCAATTTACTTTATTTAGGCCTTGAATATTCCTAAAATATTTCAATATTCCCTTCTTTATAAATTATTCAATGCACATGGGGTGTAAATAGGTCTCTTCAAGGTGTTGGGCAGCCTATCCTTTAATATGCATGCTAAATGGTTCATGAAAATGCCTCCACCTAGTCTTAATGGCCTCCATTTTGGTGTAGACTCAACTATATGATAGTTAGCATGCTTGGATATTCTTAATCAATGTTATCACACCACCTTTTTCTTACTAGATTTCTCCATTTGCAAGATAAGTAAACATGCCTGGTTTGTTCTTTAATTTTTATTCATATCCACTATTTGAGTGATTAAAAAATTAAAGTTACACTCTGAATTCATCTTATGAGACTTAGATAATCCTTGTATAACCTATAAGGCATTGGCATTGAGATCCTTCAATAATTATTTATGTGCAAACACATGATATCCTTGCCTTACTAGGCTAATTTGACTACCTCATAGATTGGAAGTCTAGATGGAGATGATGAGGATGCTTCTATTTAGTTTCATGAGATATATTGATGTTTAATGAATAAAACAAATCCTAAAATTTCTCTCCCCATGGTTTAGAAATTTTATTTAGGCTCTGTAACATAAATTTTGACTAAAACCCTACAAATCTATCTTTTTAGGAGATGTTTATACAATTTTTGTACCATTCAAATCCATGAGTAGGATCCTTCCCAAGTTGCCAACATGATCTAATTTTTAAATAAACAACTTATGAGAAAATTAATTCCTTCCCCTAAACCTCTTTATATGTGTCATTATTAAGGTTCAAGGGAGGTTTTAGGGGGTTTCAGAGTCTTAGGCCTAGTTCATAGAGATCAAATATTGGATATCTAAACTAGATGCACTAATTTTCAGACAATAGTCCCTCTCACCTTCCTTGAATAGCTAGACTCTCCAAGCATAACTATTGAGATTTGGTGAGCACGTAAAGATGTTCCTTGTGGGTAGAAATTGTTCTCAGAATTACCCTATATGTATGAAATTAGAAAATTCTACTATGATGACTTATTTAGGACTTGAATTATGCTAAAGGAATTTAAAATAATTTAATATCCTTCTCCTTTTTATTTTTAATCATTCACATTTCTCAACTTGTCTTTTATTTCACCTCTTAGAGGCAAAGTCGTAATGGAAATTGAGGATTGTTCTATCTATAGACATGAGCTATGAATTTTTAATTATACTATATATATGAGATACCTTTATCTCATGTATAGTTGGAAAAATACCTTAGATACTTCAAAGAGTACTACTATTAACTTCATTACACCAATTGTCCTTCTTATGATACATATTACTATGTGTTCTAACACCTTCACTTCTTTATTTGATGGACTAGTCATCAGGGTCAATATGGAGAATATTGGTGTGATTTAATAGATGTCTTAAGACTCATTCTTCCTCCTTAAATTCATTTTCTACATAGATAATCTCAATAGCCTTGATTTTGTGCTCAAACTAGCTCCTTGAGGCCTATTTCATATAAATTTAATCCCTACATGTGACAACCAAGGAGTCATGGTGATTTTTAGAGGAACTTAGAAGACCTCAAAGGTCATTTCATTTCTAATTTCCCTCATTTTAATAGGTTTTGGTGGAAATGTTAATCATCAGGTCATTTATGGGGTTTGTGTAGGGTTTTAGACATCCACTATCTTAATGATGGTTTAGAGATTATGGATGTCCAAGCCTATAAAAAATTCCATGGATGTTTAGAAAATTTACCCCCTCATTTCTCATGAATAGGTTGGATTCCCATGCAAAGGGTACTTAGAGATATGAGCATCAGAATGTGAGGTTAGGGTTACTTATAGATAGTTTTGAGCACTTATTTTCTTATCATTCATTCATAGATCCTATCCCCTATTTCCAATAAATATACAATTGATATTTATTATATATATATATATATATATATATATATATATACATATATATATATATATATATTTAAACCTCCTTAGGATATTTGTCTCTAAGGCTATATGCAGTGAATTAGGTGAGCATTTAAAGATGCCCCTCAAATTGCTTATGTGCAGATGGATTGGCTCAAGCTAGGTTTTAGGGAAATTATATCAATTTTTTCACCTCTTAGAAATTATAACCCCTTTTTGGGTATAAAACCTACTCACAACTCCTCACTTTGGTCATTGAATTGGTTACAATAGCTTGTATAGGTTTTAGGGTGTCATTGAGGTCTATGTGCAAGTATATGTGTCTGATTGTGTTATATCATATTCAAGGTTATTGAGTGTAATATTAGGTGTAAAACCTTAGGAATGGGTTTATATGCCCTTAAAAATAATACCTTATTTAAAAAATACCTTATAAGGTCTCCATATTTCTTGTAGACCTTCTTATGCATGGGTGAGCCTTCAACTCATTGGGTGCCTACAACAGATAAGTCTTGGTTTGAGATAAAATAGTGGGTATAACCACTATTGTTCCAAACCAAGTAAACATATTTAGCTATTAAATAGGTAATTATAACAATTAATACTAATTTTTGGAGATTTTATATTCTTTAAAGGTCCCCAAACCATCATTATGGCCAAAACTAGCTCTAAATTGCTTGATGATAGTGCACTCAAGCATGTAAACTTTATGGCTTAAAACATTATCTCTAAATGTGTTTATGAACATGGGGGTATTTAAAATATTATTATAATTATCATCATTCTCATGTGATATTTTTTTAATATAATATTATTTTATACCCCCTCTTTTCACTTAACTCAAGTCTCACACTTGCATAGGCATATGTGATCTGATGATTATGCAAGTGTCATTCTACCTTCACAGATGTAGTATCCATCAAGGTTTCACTCTTTATAATGTGTAACTTCCCCCTCTTCATATTTATTCTTCCTTTTATCTTATATGAGAAGGAAACATCAACATATACTAGTAATGCCATGTATGACCATCATCCAAGGTGAATGTTTGCATGGTCATGTTACCAGGCATGTGTTAGGATGGAGATGACATATGTAATGCTTGAAAATTGTGTTATAAGTGGTTTAAATACCCATTAAATATCCTTAGTATTCATACTCTATGATTCTCATATCAACCTTTGTTCCTTATAAATTCCCTTTGATGTTTCTTGGGACCCTAGTACAATAACCTCAAAGGTTGGTTGTAGGTGCATATTTGCACTCTTAGAATTTTATATGGCCATATAGGAATAATAACTAGTGATATTAATGATATTTATGGTTTTAATTGAGTGTAGAGTTCTCCTTATCATGATTCAGCCTAAGGAAAGATGGGAAAGTAATGAAGGAAGGTAGCAGTGGAGACATATGGAATGGGATAGACATGGAAATAGGGGTTAATATAATGTAATGGTGGAAAAAACATAGTGAAACAACATGTGTATATAATTGGTATGAAATGGAGGCAAGAATCGCTTTAGGAAAAATATACATAAACCTTTTAGACATTCTTATGCACACCTAAGCAAACATGGAAGTTTGGGGGTATGAGTGATGTGTATGTAGTCTCAAAATGAGACCTCAGATTCTTAGAAATACCTTAACTTCCATGAAAAATATTAAACCTTGCTAAAGATGACTGAGTGACTTGAAGACAAAGAAGGTGGTCTACTAAGACTATGAATTCATTATGGGGGGTTGGGAAATTTGTTTTAAATGGAATTAAGGTAACCAACCATAAATTTACCATATCTTTCATATCTTTTGGGGTACATTGGAGCTTTATGGGTGCTTTAAACCATATAAAATTTTGTCATATAGTGAATTTTGCATATGCACAAACCTTATTTTCTTGAAGTTTCCTAAGGTAACAAGAGGAGCATTAGACTATCACTCTGAGCAATAAGGCCTTGAGATCCTTGAAACACACTTACCGAATCTTCAACCCTACCTATGGCCTCTGATGAAGGCATCCAAAATTTTCTTTTAGCATAAACTAGTCTGAAAAATATACATAATGACTATTAAAGAGTATTTTCAAGCCATAAGAACTCACACATATAAGTTATAAGTTGAGAGTGCCATGGAAGGATTCTTCAAGGCTTGAGGAAATAGGATCCATGATTGGTTTTAGTATATGAAACAAAATCCTCTAAAAACCATTGAGTTCAAATGGGCTTGTACAGATGAGAAGGGCATATAGGTTCCTTAACTTATTAAGTAATATTTATAAAGGACAATAATCTAATCCCCATACCAATGCCCATTTATGGAACCTACCTAAGTCTACTTTCTATGGATAGGATCTTACCCCCCTCTCTCTCCTTTATGGTATGTGTATGAACTTGAGGGGTCATCTAAACTTGCCAGTGAGATTAAAAAATATATGGAATAGTTTTTAGTTCCTATGGGACTTTCAAGCACTATTTCCTTCACCACTTGATCCCTCTGACCTCCATCTATAGAAACATGCCTCTGACTAAGCTTGCCCATATAGTATTAATCTATACTATTAAAGAAACACCTTTAAACTACCATTTTATCATACAAATCCTCTTGTTTCAAACCTAAAATGTTTCTAGTATGTGTTATGGAGGGAAAATATGGGGAAACAACACTTTGAACATGGTATTATAAAATAAGGAAGCTGAAAGGTCATAATTTAGCACGTATGGGCCCCTTTTGAGAGGAATTAGCATTGAATAAGGTGCTAGTGGATATAAATGAGATATTAAATAATTCAATGATGGATTAATAAAGCTAATGAGGTCCAATAAAGGCATATGGGGTGGTCTAGTGGTCTTTCAAGACCAAATTGCATCACATTATGACCGAAACCATTAATTATGTCCAAGTATATGGCCTTAAAAAGGGGGTATATCAATTATACCACCATGTTAATGCATATAGAATACCTTAATTATCAATTAAATCTTAATTTTACCTTATGACACTTCCTATAGTTTCTTGAAGGCTTGAGAATAAGCATACCTATGATAATCAAACATGACCAATGTGTCTTTAGGACTTCACCAAGTTGTCTCCTCAATTTATCTTCACAACTAATTATTTATCATGTTAATGACCATTTTAAGTGACCAAATGTTATATAGTCAAGCTTTACCCTCACATTCATACTAACATTAGGCTTGAAAAGAGGTACAAAGGCCTCTAGGGACTGATAAGGCAAATATGAAGCATGACAAAATACTGGAATGACTAAAAACCCCTTTCAACTCATGACATGAACAACAACCATGGAAATAAAGAGAGTTTATGAATCCAATAATAATTTTGACCCTTTTATATGTCTAAGACTAGAAAGTGGCCAAAATTTCTAGTGACTTAGCTAGATTGACTAGCCTGCTATTTATGGAACCTAAAACATTAGCCAAACTTGTTCATTATGACTTAATAGATGGAATATGACTACATTATATGTTTTGACTTATCCTTGTATACTCTTGAAACAATGATACACAACCAAAAAATAGGAAATAATAAGGAATACAACATACAACTACCTGACTAACAAGACCAAATAGCAAACATGACACTTGTACAAGAGCACTTGGAGAGAAAGAATATCATATCTACCTATATACAAAAGAACATGAAAGAGTCCTAGTAGTAGAATTTGAGAAATATCCCATTAACATGGATGTGTAATTCCTCACCATTCAATTTATCATTCTCAAAGACATTACTCTCTTTGTAGTAGGTGATAATGTAAGGTCCACTCTAAAGGCTATCAAACTTAGAGTGCTTTCCTAAATTTTCACAATCCTCATCCAATTTAAGGATTATATCTCCCTATTAAAATGTTATAGAAAAATCCATATTGTTAAATTAACTCTTGATTTTATATTGATTAGACCACATGGTGTGCATGACACTATCTCTTGTCTCCTCTAACTATTTTAGTTTATTCATCCTCACTTAGTATCATCCTTTAGGAGCTCAAGTTGGTGGGAAATATCTAATGTAAGAAGCTCAAGGGAGATAGGAAATCTTACCTCTCTACCATAGACAAGGAGGTATTAAGAGTGTCCATTGGAATTATTATTTTCCCCTCTATCTTCCCATAGGGTAGTCCTCAATATTTTATGCCATTCCCTTTGCCTATCCTCCATATTTCTTTTGATGATCCTTATCAAGTTCTTGTTTGTGGACTCTGCTACTCCGTTGCCCTTTGGGTAATATTTAGAGTCTGATTTGAGGTATATTTCATGTCCAAGATCCAAATAACATACCTTGGTACTATTTAAGGCCAAGACATTGTCAGAGATGATTGTTAAAGGCACACCAAATCTGGTTATAAGGTTATCATAAAACTCTGGGACAAAATTCTCATTAGCTTCTTTGAGGGAAGCTGCCTCCACCCACCTTGTGAAGTAGTACGTGGATATGATAACTCATTTGTGTCCAATAATTGAAGGATGGTATATAATTAATATGATATCTAAGCCCCACTATGTGAAGGGTTTTTCTACTTGTATTGGTTGTAAAGGAAGGGTAGCCAACTTCTACTTGCTAGTAAACATGGAACATTTTGAACACTTCCTCACCCAAGAGTGTGCATCTCTAAACAATGTAGGCTAAAATTACCAATCTATAATTATTTTTGAGGCTATGGTCTTGGTATCAAAGTTCCTACCAGCAGGGCCATCATGAAATTATTCAAGTAACTTGTCCACTTGGCACGATTCCACACACCTCAAAAGCATGCCTCCTATGCCTTCCTTAAAAATCACTCCATCTATTAAGACATAGGGTATAGTTTAACACTTCAAGTGTATCTTTTTGGACCTATCAAAGCCTAATGACATTTTCCTATTTTAAATAATCTAATCACATCATAGACCCAATCAAGAGGGGTATTTCTTATAACTGCTTGTTTATCATGTACTGCTAACACTTGATTTTTGTCTTCCTTTACCTCCACATTATGGTGCTCACATAAACCTCTTCCTCTTATAATTTTTTTCACCTTAGATTCAATTTCATATTCCATACATTTTTTTACCCAACTAGCTATCTTCTCACTAAAATCTCTATTGAGTATGAACTCTATGATGTTTGGATGTACCACTATGAGTATGACCTTGTTATTTGACACCATGTGTCTAAATTTATTCAACCCTCTCACCACATCAAGCACATGTTTCTCCATAAAATTATACCTTTCTTCATATCTCTTTAAGGCCTGACTATAGATGGAAATGGGTTGTTCTAGGCCTTCACCATTCTGCTACATAAACATAGCAAAAGTTGCATCTAATGTAGAAAATGCATACAAATAAAACTCCTTACTAAAATTAGGATTAAGAAGTGTAGGGGAATGAGATATGGCATCCTTTATGGCCTCAAATATACTCTTACCTTCTTTGGTCAATTTGAACTCCTTGTATTTCTTTAGTATCTGAGTAAGAGGGTTGACCAACTCTACAAAACTTGGGATAAATATCCTTATGAAGTTAATCTTCCCCAAAAAACTCTACAAATATTTTTTGTGCTTGGGTAATAGTAATGATAGGATGGATCAAAATCTCTTATGGTATATATAAATACCATATTTTAACACTACATGAGCCAACAATCTGCCCTCATAAATAGTAAAGATGCATTTCTTGGGATTTAATGAAACTCCAAACTACCTACATCTATCAAAGACCAATTTCAAGTTAGCCATGTGGTCTATTGGATCCTTTAATAATATAGTGATGCCATCAAGGTATATGAGCACTATTTCATTGATCAACACCTCAAAGGTAACATCCACTTCCCTTTAGAAAGTTACCTCTACATTGGATAGTCCAAAGGGTATTTTCATGTATGTATAAATTCCCCACTTTGTAGTGAAGGTAGTCTTATGCCTATCATCCTCTTTGACCAAGATCTGATTGTAACTAGAGTAGCCATCAAGCAAGGAAAACCTCTAAGAGCCTTCAACCTTTTGAAGTATATTATCCATTAAGGGTAGTGGGTAGTGGTCCCTCAAAGACACCTTGTTAAGGTCTCTAAAGTCAACATATAGGTGCATCTTTCCATTCTTCTTCCTCATAGGTACAAGGTTTTCTACCCATGAGGAATATTTGATGGATAATATTATCTTTGACTCAATCAGTTTGAACAACTCTCTTCTCATGATCTCTTCCACCTTTGGATTGATAGGCCTTTATTTCTATCTCACTGGTTTTGCATTGATTTCCAATCCTATAGTATGTTGTGCAAGCTTGGGGTCAAAACCCTTAAAATAATTATACTCCCATGTAAAAACATCTACATAATCTTGGCACAAATAAATGAAGGTAGCCCTCTCTTGTATTGTGTTTAATTTTCCTAACTTCAAAAAATTATCTTTAAATATTTCTACCTTCTCATTATACTATTCCTTAGTTGAGATACCTATCTTATCTGTTCTCATTTGATCATCTTCGTTGAATATGATATCCAATGTCACAAGTAATTTAGGAAAATTATTAGACCTTAGTTATACTATCTAATCATCAAACTAATGTTGAAACTTGCCTTGGTTCTTATGGTAGAATTATGTATCTTGCATGAAAAAGCACATAATTTATTCATCATTATAAAAGATGTACCAAATTACCTCATTATTAGGTATATATTTCTCATATATGACCTTGATTTTGTCTTGATATTGAGTACCTTTTACTCCCTTTAAAATCTCATATTGAGATCCAATGGCTACAAGCCTATTTGTATGGTGATTAGACTTAGTATGGACTGTATGTTAAATGCTAAGAAGTCTTCTAGAAGGTCTCATAATCAATGTTTATAGACCTTCAATTGATGATTCTTGACTAAAATAATACCCCTTACTTATTTCACTATGATCTTACTATCACCCTTCACTTGCAAGAGTTTGATACCTCTCCTTCTTACTTCTTACAACCCATGTATAAGGGATTCATACTCAGCTATGTTTGAATTGTAGTTGAATTAGAAACTTATATCTGAATAATAATTTTAATTTTCAATGGAAACCAACATCACTCTAAACCCATTTCCATTTCTTAACCTTGATCCATCAAAGAATAAGGTCCACAAACCATCATTATCTTGAGTTATGCTTATTATACTACGAATAATAGTCCCTTCCTCATGCATACAATATACCCCTAGGTATTATTATTCAATAGTATTTTATGGGTTAGATCCATGTTTATCAGTTCCCCATTAATCTAGGAGCAGATATGAGATACCCTAAATATTATCCTTGGGTTTTTTATCACTATCATTCTCATCCTCATCAAGTATAGTGTAGTTTACATTTGAAAGATTGGACATGTAGGGTTCCAAATAGAACCTAGGAATAGGTTTAGTATTAATAGTGACCATAGTCCCATATATGGTACTAAATATCATGTATGACCAATAAAAAGGAATGTAACCCCCAATCTTGGCAGTAAAGTCCCTAGATAGGCACAAGGAAAAATATGGGGGGAAATCAACAACCATGACATCTTGAGTGATAGTTTAATTAGGGTAGGCTTATAACACAATATTTAAGTCATTTAAGACACCTACTATCTTGGTAGGAGAACTATCTAACTAGAATCCACCTTTGTTATTAGGCACATACTTGAGTTCTAACTTATTTGTTATGGCTTTGGGCATGACTAAGGTTGAGGCACCATAATATATCATACAATTATGGATAATATAGTCCCCTATTATGAATGACAAGTAAATTGAAGGTGGATTAACAACCTTAGGGGTTTAAACTTGACTAGGTTGGCCACCATTGACATAAATTGCACTTACCTTGATAGTTTCCTTATTCATGAGGGAGAGCTTAGAGATATTTTGTTGGAGAATATCTTTCTACCCTAGAATAGATAGAGCATCCCACATAGGAATGCTAACATTACATCTCTTCATGTATTCCACAATGTTGAATGGACAATTAGCGCACTTGGGCTGAAAATTTGAGGTGGAAGTATCACTTAGCACATGAGTGACTTCTGGAATAAATGGAATCTTTATCTATTACGCATGTGTTTGAGGTGTTTACTGAGTTTGAAATGTCTTAGTGGTTGTGATTTAAGTGGTAGGTTATTGAGTGACTTGAGAAAGTATGGATAAACCTTAGTCTACCCTAAACTAGCATCCATTATCCTCCTTTTATCCCTTATGTGGGCTACAATTTCATCATCTGACCTTTATACATTCTACCCTAAGTTTATTGTCACATGTTCAAAGTTATGCTCTCCCTCTTTTAAGTTCACAAAATTAGTATCAGAAGGCGATTTGGCCACACCTCCTTTTTTTAACTTGGAATTTTTGATGGTGTCATTATAGGTATGTCACCATAAAGCATTGAAGGACCTTATGGTTTAAGAGGCATACAATCATGAGATTGGAATGAAGGATCCTATTTAAAACTAGGATTTTAATATGTCTCTCCATTTGGCATCACCATTTGATTATATTTTCCCCATGTTTATTTCCACTGACCCTCTTAGGTAAGATTATTTTCAGTGTGTACCAATGCTCTTTAGTTGCTTGTAACTATGGGTCTATAAATTTTATAGGGTCTAGCTTATGTGATTTAACCTTGGGTATTTTAGTTTCATGGGTAAGGGGGCCTATTGTAAGTATAAGATAGGTATGGGGTATTATAAGTGGCTTTATATGGTTTATAATATGTCTATCATTGTCTTTTTAAATCCACCAACTTGTTATTTTAGGCATATAATCATGAGCTTGAAATGAAGGAGCATGTTGCAGACTAGGATTCTAATATGTATCTCCATTTGACATCACCATTTCATTATATTTCCCCCATGTTTATTGCCACTGACCCTTTTGATTAAGATTGTTTTAGGTGGGTACCAATGCTCTTGATTTGCTTATAGCTATGGGACTATAACTGTTATAGGGTCTAGCTTGTGTGATTTAACCTTGGGATTGTTGGTTTGGTGGGTAAGGGGGCATGTTGTAAGTAAAATATTGGTATGGGTTATTATAAGTGGATTTATATGTTCTATAATATGTCTATTATTATATTTCTAAGGCCACAAACTTATTATTTTGTGCCTTTAACAAGCCTTCAATATTCATAAGCTTGTCCACTTGGTTATCATTAGATTATCCTTGATTGTTTGTAGTAGGCAATGAAGAAATGGTGGGTGTAGTAGGTTAGAAATAAATAAATATGGGAATGAGGTATCTTGGTATTAATTTCCCTACTTTTATCGATAAATTTTCTACCCTTATATAGATTTCATAAGCCTTTGGTAAAGTTGTCCCACCCACGGATTGTATCATTACTGTAACATCTAAGTTTAAGGCCCTTAAATAGTACAAAAAATCATAATTGGGTATGGGTTTTATGATAACATGGATGTTATCCCAAGTCTTTTGGAATCTATATTTGAAATTAACCATAGATTCTTGGGGTGCCCTCTTGATTGAGGTGAGTTATTCCACAAGTGACACGTGGTCACTTCTATCTTAAAAATGTTTGCAAAGGCATTCACCAAACTCATCCTACATATTTATTGAGGAAAGAATCAGACCTATATATCATTGAAAGGATTTTCCTCTCAAGGAGGTGGCTAGGAGTCTCATGGCTACATTCTCTTGGGTGATATTTTGCACTGAGTATAGGTTTTCAATGTCAGTTATGTGTTCAACATGCATGGTGGATTTTTCCCCTATGAAATATGGAAAAATCTTCCAGATAGTAGCTAAGATGTCATCATATTAAGGTTAAGAGGGATGCCACCATTCAAGGGTGCAAAGGCTTACAATCTAGGCCTTGCCATTCAGATTGGTGGACTTTTAAGAGGTTGTGTATTTGAAAAATTTGTAGAATTTGGAGACTTGGGAGAATTGGGGGGTATTTTAATGGGATTGGAAACATGAAACCTATTTATCCTTTTTATGTTTGATTGAAATTAAACAAACTAAATTTTCTTACCTTTTGAAGTTGATCTAGTATAAATTTGGTGCATGAAATTACCCTCCAATCTAATGATGACTATCTTAAGCCTTCCAAATGTCCTTCCACTTTGACAAGATTTCAAAGGTAGGTGTCTAATGGCCTTGATTATTGGTCCTATTATCCATTGCATAACTATTGGAGGTTATAGGTTGCACCCTAGCTAAGGAAAGGAGTGTTCAATTCCAAACCTCAAACCTAGTCCAACATGGGAGTGACCTTAGACTATGGGATGCCTAATTTACATGTCACACCTCTACATTTTATGGGGATATGTCCCCTAATTTGACACATAAATTCTCTATAAGACCTAAATCTATCACAAGGAAAAGGTAAAAGGATATTAAAACTAATGCAAGAATCTAATCTAGTTATGATGCACAAATTGATCAAGGATCCACTATTAATCATTCCTTTTGATAGTTACTAGTGAAAATGATGGATATAATGATCAATCAAAATATTCAATAGTTTTCTATCATGAATTTTTTGTATGAAGTTTGGATATGAACCTACAACTTGAAGGATAAAAGGAGATAGATTTATGCAAGACATTATAAACTCATGACAGTTCAAGATAAATCCTACTTACTAGCACTTTATACAACCTAAAATGAACTCAAAATTGAAGATAGGTACATGAAGGACATATATATGATGATACATTGTAAATAAAAGTCCCATAATGTATGCTAACATTCAATAAAAATATAAAATTATCTTCTATTGATTTAAAAGAGTTTACAAGGAAATTTTGGTAGAACTTTACTACACCCAACTAAGGGATGGAAAATAAGATCTCAATGCCTACTTTAATAGAGAGGTTGGAAGATATGAGAGAGAAATATAGGTCAACGAGAGGTCATCAATGACACCAATGTGGCATGGGGTAATTACATAGGCTTGTTCCTCTCCTCCAAGTATTGAGATCTCATTGATGAGTCCATTTTGGCATTGTGGATGTTATAACTCCTTTAATTGACTTTAATCATGCCTTGAATATTCCTAAAATAGCTCATGATTACCTAATGTTTTAGTTATGCAATGTACATGGGGTGTAAATATGTCTCCTTGAGGTATTGGGTAGCCTCTCCTTTAATATGCATGCTAAATGGTTCATGAAATTGCCTCCACACAATCATAATGGCCTCTATTTTGGTGTAGACTCACCTAGATGATATTTTCCATGCTTGAATATGGTTAATAAATTTTCTCATGCCAACTTTTGATTACTATATTATTCCTTTTGAAAGATAAATAGGCCTGTGTGGCTTGTTCTTTAATTTATGTTCATATCCACTATTTGAGTGATCAAATAGTTAAAATTAGGCTCCAAATTCATCTGATTAGACTTAGGTAATCCTTGGATAACCAATAATAAATTGGCATTGAGATCCTTTAATATTTATTTACTTGTAAGCACACCTTAGCCTTGCGTTACTAGGCTAATTAGACTACCTCATACACTAGAAATTTAGATGGAGAATGTGAGGATGCTTATAGTTAGTTACATGAGATATATTGAAATTTAATGAATATAAAAAGTCATAAAATTGATCTCCCCATGGTTTATAACTTTTATTGAGGCTCTAAAAAACAAATTTTGATTAAAACCCTACAAAGCTATCTTTTCAAGAAATGTCCATATAATTTATGTACCATCCAAAGCTATGAGTAAGATCCTTCCTAAGTTTCCAAAATTATCTAAGTGATAAAAAATCAAATTCTAAGAAAATTAATGCCTCTTTACCTAAACCTCTCTAGATGGGTCATTATTAGGGACTAAGGAAGGTTTTAGGAGGTTTGGGAATCTAAGGCCTGGTTCATGGAGATTAGATTTTGGATATTTGAACCAGTTACACTAATTTTGAGCTAGTAGGCCCTATCACCTTTTTTAAATAGATAGACTCTCCAATCATAACTCTTCAACTTTGGTGAGCACTTAAAGACACTCTTTATGGGCAAAACTTATTCTCTAAATGACCCTACATGTCTACAAGTAGAAAATTCTACTATGATGAATTATTCAAGACTTGAATCAACATAAAGGGATTTAAATTAATGTAATAGTATTCTCCTTTTTATTTGTAAGCATTCACATTTCTCAACTTATTTTCTATTTCACTTTTTAGAGGCATAATCCTAATGGAGATTAAGGATTAGTCTATCTGCAAACTTGAGATATGACTTTTGACTTGCACATTAGATCTTTGAGCCACCTTTTTCTCATATAAAATTATAAAATTACCTTATATACCTTAGAGAATAGCACAATTGACTTCATTATACCAATTATCCTTATTAGGATGTATATAACAATGTGATCCAATACCTACACCTCTCTATTTGATGGAATTGTCATGAAGGTCAACATGGAGACTATTAGTGTGCTTGAATATATGTCCTAAGACTCATTATTCCTCCTAAAATTCATTGTCTACATAGATACTCTCAATACCCTTGATTTTATGTTTAAACTAGCTCCTTTAAGCCTATTATGTATAACTTTAACCCTTACACATGCTAACTAAGGAGTTATGGTGATGCTCTAAGGACCTCAAAAGACCTAAAATGTCATTTCATGGCCTATTTTACTCATTTAAATGGTTTTTGGGGTAAATTTGATCATCAGGTCATTCTTAAGGTTTGTGTAGGGTTTGAGACATTCCCCATCTTAACAATGGTTCATAGAGTATAGACATCCAAACCTATAAAAATTCCATGTATGTTTATATAATTTACTCCATCATTTATCATGAATAGGATATATTCCCATACAAAGGGTGTTTCGAGATATGAGAAACATAAGGTGAGGTTAGGGTTGCTTGTAGATAATTTTGAGCAATTATTTTCTTAGCATTCATTTATAAAGCCTATCCACCTAATACCAATAAATATAACATGTATATTTATTACATATGGAGACTTAAACATCACTAGGATATTTGGATCTGAGGATGCATGTAGTAAAGTAGGTGAGCATTTAAAGATGTCCCTTAAATTGTTTATGTGTAGATGGACTGGATTAAGCTAGATTTTAGGGCATTTGGATCAATTTTTTCACCTATTTGATCTTGAAACCCATTTTTTGGGTCTAAAGCCTCCTAAAAATCCTCACTTTGGTCATTTAATTGGTTAAAATAGCTTTCATAGGTTTAACGATGTCATTGAGGTCTATGTGCAAGTCAATGTGTCTGACTATGTTATCTCATCTTCAAGGATATTGAGTGTAATCTTGGGTCTTAGAAATTAGGAAGGGGTTTATAGAAAATTATACAAAATTAATTTTTGAAACAAGACCTTCTATGTTTTCCATATTACCTACAGACCTTCTTATGCATGAGTGAACCTTCAACTCATTTGGTGCCTACAACAAGCAAGCCTTGGTTTGAGACAAAATAGTGGGTATAACCACTATTTATCCTAAACAAGTGAACATATTATTAATTATGTAATTATAATATTTTTTTCTAATTTTTGGAGTTTTCTATTCTTGAAAGGGCCCCAAACCATCATTTTGACCAAAACTAGCTTCAAACTCCCTATTAATAGTACACTCAAGCATGTAAACTTTTAATATGGATTAAAAAATTGTATAAAAAGGTTTTTATGACCATGTGGTGTTTTTAAAATGTGATTATAATGATCATAATTCCCAACTGATAGTTTTATAATACTATGTTCTTGTATACCCCCTCTTTTCACTCATCTCAAGTCTCACACATGCATAGGCCTATGTGATCTGATAACTATGAAAGTGTCATTATACCTTCATAAATGAGTAGCCATAAATATGTCACTATTTATAATATATACCTTTCACCCTCTTAATATGTATTCTACCTTTTATCTCAAATGAGATGGAAATATCAACATATACTAATAATGCCACCTATGAGCATCTACCAAGGTGATTTTTTGTAGGGTCCTCATACTAGGCCTCTGTTAGGATAGAGATGACATATGTAATGATTTAAAATTTTGCTATAAGTGTTCTACACCACCATTCAAACTTCTTAGGATGCATACTCTATGTATCTCATATCAACTATTGTACCTTTGAGTAGTCCCTTTTATGTTTCTTGGGACCCTACTATAGTAACCTCAAACATTGGTTGTAGGTGTATATTTGCACTCTTAAATTGTTTTATGGCCATATAGTCCCAATACCTAGTGATATCAATGATATTAATGGTTTTAATGTAGTGTGGAGGTCACCTTGGCATGATTCAACCTTGGAAGGAAGGGGAAAGAATGGAGGGTAGCAATGGAGACATATGGAGTGGGATGGACATGGAAATAAGGGCTAATAGAGTGAAATGGTAGAGAAAAAAAAATGAAATAATACAAGTATAGAATTTACATGAAATGGAGGCAATACTCCCCTTAGGACCAATCTAAATGAACCTTTTAGAACTTCTTATGTAAATCTAAACAAACATGGAAGTTGGGGGTAGGAATGATGTGTATGTAGTCTCAAAATGAAACCTCAGATTCTTAGAGATACCTTAACTTCCATGAAAAACTTTAAACCCTACTAAAGATGACTGACTTGAATATAAATAAGGTGGTCTACTAAGACTATGAAGTCATTATGGGGGGTTGGGAAAGTTATTCGAAATGGCATGAAGGTAACCCACCATCACTTTACCATCTCTTTCATATATTTTGGGGTACATTAGAGTTCTATAGGTGCTTTGAAATATACACAGTCTTGTCATATAATGACTTTTGCATATGTACAAACCTTCTTTTCCTGAGGTGTACTAAGGTAACAAGAGGATCATTAGAATATCAATCTATGTAATAAGGCATTAAGATCCTTGAAACACATTTGTCAACTCTTAAAACCTACCAATAGCCTCTAATGAAGGCATCAAAACTCTAATTTTGGCACAAGTTGGTCTATAGACTATACATAGTGGTTATTCAAGAAGATTTTCAAGCCATGGGATCTCACACGTATGAGTTAGAAGCTAAGAGTGAAATGGAAGGATACTTCAAGTATTGAGGAAATAGGATCCATGATTGGTTTTAATAGATGAATAAAAATACTTTGAAAACCATTGAGTTAAAATGGGCTTGTGCAAATGAGAGGGGAATAGATGTTCCTTAACTTAGTAAATAATGTTCATAAAGGATAGGAAGTTAATGTTAAAGGTACAATCACTAAGAGTAAGGGTGAATAGGTGATGCTATATAATCCAAAATTAAATTCCAATCCTTTCAAACACTTAACCAAATAACCTTATCATTCATGAATCATGCACATCATTTATAACAATGAATAATAAAGATAAAATAGATCACACAAATAACACAAGATCTATGTGGGAAACCCTCTTGGGGAATAAAACCCACTAGAACCTATAAAATGGACTATAGTCTTATAATAACAAGATCCAAATTATGACCAACACTAATTGATCATGTAACATTGATACCTTAATTTAATGAGACACCCATCCCTTAAGGAGGAACCAACCCCCTAAGCAACCAAACACCCATTCAGATACCTTGATCTAATCTCCAACTCTGATCTGATATCTTCTACAACTGATGATGGATTTCTCTTAATTTCACTCTTCTTCACTCTTTTATCTCTCTCAAATAGCCTCTAGGTCTTACTCACTCAATCATCCTCTTCTAAGCTTATTAGGTCTAATGACCTATGTGTTCATCTTTACAAACTTGATTAGATAAACATGTCTGATCTTTGTCACACTCTGATAGTCCTCACTAACCTATGGCTTCTCTTTTGAAGGTTCTTTCCTTTGCTAAATTCACACTTTTTCAACTCTACTCTTTCTTTTAACTCGTCACACACCCTCAAACTTTTTCATATAAACAATGCATCAAAACACCCCTTTTGGATCACTCTAGGATTCTTCACTCATCCTCAATCTACTCTTTACTTCATTCCATCCATTGAGAACACTTCCTTTAATCTCTTTCCTTCATCTCTATCTTCTGCTATCTCAACCCATTCACATCTAAGTTTATAAACAATTACCTTAACCTTCACTCTTTATAGAGTCTTCATGAATATCATCTTCTAGGTCAACCATAATACTTGTCTTAACCCTTAATACTACTATCATGCTAACACATAGTTAAATACCATCCTCATGGGTCAGCCATAGAATCCATGGGTCACACTTAAGTAGCTACACCTTTTAATTAGAATTAAATATCCCTTATAGGTCTCATGGAGATGTATTACCCCTTTATCACTTTATTGAGCAAAATAAGAATACAAGATCACTTTCAAATACATGGGTAAACTCCATATGACCTCTAAGACATATTCAAATGAATACATCTATATACACATAATATTTTCAAATTTTACCAAATACTGATGCTTTACATCTTGCAAGAATACATCAAGACTCAATCTCTCTGAGTTCATGCCCTAAGGGGTGCATAGGGAAAGGGGTGGGCAGACCTTTGGTGCTTTGGAAGATTATTGTCCCTTATTACCACATTATTACGAATCCAACTAGCTCCCAAAACCATTCCCTAAGCTATTTATCCTCCCTTGAATATTATTCTAGTTTTCTACTCCTTCCATCACTCTTTTTCTTATCTTAAACCCCTTTTAGTTAGTTGGTTGTACTAGGGAAACAAGTCAACCCGGTATAGTTTAAGAGTATTTTTCACTTTCTTAGCTTGTTGGCCTTTTGACTGACCTAGCTCAAACCTAGTGAATTGTCCCTAAAAACACATTGGGTCAATTGGGTCGAACTTGTATAGATAACATTTTCAAAAGGATTTAGGGAAAGATCAGCCTATATATAATATCATTTGGGCTATTATTTATATATGTGAAATCAAGAGTTATTATTCACTCATGCTTCTTCATAATCTACTCTTCCACCATTCTACTTAAGGAGACTTAGCTTAGGTTTATTATTTTGGGAATGTAGTCTTATGGATAAGTCTTGGATGATTTGGGATTTCTTAGTGATCCTTACAAACCACAAAAACCTTCTGCCCATTTGGTGAAGGGAGACATTGAGCCTCGATGGATTCACATTTAGGTAAGTATATTCTAACTTTGTTATCCTTTCTTTTAGTATATACAAGTAACATTAGTTTTGGATCAAAAAATAATATCTTTCATATTTTAAGTATTAGGGTGTTACTCAACTTAATTTAATTGAAGTTTCATATACATATGTTTTATATTGTTTCTAACCCCCACTTTGTGCTATAAGCTTTGGTGTGAACTAGATTCGATTTGCTTTCTTGTTATTAGAATAAGTGAATGTTTTAAACCTTAGGATTCCATTAGGTTTATTGTGTAATTATGTTAGATTTCAAGTTTTGGAACCCTTCCTAGCATGATATTTTGTGACAAGTGATCCCCTACGAGTCTATTAGATCACCATATTGGTCATGCTCCCACTTAACAAGTATATCCCCAATCAGAAATGTAGGTATGCTCTATCTTCTCTGAGCCAGGATTGATTTATAGACATGATGCATTTATAATTTCATATATTTTGGTGAACTTGATGTGAAAATAACTCTTGAAATATCTATTTCACTTTATTTCATTCTCTTGATCATCATTTTTATCATATATTTTGACATACTAGATCGATTCTGTCGACCCAACTATTTTTCTCTATGTGTAGGTTTCCAAGAATAGGAAAATAAATCGACCCAGTCAGCCTAATATAAGTTTTTAGCCTTTTATACATCTAGTTTAGCTTACTATGTTGACCCAATCAACCCCTTACATTTTAAACACTCTTCAATAGGTTCTTGCATAGCTTGATCGATCCTGTCAACCTAGTTTGTAGATTTTACCAACATACCTCAAGGTTCTTCATCATAAATCTTCCTTTCTTGCATATTTGATCCAAAAAGTTTCCTTTCTAACTCTATATTTATTTATATTCTATCTTTCCTTTCATAATTTTTAGTATTTAAAACTACCCTTGCACAGTCAACTAGATTAACCCTACCAACCTAAGTTTATGTTCTATGTGTTATCTAAAATAACTAGATTGACACTGCTAACCCAGATCATTTTTAGACCTTGCTTCTGTAGTATAGGTTTGACCTTTCCAACCCTATTATATATTTTGTGCATATAATTTCAACACTATACCTTGTTTCAAGTTGGAATTAACCTCATATCTATTAGTAATTAGCTCACACATTTCTTTTCCTATTGCTTGCATGCTTAGAATAACTCACATAGTTTAATTAGGGTATTTTTTATTAATCACTTAGTTTCAATATTTCTATTTTATGCACACACAACCAAATCACAAAAACATAAATAAACACTTTAACATTTGTCTACCCAAAGCCAACCTACTTGGATTTCATCACCAAGGGGGAAGCCAACTTGATGCTCTAGTCAAGTATAAAGAGTGGTTAATGGTATATTCTAGATAAGCACTTGACACCCTTATCACTATGATGTGTGAATTAAGGGGGTAAGCCCCAATACCAAGATTGTATCATTTTTACTATAGTCCCTTTTAGCCCACACTACCTAAAACCATCCTTAGATTACTATATAGTTCCTTGCTCTACAACCAACTTCCAAGCACATAAAAAAATCATTTATTAAATAATATAATAGACATTCAGGTTGCATAATTAGTTAAATATTTACTTCTTAAGTTGATTTTTTTCTATTTGCTCAATTATGTGTGCAAAAACTTATATTATCCAGTGTTAGTGTAAGGTTTTATATTATGTGCCTCAATTATATTAACCAACTTGATCCAATTGACTATTTCTTTCCTTTTATCTCTTACTTTCCTGGATTAGCTACAAAAATTTTCTTATTTTATCTCATAATAGGTTAACCCATCCAGCCCTATACCTTTTTTATCCCCTATTCATTATACTAGATCGACCCAATTGACCTTGTATAGTTTGCAACTCTTTTTCCTCTTTTTCCTACCTATGTTCACTATATTGGATCGACCCAATCGACTCTATAATTTTTAGGTCCTATTTTCTATGCTTGGTCAATCGAGTTGACCTTGTACTATCTTCTACTTTCCCTATTCATCAATCTAGTTCCTTATGTTTCCAATTTTACATTATGTTCATCTCTTTTTAGTTAGAATAAAGTCTCCTATCATAATCTTCTTGGATAGATTAAATCCATTTAGATACTATATGGGATATTCATTTCTACCTCTCTTTTCCTCCCACGATCACCATCACTCTTTGGGCACCTCTTCTTTTCCTTTAACCATGAATTATAATATGGTGTAAATAATAACTCATAATGAAGGTAATGGATCTAATCCTTTCCTTACTTACCAAGAAACTTCTAAAAATCTTCAAACTAATGTGGGAGTGATTGATACAAGTTTACTTTATGATATCACTAACAATGCCTCTTCTACCAATCCTCTCCTCAATACTAATTTGGGGAGTGCTCATATAAACACCAACCCACTTCCTGATACAACCCAACTTCTATCCCAAGTCACTCAACAAATGAACATTATGCAAAATTCTAATACCAACCAAATGATGCAACTTAAATAACACTTAATTAGTGTGGTTAATCAACCTCAAACTATTCATCCTTAAGCTAATCCTAATTACATTCCTCCTCCTCTTTACGATGACCCAGTTTATGCTATTCCTCAACCCATAATGAATAACAAGATGATTCAAACCATTTAAAATGAGACTTTATCCCCCATCATTATTTTCACTGATATTGGTAACATATCTCCAACTATCAAATATGATAAGACTAAAGACCCTTCCTCATTTATTAAATCCTTTGGTAACCTTTACAAAGAGTGGATCCAAACTAATACCTTCACCACTACTAAACTCTTAGTCAAAATTTTCAATGGTGATGCATTAGAATGGTATAATTAACTTCCCTAACATTCTATTTGGCAACTTGAATATTTAGTTAATCCTTTAGTTAAAGAGTTTCAACACAATGATTTTCTTAAAAATTGTCTTAGCCACTTCATCAATGCTAAGCAATCTCCTACTGAATCAAATCATGACTTTATGAAAAGATGGAAATATTTATCTCATAAATCCAACCATAACATGATTGATGATAACTTATTCAAACTCTTTATTACTGCTTTAACTCTTACTCTCTAATATAAGGTTTGAACCTTTGCTCCTCAAAAAACTTAATGAAGTTCTTAACCAAGCTAAGCATCAAGACTTTATTATGAAGCAATTAAAACCTAATCCTAAACTCCTTAAAGGATATTTCCAAACATATAATGTTATCACTAATAATGGTTTGTAAACTAAATAAGGAGTTGCCAAGGATGATATTCCTTCACCTTCTCATACACCTCTTTTGATCTAGAAAATGAAATGCTTTTTACCATGCTCAAATCCTTTCATATATCCCAATGATCCTCCTAAGTGGTATGACCCTAATATCTTTTGTTGTTTCCTTGCTAACATTGGGAATTCTCAAGAATCTTGTAGAGGTCTCAATAATTTTTTTGTCTCCTATATGATTGGTGATTCATTCAATCATAAAGCTATGATCAATCTTCATTATCAATAATACACTATTGCTTCCAAAAAATGACAAAATTTCAAAACTTATACCTCTAATAACCAAAAAATTTCTTCTAATAATCAACAAAATGTCAAGGATGTTTGTTCTATCAATGTCTAATATGACCAATATTATAAAAACTCTCAATATGTCAACACTGCCAAGGTCAATTATTATCATAATCTGGCTTACAAAGATCTTGTTACCAAGCCTAAAATCCATCTTTATAAGAACAAATTATTAAATATACTACAACCACTAATGTTGATTCAAAAGAACCTAATGAACAAATTCCTCCTGCAAACCCTCCAACCACATCTATACCTTCCAAAACTAATTTACCTTCTAAACCTCATGTTGATTCTTTCATATCTCAATGGAATTTTCTTGAAGAACTCAAATTTATGATTTGTAAGATTATTCTTATGGAGTTAGTTCATAATGCCCCTATCATCATAAATTATTTATGCAACAACCTCAATAAATTCAAGATCCATCCTCCATCGATGAAGAACCACCTTCTATTGCTTCTTAACCTACTAATATCAATACCATCAAAATTATGTGTCCCTATTCCAAACCTTCCATTGAATTTCTTAAAGAGGACATGATCAATGATGAAATTATTTTTCATGCTAATGATCTACCACTCTTTATCAAAGTATCCATTAATACCAGTCTTATTCACAAATTTCTAGTTGATGAAGGTTTTGATATTAATGTCACATCTGTATGGGTTATAAAACAACTTGGTTATAACAAGGATCATCTTAAACAAACTCATCTTACTTTTCTTAGTTTTTATAAGACTAATCAAAAGCCACTTGGTTATATTTCACTTCCATTAACCATTGGACCTAAAATATTTGAAACTAAGCTTATGTTCATTGATCTTCCTTTATTTTACAAAATACTCCTTAGTTATCCATGGACTCATCGAATGAGGGCAATTGATTCTTCCAATAGTCAATGTATTAAATTATTATATAATGTAAAATGATATAAGCATGAAGTTGACCCCAATCCATGGAGGATCCAACTTCCTAATCCTAAACCTCAATATCATATTCTTACAAATCCTAAGATTAATAGTGCTCTTTTACCCTAGTTCATTAAAATCAATCCTAATTTAAAAGTTACTCTTATGGATAAAGATGATGATGAACCCAATGATTTGTAACATACTTATACTACTACCAAGTTGCCTCCGTATGTTTCATAATGGATTCCTCATTATCTCTTACCAAGAGATCATACCATTCCTCTTATTGATGAGATTACCAACTTTCCCCCTCCATGTGATGCTCAAGAGCCTTCTTTACCAAAAGATGCCTTCACTTACAATGATTTTGGAGTGGCTAAGTTATTTCAAGATCCTCTCATCATGTCTCCTTGTACATTCAACAATATTTTTATTTGACCTTCTGAAATTCCCCTTGATTCTTAAGCATGTATAATTTATCCAACATAAAATGATAAATATATCATGTCCCAAGCTCAATCTAGAGACTTGGATGTCCAACATTACCAAAAAACTTTATCCCAAATTCATGTTTTTAATAAAGAAGGGCATACCAATTTTGTGGATTGTACCTTAGATCTTGAGGGTCATGTGCCTCCCATCAATCCTCCTCTTATCAATACTCCTTGGGTGGTAGAGCAAATTATAACTTTTGAACCTCCATAAATCTCTACATTTCCTTACCACCTATCAATCCACTCACTACATTATATCCTTCTCCAATCATTGAAGACACCAATATTCCAATCTTTTCTATTTTATCTGCTTCTTTTACTCCTAAAATTACACTAGATGCCAAGACAACCTATGTTCATCAGATACATTATGAGTTTGATTGCCATGAAAATCAAATTCTAGATCTTGAAGTAGATTTTGAGTAGTATGGTCCTCTTCCTACCTTGATTAGTGATGAAGCTATCCTTGAGTTAATTTATGCTCGAGAACCTCAACTTCCTTGGCAACATCATGAACTTGGAAATTTTAATACTAAAACTCCTTGCTTCAACAACATCATTGCTAGTTTTGATCTTAAAACAAATCTAATTTCTACCTTACCCAATACACCATACCACTTTTAAGATTGTAATTCTATTCTTATTGAATAAACCACTTGCATCAAATATGGCACTCCATCTTGTCCTTAGTTAATTACAATTTCTTGAGAGCTTTCACCTACTAAACATCATAATTTTAACTTATTATTTGACAAATATCACGAAGCTTTCACTTGGTCTTATGAGGACATGCCTGGTATTGACCCTAGCATTATGGTTCATAATATCATTACTTCTCCTGATGCCAAGATTATGCATCAAAATCAAAGAAACTTTCCACTTGAAGTTTCAACTTTATGGCATAACTGAAATCATCAAACTACTTGATGCTAAATTTATCAAACCAGTGGATTATTCTGAATGGGTTTCTAATATTGTCCCTATTTAGAAGAAAGTCACTATGGTCATTCACTTTTGTATTGATTTACACAATATTAATCTTTCTTTTCCTAAGGATAACTTCCCTTTACCTTTAATAGATGGCATTGTTGATTCCATGATTGTTTACAAATTTTTTTCTCTTATGGATGGTTATTTATGGATAGAATGAGATTCATATCACTCTTGAAGACCAACATAGGACTAATTTCACCACAAAATGGGGCACCTATTGCTATGTCAAAATGTCGTCAACCTCAAAAATGTTATAGCCACTTATCAAAGAGAAATGATTCACATATTTCACAATATCATTCATAAAATTGTTTTAAACCTATGTGGATGATCTTATTTCTAAATCTAAAAATCATAAAAATCATCTCTCCAATCTTACTATCATCTTTTACCATCTCCTTAAATATAAAGTTAGAATTTATCTTTACAAATATGTCTTTGGAGTCACATCTATAAAATTATTAGGATTATTAGTATCTCTTCATAGAATTGATGTTTACACCACCAAAATTAGTGTCTATTATCAACATTCCCATTTCTTGTTCTATTATTGACATTCATACTTATTTAGGCAAGCTTGGGGAAATTAGATGATTCATCCCCAAAATGGCATATAAAATTCACTCCATCAATATCCTTCTCAAGAAAGGTATTGATTTAGAATGAATGGATCCATGTCAAAAATCCTTTGATAATATGAAAGAATCATTGCTTTACCCACCTCCATTTTATCCTCCTTCCAACGATAAACACTTGATTATTTATATTTCTTCGACACCTATTTTAGTTGGGGCAATGCTTGCCCAAAAAAATGATATGGGAAGAGAGTATGTTATATACTACATTATCCAAGGCTCATACACTATGAAACACAATATACCAAAATTGAGCACGATTGCCTCACTATCTATTTCATAGCTAAAAATCTTTGTCACTATATGCTTTACCAAACTACTTATGTCATCATTCATTTTGACCCCCTTCATCATTTATTGTATAAATAATTTATTTATGGATATAGAATTGGTAAATGGATGGTATTACTTATGTAATTTTTTCTTCACATCACTCAAAAAATTATTAAACGGCAAGTCATAGCTAACCAACTTGTTGTACCTCCCATTCTAGCCACTTCCTCTCTTCAAGATAACCTTCTAGATGACAATATCCTTTAAATTGAAGGTATTAATCAATATATCTATCTTAAAGAATATTTTCATATATTTACCTCTCATCTTGAATCCAATCAACTTGAATAATCTTTCACTCCATTTGGTACTACTAAATCAAAATTATTTATTGCGGATCTTCCTAAAATCAATGTTGACTTGGATGAGGATACTTAGACCCTTCACTTTGATTGTGATAAATTCCTTCAAGGAGATGGAGTAGGTTGCATTCTCAAAAGTCATCTAGGTAAAATCATTCCTTTAATTTTTTGCTTCACCTTTGATGTCACCAATAATATGACCAAATATGAAACTATTATCTTAGGCATGAGAGCTGTTCTTGACTTTAACATTCAATACCTTCATGATTTAGATGATTATCAACTTATTTTCCATCAAGTTAGTGGTGATTATCAATGTAAAAGTGATAACCTTATCACCTATCATCAAATTACAACTACTCTTGATAAGTATTTTATCTCTTTTACTATTGAGCCTATTCTTAGAGATCAAAATTCCATTGTTGATTCTCTTGCCTCTTTAGCCTCTCTCTTTCATCCTCATCAAGTCCTTTATGATCCTACTTTTCTTATAAAAATAAGAAAATCTCCATCTTCAACTCAACCACTAGATTCACTTATCTATCATATTGAGGTTTTTACCATTAAACAAATCCCTTGGTATAAAGAGATCATTTAATTCTTAGAACACCAAAATTATCCTCCTAATTTAGACTCTCATGAAAAGACACATATTTGAAAACAAGCTTTCAAGTATGTATTTTGACACAAGATCCTTTATTATCATAACATTGAAGGTACCTTTCTCTATTATGTTATGCAAGATGAGTTCCCTCTTCTTCTTGAACAAGCACATGGAGGCACTTGTGGTGGTCACTGTAGCGAACATGCTATAACATCTAAATGCTTACATATGGGTTACTTTTGGCCTACTCTCGAAAAGGATGGAATTGAATATGCCAAAAAGTGTAATCCTTTTTAGCTTCATGATATTATCCATTCACCTCTTACCTAACTTCAAACTATTAAATATATTTGGCCATTTTCCAAATGGGGATTTGATCTCATTGGTAAACTTCCTCACTCCCAAGTTGGGCATGTCTTTATCATCACTGCTACCAAATATTTTACCAAGTGGGTAGAAGCCATGCCCCTTGTTAATGTCACTTATCCTACCATTTCCAAATTTATTCTTAACCAAATTATTTACAACTTTGGCATTCCCCATACCATCATTTTTGACAATGGTGGTAATTTCAAAAACAAACATTTTAAACATCTTTGCAATAAATTCAAGATCAATCACAAATTTTCCATGCCTTATCATCTGAAATGTAATCGTCAAGTTGAGGCCACTAATAAAATTATAAACAAAAATCTCCAAAATACAATTCATGAAACCCACATGGATTGGCATATTCATCTTTACCCTACACTTTGGGCCTATCAGACTAGCATACATATTGCCACTAGGGAAACTCTATTTTCCCTAGTTTATGGTTCAGAGTCAATCCTTCCTTTATAATTTGAGCTTCCCTATCTTCATGGAATTATTCTCGATGAATAATTTCATGAATTTCGCCTTCATTCCCTTGATCTTCTTGATAAATTTTATCTTTCTAATTTATAACATAACTTCCAATACAAGGATTGCATTTCTAGACAACATAATAAATGTGTTAAAGTTCACACTTTTAATGTTGTTAATCTTGTCCTTCAATTATATTAAACCCATGGAAAATAATTTAAATATGCCCAAAAATGGTGGGGCCTATATTTAGTTAAAGACATTATTGGTCCAAGCACCTACCATCTTCAAACCAATGAAGGCCATGTTTTTAAAGAGACCACCTATACTCAATTCCTTAAAAAGTGTTTTACCTAAAAATTTACTTCTTTTCATGATTTATATCTATGTCTATCTAATGCTTTTTTTAGGTTACTTAAGCATAGGTCTCTCCCTCTATATTTCCTTCCTTTCACAAACCTTTAGTCCTCCCTTTTGGTCTTTTGGTTTCTTAAAGTACCATAGTCTTATTTATCTTCTTTAATTTTATCTTGTTTTTCACACCCCTTGGGTTTCTCTTTTGTGATTTTATTTGTAAGACCATAGATAAGACCTGAAGTACCTCATAAAACCACCATCTTTTACTTATTTCTCACATTATTTTTTCTTGCCAATGTTGTTTAGGCACCCCTTGGGTTTCTCTTTTGTGAGTTGATTTGTAAGAACATAGATATGACCCGACATTCCTCACAAAACCATCTTTTTCTTATTTTTCACATTTGTTTTTCTTACCAATATTGTTTTGGCATCCCTTGGGTTTTTATTTTGTGAGTTACTTTGTAAGATCATGGATAGGACCTGATGTCCCTCATAAAATTACCATCTCTTTAATTTATGTTTTCCTTATTTTATGAAGTTGTAGTGTAAGATCATGGATAAGACCCAACCCTCCTCATAAAATTACCACATTTTCATGTTCTTGATCCTTATTCTCAACTTTACTTTTTTTTTCTTTTACAAGATGAAATCTGCATAACAATTTTTTGTTAGCATAGTTTCATCCATTTCCCTCATTCTTATGATAAATATTCACACTTTACTATCATTTTATCCCTCTTCTCCCTTTTTCACATTTTTTTTGATTTCAAGCCATTAAAATTGTTCCATGTGTCATTCCTCTTGATTTCCTCTCTTTCATCTCCACATTGGATAAAATAAGGTCAAAATCCAGATAACACTTTCATTTTACCTTGATTTATGAGACTATTAGACCCCATGATTTTTGAGGTTCTCTCTCTTCGCAACCTTATCCAAAGTATTCAAATGAAAGTCATATTTGGCACCCATGTTTGGTTTTCCAAATCTATAAGGAGGAATCTTAAAAAAACCATCAAGAAAGTTAAAAGCCAAATCATCTAAAAACAAAAGGCAATACTATCTAAAAGGCAACATATAAATACCAAAAGTAAAATTCACATCAAAAGACATGATTACAAGCATGTATCCTATCTATAATCAAATCTCAAACTTTATAGTTAGCCTCACATAGAGCTGAGGTCCTTTGGGGTGTGATAGGCTAATAGATTGGAATAAGGTATTTCAAAATAACTCAATGGTGCTACCTACTTTCTCACATAAGTACCCAATATTTTCATTAGACCTACTTCTTTATAAGGGGTCTTAAGGAATGAGGAACACGTCATGGGAAGGTAGGCCCATTTTAATTTTCATGCATATAGACTTTATGGGATTATATATATACTACATTTGTTGACCTAAGACTTGTGTAGCTAAGAGACGTTCTTTAGAGTCCTTAAGGTCAAAAGTCCTCTTATTTTGTCAAACCTAATTTGAATGTCTTGACTTCGATAAAGAGTTCTGCTACCTTGGTTTTTCCTTCATTCTCCCCCCCTCACCCATTTCACTTTTCCCCCCTTGATAGATAAATTGTGATTCTAAATATGTTTTCATTTATTCTTTAATTCTTTCTTCTTCACTTCTTAAAAACGTGCTAGCACTACTTTGTATCAGTTTTGTCTATCCTTAGAGAGAAACAACAAGTTTGAACAAATATGGATTAATTCTTTCTTTTTTACCATACATTTACATTTACTACACTTACTTTACTTTCATTTTACCATTTATCATTGTTTTATTATCCTGTTATTATGGACACCTGAGTTCTTACTCCTTTTTCCATTGTTGAGTATGGTTGGCTTGTTACTTCTCACTTGACAATGTTGTTTTCCTTTTTTGTGCATCCTTTTTTCATTGTTAAGTGAGATGTGGATTGTTACTTCTCACTCATCAATGTTGTTTTACCATTTTATTTATTCTTTTACCCATTTATTTGATTTTTTTTACCATCCTCTTTGACATATATCATTGGTTTGACTTGGTGAGTTTGACTTTCTTACTTAAGGATATCTTATTTGAGTTTTTTGATCTTTAGTAGCCTTGGCTTCTTGATTACCTGATTTACTCTTATTTTTAACTTTTTCATTTGGTCTAACATAGCACTTGTCACCCTATCTTGCCAAATTTCCCAAGTACATCCCATCCTCATAGCACCAACTATCTTGGCATTTATTGTGTTTGTTTATTTTTGTTCTTTAGTTTTGTATTCTTGGGTTTGTCAAAAGAAGTCTCTACACCCTACATAATTAAAACTAAAAACATATTAAAAAACCATCCCATGATAAAGGTAAGTCAAGGTACACATTACATTTACTTTTCAGTTATTTACTTTTTAGATTAGTTTTCCTTTTCAATCATTTAATTTCAGTTATTTTTATTTTAAAATACTACAATTTTTTTAGCATTAGTGGTATGTTTTACTATGTTCTTTATCAAAGAACCATACCCTATTTAACCTTAGTGATTCAAGATGAGCTCCAAGTGTGGAATATGTATACACATAATATTTTCAACTTTTACCAAATACCGATGCTTTACATCTTATAGAAACCCATCAAGACTCAATCTCTTTGAGTGCATACCCTAAGGGGTGCATTGGGAAATGAGTGGGAAAACATTTGGTGATTTATAGGATTATTATCCCTTATTACCATTCTAATTAGCTCCCAAAACTATTCCCCAAGCTATTTCTCCTCCCTTGAATATTCTTCCAGTCTTTTTCTCTTTCCATCCTTCCTTTTATTATCTTAAACCCCTTTTGGGTAGTCAGTTGTACTAGGTCAACTGAGTCAACCCAGTATAGTTTAGGGGTATTTTTCACTTTCTTAGATTTTTATCCTTTTGGCCAACTCAGCTCAGACCTAGTGAATTATCCCTAAAAACAACTGGGTTGACTGGGTTGACACTATACAACTAATATTTTTGGAAGGATTTAGGGAAAGATCTACCTATATATACAAGATAATTTTCATCATTATTGATATGTGGGTAGTCAAGATTTACTATTCACTCATGCTTCTTCAAAATCTACTCTTCCACCATTCTAATTGAGGAGACTTATCTTAGGTTTCTTACTTGGAGAATCTAGTCTTATGGATAAGTCTTGGATGCTTTTGCCTTTCTTAGTGATCCTTAAAAACCACAATAACCTCTTGTGAAGCCCCTTTGGCCAAGGGAGATATTTAGTCTTTAATAATTCACATTAAAGTAAGTATATTATAACTTTGTTCTCCTCTCTTTTATTATATATAAGTAACATAAGTGTTGGCTCAAACAATACTATCTTTCATAATTTATGTATTAGGGTGTTACTCATACTTATTTTAATTGAAGTTACCTATACATATTTATTATATTATTTCTAACCCCTACTTTGTGCCACAAGATTTTGTGTGAATTAGATTAGATTTAATTTCTTCTTCTTATAATAAGTCAATGTTTTAAACCTTAGGACTCAATTAGGGTTGTTGTGTGATTGTGTTAGACTGTATGATTTAGAACCCTTCTTATCATGATATGTTATGATAAGTGATCCCTTAATTGGGTATAATAGATCCCCATATTAGTCATTCTCCCACTTAATAAGTGTATCCCTAATTATAAGTATAGTATGATTTATCTTATCTAAGATAAGATTGATTTATATACATGATGCATTTTTGATTGCATACAACATCCAACAAAACATTCTTCTGCTAAAGCATAATTTACTCAAACAATAGTCTTGTACATAGTAACACCATGAACAAAAACATAGTAAAATTTGAATCTATATATATACACTTATATAAACATTCAAACCTTATAATAATTTTCTTTGATGCACCTTGA
Organism: Torreya grandis; assembly: GCA_037957365.1. Classification (NCBI taxonomy): domain Eukaryota; kingdom Viridiplantae; phylum Streptophyta; class Pinopsida; order Cupressales; family Taxaceae; genus Torreya; species Torreya grandis. The sequence goes on along the minus strand of JARHVA010002012.1, from coordinate 1,798,984 downwards.
AGTCCTTTTCAACTTTGCTTTTTACACCACCATGAAATTCATCATGGATCAAAAGATATATCTCAAAAACTACAAACTATTTTTCCTTCACTAATTTGAATATTTAAATTCCAATGGTCATTATGTAAATACAAAAAATTAGAAACTTTTTCATCATCTCATTTCCCCTAGAAAATTTTAACTAATATGCTCTGTTGATCTCCTCATGAGCTTCCTATCTTTAAATCTTTAATGCTCACCATTGATCACTGATCCTTGCTTCTAAGATTGTGCCACTTAATAGCTCTATATGCCTTCTACACACATTAACTATTTAAATCAAACCATACCATAAATATCCATCTATACAAACATCTGCATTCCATTGATCTTCTATCAAAACATCAAGATTGAGACACGTCACTAGTGCATGCAATCTCATGAACCTTTGATAAAATTACTTCATGCACATTGTTGATCTATGTCTAACAATATCATGCACTCTATTAGATATTTATCTAGTCATATAAAATTCTTACCATTATATCTATTAGCTAATTAAATTTTCACTTTAGATCTTCAATAATACAAATATGGCTATGTATGGGAACCACTGCAATCTGCTTAGAAGGCTAATTTTGCACTTTAATAATTTTTGCTATGCTCAACATCATGATCTAAAATTTGAACCATATGATCACCTTTCATAGGGGAATCCATCCATGTATAAAACTATGCTTTAAACCTTCACACATGTGAAATATACCATCATCAAACTACTTATCCTTATCTACCAAGATGGCTACTTCATACTAAACACTCATATGACTACTTATGATGAATTCTATTCACTTATATAAGCACTCCAAGCACTCATAACACCCCATAGGGTCTCTAAAACATGTCCATACCATTAATATCATCCATAAATTTCCTTACTAAGTCAAACACTAAGGAATCATGTAAGAACACTGAAGCTTATTAAATCACACTTTATCATTTTAATTCTAGCATACATGACACCTCATCAAAATCCTTGGTCACCTTGGAGACATCATTGAAAACTATCCAAAAATCTCCCCCTTTGTCATTAATTTCAACACTAATACAAATTTTATTCTTAGAATCTATTTCTCCCTTCATGTAATTTCTCCCCCTTTGACATAATGACAAAGTGGGCTCATCTTCTGATCATGAGGACCTTGAAAATATTAAGAGGGACTCCCCCTTACATTAAGCTCCATCTCATGTCATATTTTATTTGACATACATCAATTTAAACTTTGGATTCTCTGATTCTTGGAGTTTTCTATCTATCGAACTCATAAGCTCTCTTTGCTCATGCATGAAGATTCAATACCTTGTCAAAACACATGGCTTGGCTTGATAAAGTCATCATATCAATATTATTTAATTTAAAATTGTAGTAGACATATTCATATCTCCATCATGATTGGAACATCTCACATATGCTCCTCTTCACATCATTTATAACTCTTCAATACTTTTAAATAATCTGAGTTAACTCCACCTAACTCCATGTTTCACCTAGATCATGACATCTTCAACAAGTCTTCTTAACGAGTTAGGTCTACTAACAACTTTTAACACTATCCAAACTTTATATGACATAGAATATTTTGAAAACTCACCATCCTGGATTAGACACCTTGAGATATTCATTACATGCCTACATATATTACACACATAGCTTCATTATTCACCACTTTAATCAACTAGACCATAAATCAAATATTTGACCAAAAATTTGACTTTAGGATCACTATCCCTAAATATATCTTTTGAATCATTCCATCACAATACTTTGGAGAAGATTTATAAAACTCATTGTTCTCCCTTAGTCAAGCACATTTTCAAAAGATCTTTCTTGTCCTATAAATTCAACCAAATCTCAACTGGCATCCACCATGCTTCTTCTTATTATCAAGTGTCTCTTTGAATCCTAGATAGAGACACCCTAACCCACAATGTACTAGAATAATGTGAAACTAGGAGTTGTTGAGAACTCCTCATATTCTTTCTCCTCATTAGTCATCTGAAACTGATATTTCTTCTTCTTTTTATAATCTTGAACTAACAATACATGGAGACACCAAATATTCATGACATACCTCATCACTAGACATTTTTCTTCACATGAAACTTATTCAATAATAGTAGTATGTTCACTTATATCTATACACACCTCAAAACTAGCCTCAACTGGCATCTTGGTCTTCTACTTGAACTTTTTATCTTCATTCACAACATGAGAAGATAATGAGAGATCTTGGTATTCTTCAACCTTTATAGCATTCTCCACCATAACAAATAGACCACTTAGACCTGTAGACTCATCATGACTCACACTTTCCACTTTTGGTTTTCATGAGTTAAATAGCCTTCTTGCTTGCACTCTATGAGTCTAATTAAACTTGTTTTGACTTTATAACCTTTTCTTATAAAACCACTATGCTACAACTATGTGCAAAGTGACCAATCTTCTCAAAGTTGTAGCAAACCACTATTTTTGAATGAAACTCAACTTGCCTTACTTTATTTGGACAACATTTTTGTAAAGTGTCCCACATCATAATAGTTGAAGCATTCAACCTTTCTTACACCACTTGATTGATAATTACACTCATTCTTCTCAAGCATTCTACACTCTCTATCCCTATGAATAAATTGATTTCAAGTGTAAAAATAACCATTGAATTTGGCATACATCATGACATTTGGCTATTTGATGTAATTTGTATTAATTTTTTCAACATCTTCATTCCATGACTAATTTTTGACCCTCAAGGTCTAATTTGCTTTCCTCACATTAGTCTTTACCTTGTCTTGAGTTACACTATTTTGTTCTTCTTAGTAACCAAGTCCAATTTTATCATTAGCATGATTTTAACTATTCATAATGTTATCAACATCAATTTAACTCTTTTAAAACATTATAAATGACTTCATCTTAATAGATGTATTTTCTAACTCAACTTTCAATGACATATTTTCAATCACATACCTTGAATACTCAGATTCTTTAGTTTTTAGGCTTGTAGATAGAATTTCTAATTGACAACTAAGATGCTTGACTATATCTTCATGTTCCTTGGTGTCCTCATTAATTTTTAACTCAAACACATTGAATTTATTTTCATAATCCTTGATTTAAGACTTCATATTAATGTTAATCTTGTTCTCAATTTTCAATTCTTCACGAGCATTCCTCAATTTAGTCTCATAGTCCTCCTTGTCTTATTAATTATTTATATCACTCCAAGTAGACTCATTTTGTTATAATTAACTTCCTTCCTCAGCCATGTAGAGGAATTCATCTTCACTATCAAACTTAAAATCACTATCTTCACTGTCATCTGATGAGATGCAATATTTATTGGTGTAGAGACTCTTCTTGTTCTTGAAGGACTTCTTGTTGTCAAATTTTATAAATATTTTCTTCCTCTTATCAAACCTGAATGTCTTATTTCCTTCATCTTAGCTTTCACCATGTTCTTCATCATCATTATTCTTATTCTTATGAGGTCATTTGTTATCAAAGTTTCCTACTTCTCCACAATTGAAACATTTGAAGGGTAGCTTATCCTTATAATTCTCTGATCCTATTTTTAATTTACTTGTAAACAAAGATATTAGTTCATAATTAGATATTTCATCATACATGAATTCCTTATCTTGATTTCTTTTCTTATATGAATTTATTTGTCTTGAATTTTACTTCCTCTTTTGGTATTTTATCGTCATTGACTCTCATCTCATAGGCAGTAAGGATGCCATGTAATTCATCCATCTTCATCTAAGTAAGATCATGACTTTATTCTATTGTGGACACTTTATAATAAAACTTAAGGAAGAGAGAAATTAATACCTTTTTACTACATTAGGTTCTTTAATATTCTCTCTATGACCTTTGATAATGTTCACAATTTGATCAAATCTCTACAAAAAGGATGCAACATAATCTTCTTCCTTTATCTTGAGACTCTCAAATTATATTTGGTGAGTCTATAACTTGGCCAACTTGACCATTTAATCCCATTCATAAATTATCTAAATTTTTTCCCATATCTCTTCAATAGATTTAAAATTAATTACCTTGGTGTACTCAATCTCTAAAATATTGATGGCATTCATTGCCTTAAAATTTCTCTCACATAGCTTCTTATCAGCTAAACTAGTTGTAGGGGTTGGGGGGCTAAATATCCATCCTAAATAGTTTGCCAAATGTCAAGCCATATTGAAATTATGTAGGTCTTCATCTTTGTACTCCAAAAAACATAATTAGACCCATTGAACATTGGTTATAAATTTTTAGAAAAACCCTACATCTTTTGACTTGCCATATTGTACCTTGGACCACCTTCAAGTGGTTAAACTTGCAATGAAGGTACCTCTTTGATACCAATTATTAAATGTATAATCATTGATATGGGAGGGGTAAATCAATGATGTTATATAATATAAATTTCAATTCTAATCCTTTCAAACCTTTAACCAAATAACATTATCATTCATGAATCATGCACATAATTTATAGTAATTAACAAAAAAGATAAATAAGATCACACACATAACACAATATCTATGTGGGAAAACCTCTTTGGGAATAAAACCCACTGGAACCTATAAAATGGAATATAGTCATATAATAACAATATCCAAATTTATACCAACAAGAATTGATCAAGGAATACCCATCCCTTAATTTAATGAGAGACCCATCCTGCAAGGAGGAATAAACCCCCTAAGAAACCAAGCACCTACTCATCTACCTTGATCTAATCTCAACCCTTGATCTAGTGTCTTATACACATGATTATGGACTTTTCTTTATTTCACTCTTCTTCACCCTTCTATCTCTCTCAAACAACCTCTAGGGATTACTCACTCAATCAACCTCTTTTAGGCTTATTAGGTCTAATGAACTATGTGTTCATCTTTATCAACTTGATCAAATAAACATGTTTTATCTTTATCACACTTTTATAGTCCTTATTTACCTATACATTCTCTTCTAAAGGATCTTTCCTTTTCTTAATTCCACACTTGCTCAACTCTACTCTATCTTTCAATTCATCACACACCCTCAAACTTGATCATACAAGTAATGCATCCAAACACCCATTTTGGATCACTTTAGTCATCTTCACTCATCATAAATATGCTCTATACTTTAATCTATCCATTAATCACACTCCATCTAATCTCTTTCATTGATCTATATCTTCTGCTCTCTCAACCCATTCGCATCCAAGTCTAAAAACCATTACCTTAGCCTTAAATCTTTATATATTCTTCATGAATATCAAATTATAGGTTATAAATAATACTTGTATTAACCCATAATCCTAATATCATTCTAATACAAATCTCAATACCATCCTCACAAGTTAGCCATAGCATCTATGGGTCACATTTAAGCAACTACACCTTTCAATTAGGCCTTAATTGCCCTTATAAGTCTCATGGAGACCTATTACCCATTTATCACTTTATAGACAAAAATAGGAACATAAGATAACTTTAAAATACATGGGTCCACTCCATATGACCTCTAAGACATCTTCAAATGAATATATCCACCAAAATACACTTGCTAAAGCACAATTTACACAAATAGTAGTCTTGTACATAGTAACACCATGAATGAACAAATAGTCAACTTTGAATCTCCATATATACAATTTTAAAAAAATTCAAAACTTATAATAAATTTTTTTAGATGTGCCCTAAATTCCTCTTTAACTTTTATTTTTACACCACCATGAAATTTGCCCTGGATCAAAATATATAGCTCAAAAACTATAGACTGGTTTTCCTTTGTTAATTTGAATATTTAAATTCCATAAATCACTATGTAAACACTAAAAATTAGACACTCATCATCTCATGTCCCCTAGAAACTTTGAAAAAATACACTCTGTTGATCTCTTCATGAGATTTTTGTATTTAACTCTTTAATTCTCACTATTGATCATTAATCCTTGCTTCTGAGATCATGCCACTTGGTAGATCTATTTGCCTTCTTTGCACATTGACTATTTGACTCAAACTTTACCATATATCTCCATTTGTACCAAAATTCACATGTTATTGATATTCTTTCAAAACATCAAGATTGAGATAACATCACTAGCATGTGAATCTTAAGAACCTTTGATAAATTCAATTCATGCACGTTGTTGATCTTTATCTGATAATATAATGTGCTCCATTAGATCCTTATATAGTTATAATAAATTATCATTGTTAAATCTATGATCTGATTAAATGCTCACTATAGATATTTAATAATGCAAATATGGCTAAGTAATGGACCACTATAATTTTCCTAAAAGGCCAACATTGCACCTTAATAAATTTTACTATGCTAACCTCATTATCTAAAATTTGAACCATATGATAATTTTTCATAGGGGAATATATCCTATATCAAACTACTCCTAAAACCTTGACACATGTGAAATATACTATCATCAAATTACTTACTCGGCCTTTTATACCAAGATGGATACTTGAACTTAGACACTCATATGACTACTTATGATGATTTTTTCACTTATAAATCACTCCAAGCATTCATAACACCACATATGGCCTTTTCAACATGTCCATACCATCAATATCATCCATAAATTTCCTCACTAAGTCAAACATTGAAGAATCATGTAAGAACATTAAAGCTTATTGAACCACACTTTATCATTGTCATTTTCGCACACATGACACCTCATCAACATCTTTGGTCACCTTGGAGACATCATTTAAAACTATACAATAGATAATCCCAAACTAATGCCCATGGATTGAATCTACCTGAATCTACTTTCCATGGTTAGGAGTGTGGGCCCTCGCTCCCTTTCCTTTATGATATGAGTATGAACCTGAGTGGTCCTCTAAACTTGATAGTGATCTTGAATAATATATGGAATGGTTGTTATCTCCTATGGGACTACCAAGCACTATTTCCTTCACCACTTAATCCCTCTAACCTCCCTCTATAGAAACCTACCTCTGATTGAGTTAGTGCATACAGTACAAATCCATATTATTGAAAAAACACCTATAAATTACCATTTCTCCTATAAATCCTCTTATTTTATACCTAAAATGTTTTTAGCATGTGTTTTGGAGGGAAAATGGGGGGAAAACAACACTTTTAATGAGGTAGTATGAATTGAGAAAGTTGAAAGGTCATAATTTAACATATGTGGGCCCCTTTTAGGAGGAATCTCCATTTACTAAGGTGCTAGTGGATCTAAATGAGATATAAAATCATTTAATGATGGATTAATGAAGCTAATAAGGTCAAATAGAGGTGCATAAGGTGTTTTTGTGGTATTTCAAGGCCAAATTATATCTCATTATGACCAAAACCATTGACTATGTCTAGGTATATAGCTCCAAAAATGGGGTATATCAATTAGGACACCATGTTAATGCATATGTAATACCTGACACCATGTTAATGCATATGTAATAACTTAATGATCAATGAAACCTTAATTTGACCTTATGACACTTATTATAATGTTCTTGAAGGATTGAGAATAATCATACATCTAATGATCAGACAAGATCAATGTGTCTCTAGGCCTTTACCAAGCTATCTCCTCAATTTATCTTCACCAATGCTTCTTTTTCATGTTGAGGACACTTCTAAGTGACTAAAGGTTATCTAGGAATGCTTGACCCTCAAAATCATACTGAACTTAGGCTTGAAAATAGGTACAAAGGCCTATATATAATAACAAGGCAAAGATTAAATATGATAAAATAGTGGACTATCTAGACACCCCTTTCAACTCATGACATGAACAACAACCATAGAACTGAAGAGAGATGATGACTCCAAGAATAGGTTTGACCCCTTTCTAGGTTTAGGACTAGAAAGTGGCCTATAGTTACTACATTGACCAAGCTTAATATAATACATATTATGATCTTACTAATATTATAACTTTTCCTATGTTTTACTACATCGACTAAATTCAATATAGTTATATTCTTCCAGTGTTGCCTATGTACCTACATCGACTAGGCTTGATAGACAAAATATATAGCTTCTATTAAAATTTTATAGATGTAATTACATTGAGTAGGTTTGATATAGTTTTTCCTTCACATTTGTGTCTTCATAACTACATCAATGATAGTCAATAAAGTACATTTTATGCTTCCTTGAGTAGGTTGATACAATTTAAACTATCCATCATGTAGTATATCTTTGATGATTCTAAACAAAGAATATAACATGACATGATGGATCTAACTAATTCCCCTTAACTTCAGAAATCTCATCTTTCCCATAATTCTATAGAAAATCTAGATGTAAGTAATGTTCATATGGCCACTATAACAAAAAACTATGGGTCACCTCCTTCCAAAACCCTTGATCCATTCAACTATTCTCCACACATGCCTATTATAGAGGATGAAATTGATCTTGAATATATTTACAAAATGATCATTTTCATTAATAAAAACCCTAAACATAGGGGCAAGGATCCCACATTAATCTATAACCTCATGATGGGACCCCATATAGGATATCCTTCTTGACCACCACATAGTTTCTCTACATGATTTGGGGAAAATAAATACACAACCTCCTCTATTATTTTCTCTTTTACCCTACCTAGTGTATCCATTAATATGTGAGGTATTTCCTCTATTAGGACTAATCAAATCACCCAAATCAGCACTCAAATTAAATCTACTACTAGTACATCTTACTATTATTATTCCATCTCATGCTACAACTATTAGACAACAAACCATCAACACCAACCAAATCTTATTACAAGCCATGAATCAAATGTCTACTTTCCAATACCATATTGTTAATTAAATGATGTAAATGCAAAATCAAATTTTATAGTTGTAAATTTTTCTTCAACCTACTCAATAGGGAGTGCATAATTTAAATTCCCCCTCCAAGAGATGTACAAGGTAATCTTATTAATCAACTTATACTACTTAACAAATTCATAAAACATTTTTAAAATGAACCATTAATCCCTCTAATTATCAATATAGACATAGTTGGAATTTGTATCTTAGGAGTTCAAAGAGCACATAAATGTTGATTAGTTCCTTGTTAGTAAATATAATAAAAATCTATTCATAACAATATAATAGAAATAAACACTCTTGCCTAAGAACTAGGTGGAGCATAACATAATGAAAAAGATCACAAAATAGAGATAAAACACATAATAATTTTACCTCCTTTATCAAATTTGATGTTCACTTGGCATAAGGATGTAAATGCTTGCTCTATGACATTAAATACTCTTTTCAATTATTTTCCATGGAGGTAGCATTTTTTTAATGGTTATTTTTGGATTTTATTTGTTGTTGGCTTGGCTTAGTGTGAAGCTTGGCATAAAATGGGTAATATGACACTACTTTCAATGGATTCTTGAAGTCATTAATATATAATAACCTTACATATAAAATGTTATTTGGTTATATTGAGGGTATATTATATTTATATATTTGAGAAATAACTCTAACCCTAGGGAGGTTAGGTTAAATTCTAACTTTGGCTGAGCCTAAAATAACCTAGGCTGAGTCAAGTTAACCCTAGGTTGGGTCAAAACAATCATGAAGTCTTGGCACCTCATTTTTAGATATATATATATATATAAATATATATATATATATATATATGAGCCATGACAACTCGATTTAGATATTTTGGAGGTTGTGACTCATATTTTTGGAATATTTAGGAATTAATAAATCACTTTATTAACTCCTTTGATCTTTAACTTCATATTTAGATAAAACTTCCCTTTTTGATAAATGAAATTCACTAATTCAACATGGAATTTTTACTTAAGCAATTTAATTAATATTTTTAATGTAATTAATATTATTTAGTGTTTTTAGAATTTTGAAAAAAAATAAATGTTTTAAATTAATAGTTTAATGGACCATGATTGTCAAATTATTGGGTTGTAATTTGACTTGGGTTGAAACTAATCTAGGTTACCGGGGCTTAAAGGGTAATACCCAAAATAAGAAAGCCTTTCCATGTTTATGAGTAATTAAATCCATTATGTGGATGAATTTGGGAATTCAAATGATTTATAATCTTAATTTTCATCATGTGATAGAAACTGAACTAAATCTTGGTTTAGGCATAAAAGTGGCCAAAATTGAGTGTATACAGTTTGACCCTATATGAGAAGGTGTTACAAGACACAAGCATATGAATGTATTTTAAAATAATGTAAAATTCATTAAGATAAATGGTTCATGCCCCAAAAGGTGGTTGATTATCCCTTGATGCCCCTCGAGGGAGCTGGTGGAAAAAATAATTGTCAAATATTCCATTGAAATGAATAAAATGACATGATCTAACGACAATAAGGGTAAAACTACTAATTTACCCAAAGGTGGTTATAATAAATAATGGTGGTTGAGTCATTAATTTTCTAAAAGATGGTTATAATCTATAATGATGTATGTGACATTAATTTTCTCAAAGGTGGTCATAAGTAGTGGCATAGATATTTGCCCCTATAGGGTAGTGGGGTGGATACTAATTTTCCCAAAGGCCTTTATAATCACTAACAGAATGTGGAACATGGATTTTCCAAAATGTAGTTATAATTAATGATTTAGGCATTTTCCCTGGTAGGGTAGGTGGAGTGGGAAAATAATGATTTTCCCAAAGTAGGTTATGATCATTAACACAATATTCAAAAATAATGATTTGGCCATAGGCAGTTATAATCATTAAATAGTCAAAAAAGAATTATTTACTCAAAGTTAGTTATAATTATTCACATGTTTAAATCACATCATTTAAAATGACTTTTTCTCAGAAAGATAAAATATAACATTGATCAATCAAAAAAGAGTTTATTGTAATGTAGGAAATTGGCAATGGTAGCTTATGTAAAAAATATATAAAATTGATTTATGATGAATTGGAAAAGAGTAAAAACATGTTTCTATCCTAAATGTGAGTTTGAATATTCATGTTCAAACTCACATAAGGTATAGGTAGAAAAATAATGTTATTAAACAAGTCTCAGAAGAGGCCTAAAAGATGGTCTAGTTACATACAACCAAAAAATAAGGCATGTAGGATCAAACAACATGCAAAATAGACCATAAATGTGAAAAATACACTTCTTAGAGTGTGCAAAATTAACTATTGGTCTTGGGGATAAAAATTCAAAATTTTGGCTATATATTTAGTTGGTGAGTATGTAGGAAAAGAAGGGGTGACATTCAAAGTCATTAAAATGTCAACATAAAAAAATTATGCAAGCACGAGAGCATGGTTTAGGCTAAAATCATACTAAAATTCAAGAGATGAGTATCCATTAATTAAATGTATTGATAATTCATAATGTTTACTACATCTATGGCTTGGGATGAGAATGAGCACATAAAATAGCAAGAGAATTGGAAATAGTTACTCAAAAAATGGCAAGAGCATTGATAATGGTTACTCATAAAATAATGATATTACTGAAATAAAAATTTCTCTTAAAATGGTGAGAGTGTAATAGCCAAGTGGTCACAAGTACATCAAACTTGAATGCATAGTGCTCACAACATCAACTCATAAAATGGTGAGAGTGTATGATTAATGCCAATAAGGATGGGAAAACTAAAGGATAAGTGATTACTTGTGAAGTAGTTAGGAGTCTCAGAATCCTTAAGGCAAAGAAGTGGTTAAAAAAGAAAGGAAGGTGGTAGATTTAGCCCTATATACCCCATGTATCCAAGTGTTGTCTACATAGTCTATGTAAACCTCATACTGATGTAGTTCTTCCAAACATTGGAGGAAAAAAGGATAAGGTGGATTATAAATGATGTTGGATAGGTAAGAAAGTCCACCTAATTTTTTTTTATGCATTTATATCTCATATGGAAATTCTAAACCAATTTTCATGATTTTGTGAATTTTAGGATTTTTGTAGGTCCTTTCAAATATTCAAGGGTTTTCAAACAATTTCAAATATTTTTGGAATTTTCTAAGAATCTCAACTCAATAAATAATCATGAGATATAAAATGGTCTACTCAAAAAGTGGTGAGAGTGTGGATTAAGCATGATCACAAAATGACGAGAGCATTTAAACTTAAATTTCTCATAAAATAGTGAGAGCATTCACACAAGGGCGGTTGAGTTGACCTCAAAAAATACTGAGAATTGCTTACATAGTCTAAATGGACTTCAAGCAACTAAAGTTCCACCTATGTGGAATTTTTCCAATGCTTTGGTGTTTTAGTATCTCAACTTGATCAAGAATTATGAGATACAACACGATCCAAACTCGTAAAATGATGAGAGTTTATGGCTTAAAATGCTCACAAAATGGAGTGAGCATGGCAAAGGGGTGATTGAGCTGACCTTAATTTAAATAAAAAAATACCTATATAGTCCCATAAGACCTCAAATCATTTTATTTTTACCTATACTAAAGTTTTCTAACTAATTACCAATAATTTCAAGTATAGAAAAATAGAAAGGCAAATGGAAATAGTGATGGCAAGGTGATGCAACAATGCATGGAAAAGGTGTTATTCCAAATTTATCCAAGGGTGTTTATAATTAGTAAATAATGGAAAAGGTTGGTGGTACTAATTTTCCCATAAGAAGTTATAATTAATAACATGATTAGTGAATGTAACAATAAATTAAGGATGTAATTTCTAAGACCACTATCATTATTATGCCCTTCACCTATAGTGCATATAGGGATATGTTTGGCTGACCTATGGCTTACATGCCTTCATATTAGCTTGTTACATTTAATGATGTTCTTAGTATGGTGAGATTATGGAATTATGTTCTTATTTCATTATTGTGGGGGTTTCCACCTCAAAATGGCTTAATCATAATATTCAATTAGTATGATCTTTCACAAATTACTGTTATAGATCTACTTATTCTACTCTTAATTATACCATATTTAATTTTATTATTATGAATCATCTAAGTAATTTGCTTACAAGTGGTATCATAGCTTCAAATTTGGAAAGTTTCTATAGCACAATTTTTTTTTCTTCGGATCTAGCACCCTGAGCACTATAAGGATGAAAAAACTTAACTTGTGATCTAGGAGGAATTGAATTTTTTCTTCGCTATAGTTTTGTTCATGAGGTATTTTACAAAAAAATAAAAATAAGTCTATAAATTTAATACCTCGTATAAATTATAAATCATTGGATTTATCTCTATGAGATGATTGTAATGGTATATTCTATTGGTACACTTTTTTTGGTCAAAAATTTTCACCCTGGCGCATAATAGTAGTAGTTGGATTCATATCGGTGAGATGATTACAACTATGTATTCCACCACTAAATTTTTATCAAGTTTAAAACCCTCCTAGGGTTTATGTATGGCTGGTATAAAAAATTATGGATGCAAGAAAGGGAAATAAACTCCAAAAACTCTTGACAAGGATGACATGGAGTCTAGAACTTCTGATCCATCTATTTTGGAGGTAGTTCAATGACTTAAGTCCAAAGTTTTACAGCATGGTGAAGAAAAAAATTAATATGATTCAAGGGGAAATTATAGGGTTGAGAGGGAACCTAGATAACATGATGGATCAATTAAAAAAATATTTAGGAAATTGGCCAGCTCATCAGCTCAGTCTCTAAAAAATAACCATCCACCACTTTAGTTTAGTTATCCTCCAAAAAATACTAACACCAATTTTAGACCTAAACTGATGTTGCCAAAAGTATATCTATATAATTTTGATGGTAATATTTCACTCACTTTGCTCACTCAAATTAAAAATTTATTTAATCAACATCAGACTCCAAGTTTATAAAAGGTGGTTATGACCTCTATATATCTAGAACTTAAGCCATTCATTTGGTATTATTGTTTGTGTGCTTAAAATAAAAATAAGGGTTTCCCAATTTCATGGTCAAGATTTTCTAAGGAATTAAAACTCCACCACCACAATAATATCTATAAAAATTAATTTAATTAGCTATTCAAGTTACACCAAATTGGGACTGTTAAGGACTACATTCATAAATTTCATAACTCTCCTTATGTGTGGTATACATAACTAAGGAGAATCTAACTGACCTATTTTTGGGTGGCCTTAAAGATAGAAACCAATTTTAACTTCACATGTTTCATCCAAGTACTATATTTGAGTCCATACCAAGGGCACACATAGCTGAGTAAAAAGAGATGATTATATGAAGACCTTTCACTAATGTCTATTTACACACCTTCCCAACACCATCATTTCATCAAACTACCAGATTGACACCTCATCCAGTGAAATAAAAGCATGTAAAAGGTTTGTGTTTTGGCTTAAATAGAAAATATATCAAAAATCATTGATGTGCTAAAAAGAATTTGTTTTACATTGATGGTGCCAATGAGGAGGAAGAATATTAGGAGGATTTAGGGGTAGTATTAGAAGAAATTTAGGATGAATTTGAAGATTCTCAACCTAATATTTTATGTCATGCATTTTTAGGCATCAATACTCCTCAAACTCTTAAGGTGGTAGATTTTCTAAAGAAACAGAAGGTGACTATGTTAATTAACTTTGAGAGTACACATATCTTCATCAATATTAATTTGGATACTCATTTGAATTGTTTTATTTACCTAGCTCTAGATTTTTAGGTCATGATTGTAGATGGTGGTATAGTCAACTTTTCTATAAAATGCCATAGCATTAAGCTTGTTATGGGAAACTATTTTTTAGATTCCCCTATGTTTATTATTCCCATGATAGGAGTTGACATTGTTTTGGGAGTGTAGTGGCTCACTATTTTGGTCACTATTGAGATGAATTTATAGGAATTATTCATGAGGTTCCATTCAAAAGGTAGGACTTTAAACTACATGTATTATATGATAAATATCCACAAATGGTTAGTTCCTATTAGATGATGAATATTCTTAGAAAAGGTCCAGAATGTTTTATGGCATACTTATTTCCCATAGAGGTTCAACCAATAAAGGAGTCTACATATCTTGATTTGCAAAGGGTGTTGGATGACCATTATGTTTTTTTTGGTGACATTCCAAAAGGACTTCCTCTAAGTTGTGCACATGATCATTACATCATAATCATTCTAGGAAGGACACCACCTAATATAATATCCTAAAGGTATCCCTATGGCCAAGGCATTTTAACAGTTTAAAATGGCTATGTACAACTCCATTTTTGGCTACCCCTAATTTTTTCATAACTTTTGTTGTGGAGTATGGTGCATCAGGATATGGCATAGGCATTGTACTTATGCAAGATGGTAGGCCACTAGCATTTTAAAATAGCCAACTAAAAGGAAAAATAGGCTTGAAATAATATATGAGAAATATATGATGGTTATTATACATGTAGTGAAGTAATGGAGACCTTATCTGATGGGTCATCACTTTCAGGTAAAGACTAATCATGACAACCTCAAATATTTTTTAAAACAATGATTGTCATCTAAAGAAAAAAATGGGTGACTAAAATGTTAGGTTATGGTTTTGAAATAGTGTATAAGAAAGGAAAATATAATGAGGTGTAAAATTCCCTCTCTTAGTATGATGAATCAGTTAAGGCATTGTTATGTGCCATGACCATGTGGTAGGCATATTGGCTAGAGGAAGTAATATCAAAATGGGAGAATGATAGTGCTACCAAGGATTTTATTCATAATATTTAGTAGGGTTCTAATAAAAATAAAAAAATTACATGGAAGGGGAATACATTATGGTATAAAGATAAATTATACCTTTGTAAGCATTCTCTCCTCAAACATAAAATTATTTATGAACTTCATGCCTCTTCACTTGGAGGTCACTCTAAATTTTTGAAAACATATCATAGAATCAAGCAAGATTTATTTTGGGAAAGAATCAAGGGGATGTTTAGAAATATGTGGCTAAATGCATGATTTATCAACAAAATAAAGGTGAAAACATTAAGACACTATGTATTTTATAGTTTTTATCCATCCCTAGCCAACATTGGGAAGAGGTTTCCATGGATTTCATTATGGGGTTATCATGGTCTGAAGGTAAATATTTTATAATGGCAGGTATGGATTGATTCATAAAGTATGCTGATTTTTGTTCTTTATCAAAACCATTTATTTCTAGTATAGTAGCTTCATATTTTCTCAATAAAGATAAAAATTACATGATACTCCAAATATCATTATAAGTGACAAAGATCTCATATGCATTAGTAATTTTTGGACTGAATTGTTTACATGTTTGGGTACCTAGTTGGATCATAGATCATCCTTTCATCCTAAATTGAATTGAAAAATAGAGTTAGTTAATAAATGTCTTGAAGGGTATCTTCATTGTTTTTTTTTTTTGACAAATAGGACAAATAGATTCATTGGATGATATTTACTGAATGGTGGTTTGACACTTATTTTCACACTTATTCTAATATGTCTCCCTTTATGGTGTTGTATAGGTATCACCCCACATCTATCACTTCAGATTTGCCAATGCATCCTAAG